>JAVJIF010004804.1:0-254166 GCA_038442645.1 Agave tequilana | reverse complement strand
CGGTGCTCCCGGGGGACACCTCCGAGTCTGTGTCCCAGCTGAGGAAGCCTACAATCAGAGTGGCAAGACTTGACGATATCTGTGCTGTTACCGGGGATATGGGGTTGGCCTCCTCTCCCTGATGATAGCTCCGGAGCCTCAATGAGCGAGCTCTGGGCTAAGCTTGCTTCTTCAGAGAGGAGACAAGGAGGTGGCCCTCGGGCATGCTGACTTCCTCCAAGGATTGGAGGAGTTCAAGGCGCTCTCGTCGAGAGAGCAACAGAGAACACTGTATCGGGTAAACCCAAATTGTGTTGTGTCTTCTGGTAATGATGTAACTCACCTAAGACTCTCTTTTGCAGAATACCATTTTTACTGTCGAACTCTTGGGCAGTCAATAGTTTGCCCTGAAGAGAGAAGAGAGGGCTTATGCTGACTTGCTGAGAATGATCGACACTTTGTCCACCGAGAAGAGAGAGGCGGACGAGAAACTCTCCAAGCTCCAGGCTTACTTGCATAGTGAATTGGTGTCCATTGAATCCTGGAGGGCGAATTGGATCAGCTCCAGAATAATTTCCAGGCGAAGGAGTTGGTGCTCCAGTAGGAACTATCGTAGGCTCGGGAGGAGCTGGAGAATAAAAGATTGGAGCTGAGGAAGAGAGACTCTAAGATCCAGGCGGCTTCCCAGATGCTGAAGGCTGCAAATCAGCTAGCCGAAGATGTCAAGGCTGAGCTTGATTGCAAGAGGAGTGTCTTCCAGAGCGAGAAGGATGGCCTCCTGTACGAGTTGGTGCATGCGCTAAGGCAGAGGCTGAGAAGTAGGCGGATGCGGACGTTGCAAGGCTGCAAAAGGAGGTCAAGGTTTTCAAGCTTATGGGGTACCGAAACGAGTACAATGATGGGGCACAAGGCAAACCATCGAGTCACCCTCTCAAGGCTGGGAGCCCCGCACTGACCAAGGGACGGTGGAAGTCTTGGACTCTCATGCTCTTTCAATGCCTGATGCCTCCGCCACAGTGGTGGAGGTTAGAGCTTCTCGGGATCCTCTGCCATTGCAGCTCCTGCTGAGGGCCAGTCTGCTGAAGTCTGTCAGGATTCGGAGACAGATCCTACTTCCAGAGCTGTTGAGGCACCTCACCCAAATATTGTGAGTATTTGAGTGTCCTGTAATTTCTTTGGTTATATTTTGTAATCTTCTCATCATTTATGTACAGAAAATTTCGCTCAATGTCTGGATTTCTCAAACTTTGGATTATCTTCGCATTTTGGTATTCTGTTGTTTGTTGTAGCTCGATGAGACTGTGGAAGGTATGACTCCCACCTCCCAAGGAATCTCCTCAGGATTTGTCAGACCCACTGGGGATATTGACGAATATGGGCTTCGGGTCTTAGATGTCGAGTGAGAAGTAAATCCATGGGTATCATAGCCCGTGGTGAACTTGGATGAATCTGACTTCAACAACTTCGAAGACACAGAGGAAGGTGCCGACTTAGGTCTCGGGAGGAGCCAAGATCTCTACTTGACTACTTACGTGCTTGATGCAAAATAGTGGCGAGGAGCCGTTTTCGATTAATACCCGGTCTGCCTCTCCACATGAAACTCACATTGCATGATTGTCTTATCATCAGCTAGACCGTGAGTTGAATTGCCATCATTCTAAGGTGAATGACCTCCGGGATCAGCTATCCAAATGGATGAATAAGTGGTTGGAGAAGCCCGACAGCTAAGGAGTGAAGAAGGAGAATCTTGAGCTGTCTGAGGCTTTGAAGGAGCTGAGGAAAGAAAAACTTGAACTCTCTGAGGCACTTCTAAAAAAGCTGAAGGCGCTGAAGAAGGCGATGGGGATTCCTCGGGCTTGCACGATATCATTCTTGAGAGACAGTCGATGATTAATTCACTCCGATCGCGGGTTGAAGAAACGCTCGAGCTTAGAGGGAAGTCCAACAATTGGAGCTGGATTTGCAGTGTCGCGAGCTTGAGATTGCAGATTTGCAAGCAAAAGTGGTGCAATTGAATTATCGCTACCGCGAATCCTTCCAAAAGGTTCAGGATCTGCGCTTTAGGTTGAGTAGACATCCCTTTTCGGGGCGCACCGGGTCGGGGCTGAGTAATAGGCAGAGATAGTAGCCAGTTTGGGGCAGTTTTGTAACAATGTATTTGTAATAAACACATTGACCTTCAATTTGGAGTCTTGCTTTTTCTGTGTGCTTGAGTGGCTTGTTGAATGTTTGATCGTGCCCGACCTGAGGGAGTGAGAGTTAGCACGCGGAGTTGACAGTTGTCAGAGTTTGCCCCATGAGTGATTCATTTCAATGTCTCCACAATGCCTTTTAGTTGTTAGGGCGAGAGTTTGATATAGGTTATAGGAGTTAGCTGTCAGGGTGAGAACCCGATATAGGCTATCAAAGTGACTATCGGGAGCACTTCTGTCTTTAGGAGAGCTCCGTGTAGGTCTAGCCATCAGGATAAGGACGCGATATAAGCAGTCGGAGTGACCGTCAGGAGCACTTTCATTTTTCAGAGCCTCCGTGTAGGTCTAGCCGTCAAGGTGAGGACCCGATATAGGTTGTGTAAAAGACCATCAGTAGCGATTTTGTCTTTCAGAAGATCCTCAATGTAGGTCTAGCTATTAGGGTGAGGACTCGATATAGGATGTCGAAGTGACCATCAGGAGCATTTTTGTCTTTCAGGAGAGCCTTTGTGTAGGTCTAGCCGTCAAGATGAGCACCCGATATAAGTTGTGTAAGTGACCATCAGTAGCACTCTGTCTTTTAGGAGATCCTCCGCGTAAATCTAGCCGTCAGGATGAGAACCCGATATAGGCTGTTTGAGTGGCCATCAGGAGCATTTTTGTCCTTCAGGAGAGCTTCCGTGTAGGTCTAGCCGACAGGGTGAGGACCCGATATAGACTTTTGAAGTGACCTTCAAGAGTGCTTCCGTCTTTTAGGAGAGCCTCCATGTAGGTCTAGCCATCATGGTGAAGACTTAATATAGGCTGTCGGAGTGACTGTCAAGAGCGTTTTTGTCTTTCAGAAGAGCCTCCGTGTAGGTCTAGCCGTCAGGGTGAAGACCCGATATAGGCTATCAGAGTGACCATCTTGAGCGCTTCCATCTTTTAGAAGAGCCTCTATATAGGTCTATTCGTCAGGGTGAGGACCCGATATAGGCTGTTGGAGTGACTATCAGGAATGCTTTCATCTTTCAGGAGATCCTCCGTATATGTTTAGCCGTCAGGGTGAGGATCCGATATAGACTGTTAGATCGACTATCAAGAGGGCTTTCGTCATTCAGAAATGATTCTGTATAAGTCTGAGCCATCAGGGTAAGGCCCGATATTGGCTATCAGAGTGACCATCATGAGCGCTTCCGTCATTCAGGAGTAACTCCTTATAAGTCTGAGCCGTCAGAATGAGGACCCAATATAGGCTACGAGAGCGACCATCAGGAATGTTTACATCATTAAGGAGTGACTCCATAGAGGTCTGAGCTGTCAGGGTGAGAATCTGATGAAGGCTTTTTGACGCATTTTCGAGATCGTAGGGAAAGAGATGGTACATAATTGTGAACTTTTTCATTAATGTAATAGGATCATACAGTATCATTTCAAATGAAAGAGTTTCCTTATTTTCCGAGCATATTTCCATCTTGAAAGACTAAGGTGTTTTGTCTTCTACCGAGGAAACATCGAAGATTGTTTTTTACTTCCTGATACTGGATGAGAGCTTGGTTAACCTGACTCTCTTGACACGGAATATGGTTCACCTCCTTTTGCACTTTGGTCTCCGAGGACTGTCCAGGATTGAGGATAAACTCCTTGAGATATTCTTGTAACTCCTATGATTTTGATGATGTAATTAACCTATAAATTAAGCTATTAACAAGTTGGATTAGTAGTCTTGTCTTATTTCAGGATAAGCCTATAGTTGGAGGATGGATGATTTGAGGTACCAATGTCATATACATATGGATGATAGAAGAAATTATGTAAAACTCCACAAATTTCAATATATCTCAAGCTATAAGAGCTATTGGAGCAAATATGATCAAGCTCCACAAGATCAAGTCATTTCTAGTCATATTAAACTATAAAGAGTAAGATGGAGCATAAGATCTCGAGTTACAAATTTCATCAAAATAGAAACTATATAAGTAATTATACAGTGATTTTATTATCAATATATATTTGGCATAAGTAGGATTTTTCATTTCAGTTTCAAAATAAAATCTCCATTCTACCACCTCATCCTACTACTTAACCTCTTTCTATCAGCTCTGTCCAGAATGTATTTTGTTTCACTTCTATCTCTGGGTTAGATCTGTCTTCTCAGCAGTCTATGGTCAATTCATTGTACCTTATGAGTTGCACTTCTATCTTTTATATATCCCATTCATTTCATGAATGTCTTTTCACACAAGTGGATGGTACCTTATTGTAAGTGGGACATGAGAGACATGCCTTTAGTTTCATTCTGTCCCTCTTTCTTGTCTACGTTAGCCACGGGCTCTATCAATAGTACATGTCACTATCCTATTTTCTACAGCTGGGAATTCAGGCCGTTGGGTATATATTTTTGGCGAAAAGTTTTTTTTTCTCTCTTCTCTTCATCTAAGGCTTCTATACTCTTTTCTCTCTTAACCTGCTGGAGAGTTATTTAATGCGAAGATATGTGCACAGTTTTAAGGCCTCTTCATTGGCTGCATTGATGCACTAACGGGCAGAAAGCCCCCGCCTCTCCCTTTGTATCTTCAACGGTTGGATTGCACCTTGTTATTGTCTTGTTGTTTATATAGAACCTTATTCATTCATTCAAAAAAAAAAAAAGGAACACAACCAGAAAATTTCAGAAAAGGCATAAACTGAGCTCTTCTTCTTTAAGCCTTTAATTTCAGATCTCATCAAACAAAATAGGTTCAGCCAGTTATATTCATTCAAGTTCTGATCTTCAGAGAAAGTTTCAAGCATTCAATACAGGAGAAATTCATCACTTAATTTATTTCTCTATTTATTGGAGAATCTCATTCTCATCTTGATACTTATTTTAGATTCTCATTATTACTATTTTACACTTATTGGGCCAAGTTATTGTTAATAATACCTAAAACTATATGGTTGCATAGAGCCTCCTATTGTATTATCTATTTTGATTCAATCATTGTAATTATATTAGTTCTCATGATTCTGTTACAGAACAAAATCTATTTTGATCCTTATTGAAGTGCGCCTCAAGATAGAGATGTGTAAATTTAAGATCGGGTAGTATCTTGGTGGTTTGTAAATTCTTGGTGATTGTAATCCTTACTTCGGGAAAAAGCTTTATAGTGAATTTGTAAATCCTAAAGTGGAGACCTCTAGGTAGTGGATCTAGGGAATTTTTTCGAGCCACCCTAAAATTGTTGAGTTCTCTTTGTTGTTGTTATTGTTGCTTAACTACTGTGCATACTTATTATCTATTATATTATTTAGTTCAGTTCTCTGTTGTTTCTACCACCTGACTGAACTATCCTACCGACAGACTAGGTGATCCTACCAGTCTGACTGTGTTTACAGTTTTGATATATATTCTATGTGTTAATTTTTAAATTACCCTTGACCATATTCATCCCCTCTAGGGTCCAACAACCCTCTGTTTATTAGCTCCTGGAGCTGTCTCCCGAGAGAGCGACAATCAACGTTATGGTGTCCCATTTCATCATGAAAAACATAATTTTTATAAATCAACGATATGGTGTCCTATTTTAATAGCCGTTGAGCCGGGTCGGGGGGGTCGAGGGGGTGTAATTTTTTTTTTTTTACAACCCCCCCCCCCCCCCAAACGGCTATATCGGCCCAAAATATAGTCGCTTCGGGGGGGGAGGGGGGGTCTTTGTAATTTTTTTACAAATCTCCCAACAGGTATATTGAGCCGATTTTGTTTTTTTGCAAAAAAATTACATTTTAACTACCCATTACTCTTTATAAGTACCCACTCTTCCTCACTTCATTTCATCACCACAAAAATTTCTAAAATTTTTTAAATTTACAAATACTCAAGCTCTCAAGTTTCTCAAGTTATCACGTGCTTTCTATCATGACACATGACTTACTAACCCCTCATGTCTCTACTGTAACTTCAGAATATACTTTTAGCACAGCTGAACGAGTGCTGACTGATACGAGTAACTGTCTGGCGTTAGAAGTTATCGATATGAGCATCGCGGGAAAAGATTGGCTCGATACAGAAATAAGAAGTCATAATAAAACAATAGATGAAATCATTGAAGACCTCCCAGAAGATGAGTGAAGAAATGAATATCTCTTGTATTTGTATAATTGTATTTGTATCAATTTCAATCTATATAATGCATGTATAATTTTATCAATTTATATAGTTATACTTCAATTATTTATATTAATCTTTTGTATTTGTATCAATTTATCCAATTTATTGGATTATTAATTAAAAAAAATTACATTTTCATTTTACAACTTGTATCAAATTTGTCCACATTTGAGTGTTTTAGAATTTTTTTTTTGAATTTTTTGAAAATTTAAAGATTTTTTTTGATTTTTTTGAATTTTTATATTTTTTTTACAATTTTTTGAAATTTGTCAAAAAAATTTTAATGACTTGGGCCGTGCCGCGTCTCCCTTAGGGGACGGGCCCAGGTTAGGCCGGGCATACCGGAAGAGGCAGGCGGGCCAGTGCCAATCCCGGTCCGGCCCGCAGCTCGCCAGAAACAGCACGGGCTCGGCCTGTCCGTTTCCCATAGTATAGCAGTTAGATTCCTCCTGATATTTGATGAACTAAAAGTTAGTTACATTTAAATAAAAATAGCTGGGATATGAGTCTCAATCATAATTTCTTCATAAATTCTTTCAACAATTGTAATATGTAAAGGATGGCATGTATTTGGTGTAAGTGACAGAAATTTTTTTTTTTTTTTCAAGCAATGAATTTGGCTATATAAAATTTCTAAGCAAACAAAGCAAAAACAACCAGAACCCTGGTGACTTTCAATTGTTCCTTTTCTTATGCTACCTTGTTGAACAAATCCTAGAATGTCATGGGCCATATTCACATATGTATAGCGCCCAACATATTAATGTTGTTACATTTTAAAATCTTTGCTAAGTTTCATTACTCTTTTTATTATGTTAATTATGTTAATGACCTGTTTTTGTCAGCTTGGTGAACTAAAGCAAAGCAGCAATTAACGTAACGATTGAGTAAACTCGTAGTGTATCATATTAGACATTCTAAGAGAATAGCTCACCCCATAGACTATACACATGTACAAGAAATACTCTCTATGACAAGATTTTATTTTTCTAGAAATTTATTTTAATTTAGTTGGTTCGGTTCATTGTTTTTCTAATTAAATTACGGAGCTTTTTGGCGGGGGACATTTTTTTTTTTATTTTTTTTTTTGGGTATGTCATGAAACAAATTGCGTATAGGAGAACAAAATATCCCACGAACTTTCTCTATAGATTCGATTATATTTATATTTATTGATGAACATTAAAAATTCACTTTGACGAGTTATATTGTAGTACAATAATCAAAATCGAGCGAAACAAGGTTTTTTTTTTCCGTGGCTCATTAAGAAATCATGTTTGTCTATCCGTCTTCTTCTATGCGAGAAAGAGCAGCAGCGCAGCCGCGCTCCACCCTTCTTCTTCTCCCCCCTACTTCACTCTTCCCTCCAGCCGCCTCCTTTCTCCCTCCTCCTCCTCCTTTCTTCTCTTGCTTCTTCCTCTTTCTTCACCACTCGGCGGTGGAAGATTTCCACCGCCACTGATATACTAATAAAACATTTATACAGATGACGTGTTTGATTATTGGGAAGTGGAGAAGTGAAAAAACTCATTTCCTGCATTTCTTGTTTGCTTTGAATCGGAAATGGGAAATGGGAAAACTCCTTTTCTTTTTTCGATTTACACTCTCTTTTACATTACCATTTTCCCACTTCCTAGATGCTACAGTTAATTTTGTATTCATGAAAATTTCACTTGTAATAAATTGTAGCTCAAAACAGTTAATTTTGATGTTATGTAAATCTCTCGCGTAGTTCAATTACAGTCATAAAAATATTACTTCAGAATTAATTTTAATTTAATATTATTTTATGATCAATTTTATGGTAAACTTTTCCACTCCCACGTTACTAACTATACATCGAAAAATAAAATATAATTTTTCACTTATATTTTCACATTACAAGCAAACATCAGAAATGAGAATGATATAAATCTCAATTTCTCACTACACTTTCACATTTTCCATCCTAATTTCTCACTTACACCTTTTCCTCCCACTTTCATCGAGGGCCTGTTTGGTTAAGGGTGGAAGTGAGGAAGTGAGGAATTGAGGAAGTGGTAATAATTCCCTTTGGAACTTGGGAATTAGTTAGTAAGTTTTCCGGTGTTGGATGTTGTTGAGAAGTGTGGTGTGGAAAATGTTTTGTTTTTCCGGTATTTGGATGGTAATGTGAAAGTTGTTGGCCCGGAGGCCTTCCTCTCTAGTTTTGATGATGATTAACTCATGTAGTTATGTTTACTAATAATCTTGTGATTTTAGTTTCAGATCATGTAACAAGATATTAGTTGGTGATTGCTTCAAAAAGAGGAGTTTGGAAGCTTTCACTTGGTGATTCCAGGGCCCGAGCATCGAGATCATACATAGCCTAGCTCGTGGATCACGGTTTGGACCGAGTCGACTTGAAGATGAAGATCGTCAAGAAGACTTAGGTATCCTAGTGTTTAGTTTGAGTTTTAGATCCATTTGTAAAGATAAGAATAATTGATATGCTCAAGTGCACAACACACACGTTTTATGTTTGGATTTGGTTTTCATGAATAGATTGATCAAAACAAGTTTACTTTGTTTTTATGTATATTAGATGTGCTCTATATACATACATGCTTACATGACTTATACAAACTTTGTTTGACATACCTATTCATGTAGTTTTATGTTTTGGTATTTTTAACAAAACATTTTTTTGGATTTAAAGACAAAACTATGATATATATGTTTCATGTATATTTGTAACGCCCCGATCCCGTAGGTACGGGGACGTTATGGCGACGTACATACGCGAGGTGAATACACGCTCACGCGTACGTTAAGCCTCAGTACAGTACATTATCTCCATATAGACATGAGGTCCAGCATGAAATAAGTACAAGAATACCTGCAGAAATAGGTCAGCGATCATAACAAATATGAAAAATAGGGACAGATAATATAACAGAAATAAATGCCCAAGATACCTATGAATAGGCCAGATGAGGAATATCCTATGTCACGCCAAGGTACTCTCTGCTACTCCGAGAACTCAGATCTCCAATCTGGGCACGCAAACCCAGGGTCGTCAGAAAGCGACCTAGTGAGTGGTAAAATGAAGGAGGCAGTAATATATACATAATAATACAAGCACGATACTAATATATATACATGGTGTGGTACAAGTGATATTATATCATAAGCATATAGGAAGTAGTGGAAATATATAAACATGTCATCTTTGGTACCATCACTACTTAGCCAGTTATCATCAGGTCAGATTTATAGTCGGGTCCAGTTTATATAATATAATGTTATCTAGTGGTGACGAGTCTACATGCTAGTGGTGATGTTATAACAGTGGTGATGTGATAACAGTGAACATGCAGGTGGGCATATGCTACCTAACCAGTATACGGTGTGGTGCATAGACAGTAATGATGTATGCAAGGTATATAGCGAATAGAATATATGCTCATATGCATGAATAGAATGCCACCACAGAAAATGTAACGTGTACCAGGTAAAGAAACAAGTAGACATGTAATATGATATCAGATCAATAATCAGGAACAGTAATTAATAAACATGTATCAAGTACAGAACAGTAACAAGTAGTAACCATGTATCAGGCATGTCATGTGATTTATACAATAGTAGCGATCAGTACCGCCTGCTATTTTAATTACTCTCTTCCAGTGTCCCATACCACTGGCAGTTCATACTGGAGCCCGCACTCCAGTAGAACCCATCCGGACATGGCCTACGGGTACCATTATCCAAACGAGAGAGTAACCAAATAACAAGTGTTCCCGACGTCCACTATTGTGTATACTGTTTTATTATGTTAATTGGAAACCCATGTCGAGGAGTTCTTATCGGGTGGGTGTATCCCGTACATACCCGGGACAACGGCCTTATCAGACCCCTGGCTGCTGAGACCAGGACCAGCCCGCTAGAGCTGTAACATGTAACATGAGTAACAGACGGTAGCCAGCACTACCCCGTCCCCTGCAGTGGGACGAACAATGGATCCAGACATCCACCCGATATGATCTAATCAACCGTCGAGTCTCCCTCATACCCAAGTTATCTTTATGATCTGATATGTCAAGTATACAAGGTGACAAAAATAAATACAGTACATGATACGGGTAACATGATAACTGGACCAGAGCTCTGTTGATAGCATAGAACAATATAACGGGAAACGGGAACAATATAACATGAACGATATAACGGGAAACGGGAACAATAGATGTGGGATTCCCACATATCGCATATCAACAGCTCTCATGTCCAGTAACGGGAATATCCATATCAGTAACAGAAAATAATCATGTAACATGAATACGGTAACATGAAACAATAATACATGTAATAAGCACGGTGATCCATATGACAAGAATAATTAAATCATGTAGGCACGTGTAACAGTGATATGCCGAGAATCCCTGTGATGATGATAACGGTATAGAATATGACGGTATGCCGTGAAGTGGTGTACATGAATACGAAGGTGAAACGTGTCATAGTATCTGTGCAATATGTACACGAAATATCTATGGGCAGTGTCTAATATCATGTACAGTGAACTATCGTATCAGTATAAGGATGATAACAATAATATGACATGCGGTACTTATCCTTATACTAGTGGAACATAAATGTGTGGCCATAATCCATGTAACAGTACAGGTAATAATGGTAGTCAGTGTATCATATAGTATCATGTCCTGTGAATTATAGTCACAGTATCTAGCATGCATGTCTAGTGACAGTGTCGTGTCATAGCGTCTGTGAAACCGTATGCAGGTAACGTTACTGTGATACGACACATGTGATAATCGTGTCCAAGCAGATGGTGAAATAGTGGCTCGAGTATCAGTGCCTGTGCAGGTATGATGACCGTGTCCGAGTTGTCTATGTCTGTATGTCTTGTTACTATGATTACCTCATCTCATTAACTAACTAGTTATCAGGTTTTATTATGCCTTAATTGCAGGGATTACATTAATTATCATGATTTACCGATAATCCTATTTTATTCTTAATTAGGCAACCATCAAGATATTAATCATGATAAAATATAATTTATACAAAGAAAACACTCACAAACTAGTCACGGGAAAGTAGCTCTCTTTCCCACGATCGCAACGGATCCAGAATCGTCCAAATCGGAGTACGGATGCTCCCGATATCGCCTGAATACTAAATCAGAACAAATAGGGTTAAATATGTAAATAAAATATTAAATGCAAATACTGAAATGCATAGGGGGTTTTTCTGCAAATATACCTTTAATGGATTTTGGAGCGGGTTGGGCTCGTAACGGGTCGGGTCCAGATCCATAACCCAAACCCGTTAACTTAACTTAATGGGTAACGGGTTATTGGGTCGGATTTGCTTCCAAACCCACCCCCTATTCAGTTATTGGGTTCGGGTTACACCCGAACCCAATAAGATAACAGCAGCGGCAGCAGCACCTGCTGCTGCCGCGCCCCTTATGCGGGCGGAGCTGGCCGGCGGCGACACAGCCCGCCGGCGGCGAGACAGCCCGCCGGCGGCTAGACAGCCCGAGAGAGAGTGAGAGTGAGAGAGAGAGGAAGGGAGAGAGCAGGAAAAGAAAAACAGGAAGAAGAAGAAAAACAGGAAAAGGAAGGAAAAGAAAAGAAAATAAAAGAAGTGGAAGAAGGAGAAACAGCAGCAGGTGGTGGTGGTGGTGCGCCGGTTGGGGGCGCGGCGGCCGGAGGGAGGCGCCGGGCTGGGGGCAGCCGGCCGCGGGCGTGGGTCAGGCCCACCCCGGCCTGGACTAGTGAGAGAGAGAGGGAGTGAAATTTGATGAGAGAGAAATTTGAAAGAGGGAAAATTAGAGAGAGAGAGTTAGAGAGAGAGTGAGAGAGTGTGAGAGAGAGTTTTTGTGGGGGGGAAGAGAGAGAACCAGGGATTTCAAGAGGGGGAGGCCGTTGGTCAAAGGCGGTGGAAGAGAAGGGTGTGGAAGAATGGAGAAAGAAAGAAAAGAAAAAGAAAGATAAAACTAATATTTAAGTAATATTATAATTGGGTCCAAATTGACTAGCTCCGACTGGTGCCCAAAAATTACAGAAAATAGAGAATATTATACTGAGACATAATATGAAGACGGTTTGAAGAGATTAAATCCGGTTTACAAATTAAAAATCCCGGAGTGTCTCGCCGATACCGGGCGACACCAGTTTGGCCGGATTTTCGATAAATTCATAAAAATCTCCAAAAATACCCCACAAAGATAAGATGATTCTAAGACACATGGTGAAAGCGGATTCTCAAAATCCAACTCCGTTTGTGCAATAAAAATCGGAAGGCCGGTTATCGGTATCGGTCGACACCGACTACGGAGATTTTCCAAAATAATCCAGAAAATTTCCAGAAAATCTTGAAAAATCTATAATATTAGAAAATAATTTTTGAAATGGAAATCAACTCAATCGGACTACCACTGAGGTCAAATCAATTTTGTACGTCGTATCGCGTACCGATACTGTAATACGTACGCCGGGGATCAGGGTGTTACAATATTGGACTTATGTCCATATGCAACATGCTTCAATGTGTTTAAACATCTTGTTTTTGTATTTCAATGAGTTTTAGGAAATCAGATTTCCTTATTGAAAAATCCAAGTTTGATAAAAATACAAGATTTAGTTTTTGATAAAATTTGCAAGACACAAAAATGATTCCAAATGTTTAATATTTGTCTTGAAATTTTTATCACAAGTTTGTATTTCAATACAAAATGATAAAACAATTTTTATGATTTTTTAGAAAATTTATGAGATTTATTAGAAATAATTTTAACCCCAGTTTCTGACCCAGAATAGTGATTGACAGGCCAGGTCGGCCGACCGCACGGTCGACCGAACCAAGGGCCGGTCGACCGAGCGGTCCACCGACGTGCACAGCCTTGTGCACGTCTGGCAGACACATGGGCCGGTCGACCGGTCGGTCAACCGGACCAGAGAGCTTTGCTCTCTTTATCTGGGCGGTCGACCGGGATGCCCCAACGGTCATATTTGAGACCGTTGGCGGTCGACCGCAAGCCTGTCAGGCTGACAGATCAGCCTAACGGCTAGTTTCTGATTTTGGCCTATATAAACCCCATTTCTTTGGGATTTTGGTTAAGTTTTCAAGAGCTAAAATTTCTCTCCTTTCTTGGTGTTTAAAACAAGTTTTCAAAAGGTCTTAGAGCTTCAAAAGATCAATCTTTATTTTGTTTTAGAGTTTTTGGAAAAATCAAAGAAAATAGAAAAATTGGGAGATTTACTTTGTTCTTCATTTCTATCTTTTACCAAGAGTTTTCCCAAGTATTTTTCTTTGAGTTTTTGTTTTCAAACTCTAGTTTTTTCACACTTGAGCTATCATTCTATCCTAATCTATTTAGGATCTTTGTTTCGTGGAAAAGAGATTGTTTGAGGTTGATTGAGCCTCCAAGTTGTAAACCCTCCTTGACTTGTTGTATCCCTCTTTGGTAGAGGTTGATCGGAGTGGTGTTTGCTCCCTCTAGTGAGAGGTGGAGTTTGGTTTGTAACCCTCTTCGGTAGAGGTGTTTGGTTGTTGTTTGGCTATGGGCCTACCCCTCGGTTGTGAGGCGGTGTTTGAGAGAGGAGTTCGGTACTCCTATTGTTGTAACAAATCCTCCTCGGTGGAGGTTCCCTCGGTGGGAGTATAGTGGATTAGAAATCCTTCTCGGTGAAGGCGGGGACGTAGAGCTAGGGGCTCGAACCTCGAAACATATCATTGTGTTTGTGTTTGATCCTTTGCCTCTAAACCCTCTCTCTCTTTTATTTGTGCAAAGCATCATTCTTCATTCATATCAGTCATATTGCTTGTGTTGCCTTGCATTATTTCATATTGCTCATTCTTATATGCTTGGCTTGTTTGTGTGTGCCTCACTTATACTTAACCACAAGAGCTTCATATAGCACCTCAACCCTTATCTAGGGGAATCAAGAGGAGTTAGTCCAGAGCCCTTCACGGGGAATTCGGCTACACTTGTTGGTTGTATTAAGTGTGTTGCAAAATAGTTTTTAGCTTCCACATTTAGTTTCTAGATTAGCATTTACACCTATTCACCCCCCCCCCCTCTAGGTGTTTTTCAAAAGTGAAAGTGGAAAAGTTGACCACAAAGTTGACCGTAAAATAATAATAAAATAAAAATTAATTAAGAAAAATAAAAAATGGACTGTAATTAGAATGCAAGTGAGATTTACATGATCAAAAAATTAACTGTTTTGTGCTGCAACTTATTACAAATGAGATTTACATGACCACAAAATTAACTGTAGCACTCTGGAAGTGAGGAAATGATTATGTAAAAGAGAAAAGAGAAAAGAAAAAGGGGTTTTCTTATTTTCCTTTTCCGGTGTTTGGATAGATAGGGAAGTGAGCAATTATATTTCCCTATTTCCTTACTTCCGCCCACTTCCTTGCAACCAAACAGGCCCCGAACCAAACATGCCCACAGTTCAAGGGCACTGGAGTTCAAATCCAGATATTACCGGATGTGTTCGGATTTAGGGCCTGTTTGTTTCCCCGCAAAAGGCCGCAAAATCGCAAGTCGTAAAACCTCTTTTCCATTTTCCGCTGTTTGTTTCGTTGCAAAACATCTTGCAAAATACAACTCTCATTTCCCACTTGCAGTTGCTACAGTTAAATTTGTGGTCATATAAATCTCACTTTTACACTCAAATTTTCTCACTTGCAACTGCTACAGTTAATTTTGTGGTCATGTAAATTCCACTTGTAATACACTCGCAGTGCTAGAGCAGTTACTTGATAATCAATATATAATTTAATATAATTTAATATTATTAATATTTAATATTTTTAATAGTGTTTAATTTCTTACCTAATTATTTTATATTTGTATTTTTAGTTTTTTATTATTTTTAATATTGTTTTAATATTTAATATTTTATTATTTTAATTTAATATTTTAATTTAATATTGTTATTTAATACTTTATTATTTTATTAATATTACACCAATTTTCTTAATATTTTATTTAGATTTAATATTTTATTAATATAACAATAATATGCTTTAATATAAAATTATTATATATTTAATTTATTTATTTCTTAATATAAATAATTACTTTATTAATATTATAATATACTTTAAAATTATATTAATATTTTATTATGTTAATATTGTAATAATTCATTATAATAATATCATAATAATATTTTATTATTAAATTTATAATTATATTTTACTTTGTTATTTTATATTTTTATAATATTACAATATTATTATAATAAAATTTAATATTATAATAATCTTAAGTATTTTATAATATTATAATATTATAACTATATTTATTTCGTAAGATTTTTTTAATATTTATGTTTTATTAGTATCCTTAAAATTTTATTAATGTTCTTTAAATTTTCTTAAAATTTTATAATTATTTATTTAATTAATATTTTAGTAATATTTTACTAATTTTACTAATATTTCATTAATATTATTGTTATAATTAATATATTAAAATTATTAATATTTATCTCAAATTTATTAATACAATTTAATTTTCAATAGTATATTTAATTTAATAGAATTTATAATATTTAAATCACTGCTACAGTTATTTTGTGGCCAATTTTTCCACTTACACTTTTAAGTTACCAACCAAACACCGTAAAACACAATATACTTTTTCATTCACAATTTTATTTTACCAATCAAATACCGTAAAACACAATATACTTTTTCATTTACATTTTTACTTTACCAATTAAACACTGTAAAACACAATATATTTTCTCTACTACAGTTCACTTTTTCTATTCTCATTTTACGACTTACGACTTACGACGTTTTGTGGCGAAACAAACAAGCCCTTAGTTTAGTTCCGACCCGAACCAGACCCGTTTGCAGCCCTCGCCTGACCCCATTCTCGTCGAGAGAAAAGCCCCGTAGCACAAAGTTGAAGCGCAGAGGAGAGCTGAGAGCGAGCTTGCTCGACCGCCGCAGGGGAAGGAGGCAATTTTGCGCGATGGAGGTCGGTGGGGCGTACCGGAGGCGAGAACGGGAGTGGAGACGGAGAACCCGTACGCTGGGATGTCTCAGAAAGAGTGCATGGAGAGGATCAGCAAGGGCCTCAAACGTATTGCTTCAATCAATCAATCTGGTTCACTTTTCTTCTAATTTCTTAGGATTTTGAGCGTTTATTATGGGTTGTTGCTGTTGTTGTTGTTTTCAGATCCAACAGTGAGGTTCCTGAGGGAGCACATGGAGAAGGCCGGATGCCCTTTTTGGGTGCGCCTCATTCTCGCCGCCAATTGCAAGAACCAGGGCGTGGCCGGTGGCTACTCCAGTAAAAATGGGGTATTGTTCTTTTACATTATTATTATCATATCACAATTGGGTTTTCATCAAATATTTATCTTACCCATTCAGAATTATTATAATGACTTCAAAGCATATGTATGATTTATTGAATGAGATGATAAACTGTAGCAATTAGCATAATATATAATTATTTGCAACAGAGAAAATAGAGTAGAAAGGTATGTAATAACTTCAAACTTCAAAGCATGTGGTTGGATGGGAGGTGAGGACACGATCTTTATCGTAGCTAGACATGACCTTCTCATTGGTTATCAGTATGAACCTGGACATGATAACGCTCTCTAACTGTTGTGCATAATTGCTATTATCATGCTGAAGTTTGTATGCTGTCGTAATTGATGCAAAAGTCTCGTATAACCTTTGGCATGTATGTTAAGAATAAATGCAATCCCCTTTATATACAAATATCCTTTTCATGTCTTTCAAAGAAAAATTAACACATCTTATTCACATTACTATGATTTATGAATTCTCATTCTAATGTCCGATAAACACCGCCATCCATGTCCGTACTTAATACTAGAATACGATTTATACAAATATTTAAATGGATATGCTAAAGCATACTATATGTGTTTGTGTTTATGATGATGAGAATTGGAGGTGCTGGAAATTTTGTTTTACTAGATCATTGGTGGTAAATCCTTCTATAACATCATTAAAGAGAGAACTCTTAAAGTTTCTTGTGCTAGAACTTCTAGGAATAGCAAGGCTCAATTGGAATAAGTTATATAGTGGTTGGCTTTTAAAGGTAACCGTCCAAATGTTTTTTAGTTCGAGGAAATAATGTTCAATTAGAAATTTATGGTTGATATGTGCTAGGATTTAAAAGATAAGTTGCTATCTAAGATTCCTGAGGTGCGGAATAGATAAAGGCAGCTAGCATTTTTCTGTGACCGTTCTCTAGAGCCTTCTTATCATCTCTTCTTGACGTGCCCATATTATATCACTTTTAATTGAAACTCTATTAAGTATATGTTTCAGTTTATTAGGAGATTGCCTTATTTTTTTTAAGAATTATGGCGTGGATGGAGAAGAAATGTAAGGACCTCGGATTCCATGGATGGGATACTTTAGTAATTGCACTTGTCTGGCTTGTGTACATGGGGGCATATAATAGAGCTTTTGCTAATAAGGTTTCCGCCCGCTTTGTCTAATTGGACACTTCTTGTTTTTCATTTGAAATTTGGATATATTAACTTGGAAAGGAGAACAAGTATATATTGATTTATCTTGAAGCCAAAGGTGTGTATTGGAGATCTATTCATTCACTATTTGGAAACTATTAAGTATTTTCATTTTGATGTTTTTATAAACTTTTTGGTGATTCCATTGCGTTGGGACCGACAATGTGATGAGTTGGAACTTAGATTCTCTCTTTTCGTGAATTTTGAGTGGGAAGCACTTCAAATTTGTTTATTTCTCAAAAAAAAATTATGATTTATATTGGTGCGACCAATGTTTTAGAAAGCAACTACCTAGTCATTTAAGAGGCCGCCTAGGTAGTTCTAGGGCACTGACCGCTTCGCCCAGACCCCCTTAAGTGGATTTTTATTCTCACCTTTATATTTACTTAAATACGCACATTTTCTTTCTTTTTAAAAGTGTATGTTTTATTTTTGATATGGGCCACAATATCAAACTTAATTCTCATTCCCATTTCCTTTAGTTTGTACAGTATAATTGGGCTTGTAATGAGTGAATCTTGCCTGATACCAATATGAAAATATCAAGCCCAAGTCAAACTCTCTCTATGTGGAATAATATTCATGCCCTTTTCCTTCCTCCTACGCCCAATCTCAGAAGTTGGAGAGAGATGATAGCAATTCGTCTTGACCTTGGTTGGCTCTGCCTCCTCCAGTGAACTTTGATGGCGCCTCTGAACCATGCTTTTTTATATCTCAGTACCGGTATCAATATTCGCCAATGATTTTTAGTATTGATGTTATCAATGTTGGTCGTCGATATTCAATATTAGCCATATCAGCAATATTGACCCCGTTATCCATTGATATTATATGTTAATATCATATCGAGTACCTCAAACCTAATAAACTATTGCCAATATATATCGGAATCGACAATATTTGAAACCGTGCTTTGAACTTAACAAGTTTTTTCCGTTCATATTTCTAAAGTTTACTCTGATTTTATCAGCCTTGTCTTCTTTATTGCCTTCTTTCTTCTTTGTCCATGGTTTAAACTTTGGCTGGTTCTTCTATATAGAGGCAATATTGATATTAACCTTGTTAACATCGATAATGGCTGGTGCGCGAGATTGCTGATGTTGATGCTAAAAACCATTGACCGAATACCAATACTTGAGATTTTAATCATGCTTCTATCTTTTTATTTTTTTCCTCACCTCTCACTTTTTCCCCTATTTCTTTCAGTTCTCAAAGTTTTTTTTTTCATAGCTTTATGTTTTTTTTTGTTGTATTTCTATCTTTATCCCATGTTTGCAATGTTTCGTTCAGTTTTCACCCTTTCTTTCCTTTGTTTTCTACATGGATATTGATTTTTTTTGTTTATTAACTCATCATGTTAGTCAGGTATATGGTCTTAGCCTTTTATATGCTTAACTATTATGTGCATCATGTTATTTTGAAAATGTCATTTCACATGTTATTTGGTTTTTGGTATTCTCCAATTCTACGAATAGTTATTACTATCATGTTGCGCTTTTATAAATGGTAAGATAGTTGTCTGAAAGTAAAAGAAATATAAAAAAGTTAGAAACGACTAATTGATTATGAAGTAATAAAGAAAGCAAGACTATTTGGCAGCTGACTGGAAGTTTGAATGACATCCATTCATAAACCCTAAGCACTGAAGGGGTTGCATAAGCTGATTGCTTCGCTTTTTCTCCCACTTTTAAAATGATTGGTGAGACCAAGATGGAAAGTACATACAATGGCAATTTGAACTCTGTTGGCCTATCTTTTGCCCATATGCCTCTTAAGAAGAGTTTGCATACTTTTTGTCAATACAATTTATCATGATTTCGAATTATCTCTTGATACCGATATTTTGACCCGATACTGATAGTGCTAATGTGATCTGATATAACCGAAACAATACCTGATATTCAATATATTGAAACAAGTTGGCTGATAAATGATCGATATTGCTCATTCTGATACCAAAATTTCAAACTATGCAATTTATCTAATATTTTGAAACATATTGGCAGTTGGAACCACAAGTGAAAAGACTCTAGAGAACCCTCAGGAGACCTCTTTAGCATCTTTGCTATGCTACCACTTTAACCAGATTTTGCAGAGTGAATATCACAAGAAGAGACATTTCTTGGAGTTATCTCAAAATGGAAAAGCCTTGGATTTGAAGCAAGTTCTGTATGAAATGGTTTAAATGTATATGGTGGTCTGTGTAATGGAACATTAACTTGGTTACTAACCACTAAAGGGTCAATGTCTAGTATATCTGACTGGTGATAACATTGATTCACATCATGATCTAGTTCTGGCAGAGTTTGTAAAAATGATGAAATGGGACAAAAGAAGATTGCTGGAGAGTTTACTACAGGTCTAGAATAGATTATAAAGTGCCAGTAGGTTGCAAATTCAAAGTAGAAATTCATTTCGTTGGGAGGATGCCTGGTCTATAGTTAAGGATACTTGCTCTTTTTCTTTTTTCGAGCCAAAGACAACACTGCACAATTTTCTTCTTGAGAGCTATGATTTGAAGACACATAAACGGTTGTCGTACACCGACACGGGCACGGACTGTTGGACACGGCAATTACCCAAAATCTAGACATGAGGATACATCTACATATGCAAATTTGTTCCCAATATATGCATAGTTAACTTGTAACATTGTCACTATCTGTTTTTTATCATAAGATCATAGTCAAACATTAGCACTTTCATGCTCTTACCCCTTTATAATCTTTTGCTTCTTACTATAGAAGATTTAAAACAATACATTATCCAACCCTGGGTATGCTTGAATTCAGTAATAAATTTCCTCTACTCATACAATTTTTGTTTTGATTTTTCTGTTTCACTTGTACCTAGGTGCCTAACTCTGCTGTTGTATTTTTCCAGATCCAAGTGTGCTGTAATCACATGACTTACCAGGATGAGATAAACCAAGTTCTAATTCATGAGTTGATACATGCCTATGACGATTGTCGTGCTAAAAACATGGACTGGAAAAATTGTGCTCATCATGCTTGCTCAGAGGTAATGCGGAACTTGTAAATGTCTAGTATGTTTATAGACATTTGATGAAGCTGGCAGCAGCATCTTAGCCGCTTAATGATATAATGGAATTTGTTTAACACTGTTTTAGTTGCAGTAGCTTCAATTGCTATTGAAGGTGTTTTGGATCTGAACGGTTCCCTTGCCTTTTGATTCAGATTAGGGCTAACCATCTCAGTGGAGACTGCCACTATAAACGGGAATTACTTCGAGGCTTCATGAAAATTCGAGGTCATGAACAGGTGAGTATTTCTGTTGTTTGTCCTTATTTATCTTAATTGCATGATAAACTGTTACCAGGTGGTTCTGGTTAAATTATTACATTCTACACATACACATATTAGTTAATTTTAGTAATTGCAGCTCCGGTTATTGTAATCTTTTCCACTTCAAAGACCTCTACAGGAGTGTTATTTAGTGTTTCTGTTTTGGCGAAAGTTATAACCACCAATAAGCTAATGCTAATAACATGAGATTTACATTACAAAGCATCTTTCACCTTGCATGCTTATATATATGCTTTGTATTACCCCTCAATATCTTTTCATCTGGACTCAACTGCTTCTTATTTTCCTCTAATAATACTTAATCTGCCTCCAACATGTCAATATTCACCTTGATCTGACAATGCTAGACTTGAAAACCAATGAACTCCGCCTCTATAACCAATTTGCATTCTGGTGTAAGACAAGTAGCTTGAAACATCTTGCAAAAACTGAGACAAATAGAGTTCTCACTTTAAATAAGTTGAGGTATTGCATTCATATTCTGGTGGTTATACAGAAATTTATAAACCCCTTTGGATTACACATTGAAAAATTCAATATGAGGTGGTAGATCCTCACATTTTACTTTTATTTCTATTGTTATATAAAGTTTAAAAAAAATATCTGTCAATTGTGACTATTTTCTCTTCTTCAGTTCCTCTCCTGTAAAACAGACAGTTCTGCGATAAAGTTTCCATCAAGTAAGTATATGTTATTTATTTGCACAAGGCAACCCAGTTTTTCAAACAAAACAACGATAGGTAAGCCAGCTCTAGGAGAGGACTTATCAAGGACCATAACTGATAGGTCCCTTAACTGGGGAAATATGTCTGTCTAGAACTTTTTATGGTAATATAATGTCCTATATTTTTCTTGTTGGTGTATATTGGAGGTAGATGGTTCTAAGCTTATTCCCCTTGAGATAGGGGTTGGAGGAGAAAATGATGGTGGAATGGGTGGTATTAGAGGTAATGGCATAAAATAGAGAATCCCATCCACATTATGGTTAGCATTTTGCATCCTCTGAAGATAAAATTTAAATTGTTGTTGAGACCCTTTTGGGAATAGAGTCCTGCGAGGGATAAAAAAGACATTGACTTGCATGTGAAGGTTTATAGGCTAACCATTCAGGGAATAGAGTTCCACCAGGGATAAAATGACGTTGATTTGCATGTGAAGGTTGACACGCTAGCCATTAGGCGAATGGAGTTCTACAAGAGATAATGAGATTGACTTGCAGATTGGGGGTTGACATGCTGACGATTGCAAATATGTCTTTGTTGGCTCTTGGCTTTATCTTTGCCTCAAAGTTGAATGTAATTGCATGTGGCAATTTTATCGTCTTTTCCCTTTTTCGGGATTCTTTTTTATGACCTAGGAAAACATGGAGGATGACAACTCGTCTTTTAGGAGTATGGCAAGCCCGTCTCTTGCCCATAATTTCATATCCAAGGAATTTGGCACTAATTAAGAGTGTCTTGTTGTGAGATTAACAACCATTCATTTACTTTTCTATAATTTTATGGAGCCATATGATCGATAGCTGACTCCATTTTGATGATGATGGTGATGATAATGTGGGGTCGAGGGTATTTCAGAAAGCAATATATTAAAAGTGGGAAGGAGGGTATTCCAAAATCTACCTAAGGAATCGATCCATGGACCATCTTCTGGGATGATTCACTTCATCCATCTTAATCTTCATCTCCTAGGATGATTGTGTATAAAAAAACATGTATTTTGGACATTTTTTTCACCATTGATTAATGGTGTCATTTATTTTATTATTGAAAAATCGTTCATTTTGTAACCATTTAATGCATGATTAAAAAGTTTCAAAAGTGCATAAATTTTTATGCACAATCATCTTAGGACATGTAGATTAAGATGGATAGAGTGGATCTTTTCTGGGGATGGCCCATGGTGATATTTTGGGCCAACTCCTTAGATAACTATCTAATGAGACAAATTAGGAACACTTTACCTATATATATACATACATACATATTATGAATCTTTGAGTCTTTCTTAATTTGCAAACATAAAATACTTGATGAAATCTATTTTTATCAAGGTTTGAAATCTCAGTAGCGGTATCAGCTGTAGGATTTTGGTATCAAAATCTACAATATCGGTTATTTATCAGCTGTTTTGTTTCTCATTATTGTCTCAGTCATATTGGGTGATATCAGTATCGGGTGTGTCACACGATATTTCAAACCATGTGTTTTATCTAACAAGTAAGAATAAGAGCTATTATTTAGAAAAGATTCCATAATTACAAGTGTTGTCTACATCTGATCTTCCCCTTCTCAGTCATCTTTTGTGTGATTGGAGGTCCAAAGTTAGTTGTTTTGTTTTACTTGTGCAGTTTTTTTTTCTCGAGTAATTTTGTTTGTGTAAGGTATAAGATTTTTGTTCAACTTTGTTTTTCTAATGTCATTCCCTGAAGGAGATAGCTCGGTTACTAATGATTGGTTGGAAAAATGGTCTTTGCATGGTATCTGGGCATAATATTCTATATTATATCAACAAATGCTCATTAACTAACTTAAAAAGCAATTAAACTTCCCTAGAACGAAAAGTAGGATTGATATATCTTCAATGGATAAAAATCCTTTAAGTTGGACAAATTAAGCCTGCAACATTGGCATAAATAAATATATACAAGGGTATAGAAAAAAGATCCAAAATCCAAGTAAAGCTCATGCTTTACTGGATTCTACTTGGCTCCTTCTATGGATCTTGCTATTAGTCTTGGTCATTATAGCTAATGTCTATGTTTGTCACTCAACAACCAAGGATGAAGCCAAGCCTTAAGAGTGCCATGGCGCCCGCAAGGGTTTGCATGTCTCGTTACTTTCTAATATATGCCAGTAATGGGTTTCCTAATAAGGTACCTTTTGGTCATAATGGCTTCCTAATATGTATTTGGCAACTAAATGCTAATAATTCCTTCTAATAATGAAATCCTTGTACTTGTGTTTTTTTTTGGTGCAATAAATGATAGCTTATTTTAATTGGCATTTCTGTTCATATTCTTACCATTTGAATATTACACCCCCTACTTTTGTCATATTCAAATATATGTGACAATTGATGATAACAAACAAAAGTGTCTTTAATCAAACAATAATATATTTAACAGAGAAGAGAGGAAAATAATTATGTTGCCTTCTAAATTCTAATTATTTCATAATTTTATTTCAACTTTCTTTATAAAAGTACTTCTGGTAAAATCAACAAAATTGAATTCTTATAGTTGGTTTCTTAGATTCACATATTTGAAAATTTGAAGATAGTTTTGAACCTTTTATGCGTATTTTTTCTTTAAAGATTATTATTAAAATTAATTATTGGTATTGGGTTATTGGGTTGTTGTGTTGTTACCCATATACCCATCTTGTCTTCTATATATACCTTGTACCTTCTCTTATGTTATATAATCTACTTTTAGGGGTTTTCTATTTCTCTACATAGTATCAGAGCCATCCCTCTTCCATCATCACCGTCTTAAAAACCCTAACCACTACCAAAACCCTATTCACCACAAAAAAAAACCCTAATTCTAGCCATCAACCATCTACTTCATCTCTTCTTCTTATCTTTCTTTTCTTTTCTTTTCTTTTTTTAGATCTAATGTGGTCTTGAATTTAGATCTCTAAAAGAAATTACTGTTCACATGAACAGTACCGCGATGGTATTGTTTATCGTGAACAGTACCGTGGGTACTGTTCATCAAAAAAGATGTCTTTCTCCTTCAAGTTTTAAAACACTAGCCGTCATTAAATGTCACCTCATTTACTGTCTTTCGTCGTTAACTTCCGTTGCTGTTGAATCATCAGATGGTGTTGTTGGCTATTTTTGTTACTCTTGCGATCTCTATTGCTACCGATTGATTCTACATCTATCGTGGGTATCTATTACTATTGAGTTTGAGGATCTCCCAAAACCTCTCCTACTGAGTTTGAGGATCTCTCAAAACCTCTCCTTCTACTGAGTTTAAGAAACTACAAAATCCTATTTGTATCCAAGATGGTGATGAATATTAACTTTTTGCATGGAGATTTAGTTTAATTGACAACTTCAGCGTCGGCATCGAAGATTCAACAGTGGCACAAGATTATCAATTTCGTATTTGTTTCTTAATTTTTTTTGTCTAGAAAAATTTTGTTTAGAAGATATTTTACTTGTCTTTGTAACAAACTGGGCATGTTAGATCTCTATGCTCCAGCTTGAGGGGGAGTATTGAGATTAGTTATTAGTATTGGGTTATTAAGTTGTTACCATGTATCCACCTTGTCTTCTATATATATCTTGTACCTTCTCTTATGTTAAAGCAATCAATTTCCTTTTAGGGTTTTCTATTTCTCTACAATTATTATGTATATCTTATATGCTATATATTAGTATATGCTGACTCCTATTTGGTAAGGACATGCAATTAACAGATTATATGAAAATTAATATAAGAACTAAATAGATGCAAATTTCTGATGCGTTAGAAACAAAATTGTAATTTTGCAAAGAAAATAAATCAATTATTTTTTCTATAGAAAATATTGCTTATAAAACATATAGTTGGCCTCCTCAAGTTAAAAATTCTAGCTCCATCCCTGACCACAACTACAATTTGGGAAACTAAATGGTCTTGAGGTTTGGTTCCCAAAGCCATAAGATAGCAAAAGGGCTTCATCAAGGTTAATTGTCGAGTCACTTTGTCTAACTTGCATATAAGTTATCGGTCAAAAAGGTCCAACTAGAAAATTGGATTGCTAATGTATCAAGTGGGTCAACTCGTACTTCTTGCTATTTCTAACTGAAATCACTGGTAGATCTTGTCATTTTGCCCTGATACATTGTGACCCCTCACAGAAGAGGTCATTGATGTCAAAGAACTTCTCCCAGTCAAATTGGAGATGCTATTAGAAGAGAGGTAAAAGGAAAAACAACTACGGTTGTTGAAAATTTCCAATATTTTTAATTACTGGAAGAAAATTGCTTCAAGATTGCAATTAGTGCAGGTGCTTTCCAGCCTAAAGTTAGACAAGCTCAAAATCTTGGAGCCTTGAAAGTGAGAACGCCCATCACACCTAAATGCAACTGCTTATTGTTCCAGGTAGACTTGAGTTCTAGGTGGTGCTAGGCTAACTTAAGGGGTAGGCTACCTCGTTATTCAGTGTCATTATTCATTTTATCAATCAATATTCGATTAATTGCCAGAACTTACAGATCCTTTGTGGAAGGAGACTTACATGCAATATGTCTTCACAAAGAAAGCCTCCAAAGTGGATGGAGGAACGAACTTCCCATGCAGGAGAAATATCCCCATATGGATGGCTTATGTCTTTAATGAGATTCTCCTGCTGCCTACATAGATCACAAATAGTCCCTACGAACCACACCTCGATTTGCCATGAGTATCTGTTATTGCGTAATGAGCCTCAAATAGCATGCCCTTATTTTTTGGTTGAAAATTTCTTTTGCTGTTGCATTTGCAAAGATTTGAAACAATAACCTCCCTCTTAAAGCAGAATAGTTGTTACTACATGAGTTAAGCTTATTTTGTTGATAGTTGTTTAACTGTGTAAGTAGTAGAAACCTTTGAGACCCGGACTAAATATAGTTTTGACCCGGATCCGACCTAGACCCAGCCCCTCCGATATAAGACCTGCTTAGTTGTGGGGCTTAAAGTAAAACTTGTTCATGAAATTTAGGCAGGGTATGGGTACTTTTTTCTTTTGAACACTACTGGACCGAACCCATCCTGTTCAATAATGAGCCATAGATGAGTAGTGTGTAGATTTCTAACCAAGACTCAAACCCGACTTAGACTCATTAGCATACCGATAATTAAATGAAATTATTCAACAAATGGGTACATCTGGGGAGCAAACCCTGAGCCCTCTATTCTTTTCCCTAAATTTTCTCTTTGCTTAGTTCGTTGCGTTCTCTTCCATCAACCTCCATCCACCGTCTCTCTTGACGATCTTATTGGCTTCACGAGTTGTTTCTCCTTATTCTAATATTCTTTTTCCTTTATATTATCGATTTCTATATGAAAAGCCCATGATTGCTTAGAGTTGAAAGAACAAGTGCAAAAGGAAGTCATTGGTGGCTTCACAATTATTTATACTATTGTTATAAATATGGAATATCAATACTCGTCTTAACTGGTCTTGGACTCACATGCAACGGGTAGGGTA
The DNA here is from genome assembly GCA_038442645.1 of Agave tequilana. Classification (NCBI taxonomy): domain Eukaryota; kingdom Viridiplantae; phylum Streptophyta; class Magnoliopsida; order Asparagales; family Asparagaceae; genus Agave; species Agave tequilana. The sequence goes on along the minus strand of JAVJIF010004804.1, from coordinate 226,824 downwards.
TGGACCCTTGTGTTAAATGTTCTATCTGTTAATTGATATATACTCGACCACAACATGGACCTTTATAATAAGTATGGCTTAGATCTAAAAGTGTCACCCATGAGGGGGGTCAGGGCCATGTACAGTGGTACCCAGATCATGGTTCAAAGTCGCAATCTCGGTCGCCGACTCGGCGGGCACTGAGACGAATCGGTCACGGCGTCGAGTAACGGACTCGGGCGATACATGAAAAACGCTACATATAAAGCTCAAAAAATTCTGAAAAAATCACAATAAATTTTTAAAATATAGACATTAATATTTATGCATCACATGTCCAAAACATATCACCTAGCACACCAAAAATAGAGAAAATGCATAATTACATGCCTCATCGGTAGAAATATATCAAAATACATGCATAATATAGTAAATTCTATAAAATACATTTATAAATACTTGCATAATGTAGTCATTTTCATATTGAATTGCGATGATATACAAAATCATTATCATAATCATTCTTGCGATAAGTAGAGAAATCAGTTATATAGTTTCCACAAAGACAATAGTATGATTGTTGGTTTCCGGTAGACTGAGATGATTGGCTAGAAGATTCATCATCAGAGTAATATGACGGTAGCGGTTGTATAATATCAACTCCATGATGATAATACTCAAAACCTCAATATTCAGCGCTACTAGTAGAAGACTGATTAGTTCCATAATAGTAATTTTCACTTGTGCCAGTGCTAGAATATTCACCATGATCATTATGTCTTTGTCGAGCACAATCATAATATCCATCAATACTAGTACTCACAGATCTCTTAAGTTGTGTTCTGTGGCCATAGTCATATCTCACACCATGATATTGACATGATATCAAATTCAAATTCTGCATATTATCTTCAAGACCGTGATAACTCTGTGTAATTATCATGTCCACTCGAATAATTATCGCTAGAACTCAAATCAATCAACCGATCCAAATGCTTACACTGTTGCGAAATCCCTGGTCGATCTCCATAATCTGTATCTTTTGTGGCATAATAATTTAGATCTCATGACATAACACTACCTCGCTGGCTTCTACTAACATCATGAGTCTCTCCATCAACATCGTTGTTGCTCCCATTATTGTCATCACCACCGCCATCATCGTCGATGGGGTGAGACAGAGAGAAAGATGGGGTGAGACAGAGACAGAGAGAATGGGAGAGAGAGATCGGGTGGGCGAGAGTTGAAAGAGATTAAAAAGAGAGAGATCGGGAAAAAGAGAGGGCGAGAGGGAGAGAGACAGAAGGAGAGAGAGAGAGTCAGAGAGAGGGAGAGAGTCTAAGAGAGATCGAGAAAGAAAGAGACAGAGAAGGGGGGAAAGAGGGAGACAGAGGAAGGGAAGGAGAGATCTGAGAAAGGGAGAGATCGGGAAAGAGAGGGGAGAGGGAGAGAGATAGGAAGAGAGAGACAAAGGGAGAGAGGAAGAGTTACCTGCGGCGCCGCTGCCGCGGAATCAGTCTCGCAGGCGAACGGTGATGGCGGCGACGGTCTCGCGAAGGAAGAGGGCGAGTTCGGGATCGGGCGATGGCGTCAGTTTTCCCCCCTTTTATAAACCTTGTTCACGGGTCTACAACCGAGATTTGACCGACTCGGGATAGAGTCGGCCTTGACTCGATCGATTCGGTCGAGTCAATCCGAGTTGTTTCGCGAGTCGGCCGAGTCAAGACCGAATCAGCCTCGAGTTGGTCAAAACTCGACCCCAAGTGTGGCTTGGGTCTCATTCTCATCGCGGAGAGCTCCGTTCTGTTTACGACTCGGCCGAGTCGTAATCGGATCGGCCGATACTTTGAACCCTAACCCAGACCCAACCTCAATCATAGTGCTATCTACTAACGGTGAGCATCGGTCAAGTCGGTACAGGTCTTGCCGATATTTGCAAAGCCGAACCGATCAAGATCAGAAACCGAACCGAGTCGGTTCAGTTCAGTTAGTTCAGTTCATTATATATTTAAAAATAAAAAAACAAAAAGAGAACAATATAAGCACTTAAGACACTTGAATGAATAATTACCAAACACTGTTAAAAGGTTTATATACTCTTTAGCCTATATACTTATTCATGAAATCAAATAATCCTTCATCGTCTAACTTTAGATGATGAGTAAATAGTTGACATTTCAAATTTGAAACAAGTAAGAAAATTGCCAGCAGCCTCTTACCAAGAAAACATCCGTTGCCTCAAATCCAGGACAAAAATGCCACCTGTGCTTTCTCAACTGTCTTTGGCCGACCAGTGAGGCATTTGGCAACAATTGAATCGCACACTTCCTTTGCATACCTATGCACCACAAAATTTCATATAAAGCTTCATAATTCAACTTCAAAGCCTCACAAAAGGTAATACCGATCCTTAGGATTCCAATTATAAAATCAATACCTCCCGACATCAGCATATGCTGCCTTCAAAAATGCAATTAATGCATCTAGTGCTTTCTCCTGTACTGGCGCATTAGAATCTGTCACTGTTTTTCTAAACAACAGACCTAATCATCAAAAATCATAGAAAAATATATCAAACAATAGCTTTTTAACAATATATTATAAAAATAAACAATTCTGACCTAAACACAACTTTGAAAAAATTAATTCACAAAAAAACTAAATAGACCCAAAGGGGATATATAGGAGACATATAAGCCAATTCTGATCTAAAAACACGAGAAACACATCAAATTGGCATCAACATTCGCAGTTGAAGGCGATCGGCCGGCGAATCCTTGCAGATTGAGCTAGAAATCTGAAAATTACCGAACTCCATGAGCCTCGGATCTTGGGATCTGTGATCGAATCACATACGACGGCGAGATCAATGTTCGCATCATTTCGAATCTTCTAGTTCTTGTGCAGAGCCTCTACGGTTGGATACTAGATGACCTTGACGGCGGCGAGCTTCTTGAGGTCGTCCTGCTCCTAGGTGAGGGCGGTGGGAGTGGGAGAGGACTGACATTGGATGCGGTGAATCGAGCGGTGGTGGAGTGGAGGAGAGCGTGGTTGAAAAAGGTCAGGCAGTCTGAGAGTGAGGAGGAAATGAGATTAGGGGTAGGGTTTTGTATTGGGGCGGACGACTGAGATTTCGAGATTATAGCAATTCGGTCGGGCGTGGTTGGGTTCGGGTTTCAAACCCGAAATTGAAACCCGACCGAATTGATATAGTTCGGGTCGGATCGGGTTTGATTTTCAGATTTTGGTCAGATATTTGGTTTTACCCGAACTGTGCTCGCCCCTACTATCTACAAGAATTAATCCAAGTCTAGAGCCTTGATCTTGTGTGAAACAAAATCTTCTACTTTTCTTGTGATTTTTTTGTACTTTCTTGAAGAATAAACGGAGAGACTTGGGTGGTCAAAATGGATCCAAATTGCAATTTGATACATGGATCTAGGTACTTTTTTGCTTACACCTAATTCCGCATCTTCTTCCTCATGGATTATAAGTAATAACATTCGGGAATAGTTAACGTACTCTTTTGGGTGTTGAAATTTTTAATGGTATCCATCAAGATCTTCCTCCGAAGCATAAATGAGCGAGATGACAACATGGAATCATCATATCTACCTTTTTACGGAGTTGGCTATACATCAGTAAGATGATCATGATTACGACACTTGTATTGTAGTATGTAACATAAAAGAGATCGCAATGCACTTCGCTAGTGGAAACCTTCGTGCTTTTGTGAGTTTCCTGCTGCTTAATTATGGCGTTCTTTGAAATTAACAAGCACAAATGGATAGTTTATAGGGAAAAATGTGAAACCCCACTAGATTTTGTTTCCTATGCGAAAAACCCTTGGCCATGTTTCCCATGTGAAAAACTCTTGGCTTTAGTTTTGCGGGTGGAAAACCCCTTGTCCCCACTTTTAGCAATACAAGGTACTTTGTATTTTAGTATTTCCCGTATTGCCTTTCTGGAGGTAGGGCAAGGTGGTGTGACACAAGTGGGGCGCGCGTGGTTCACAATTAATTGCGGGTCACTCGTAGAAACGTGACAGCCTACTAACATGTCCACATTTAACTTCGTCTTGTCCACTCATTTTCTCATATTGTATCATTAGGGAATGTGAAATCTAACGGGATCTTTTTTGTGTAGTTGCATTGAATGCATCTCCGCATCAAGTTAGATATAATAGCACTAGAGTGGACAGTTTTTAGCAAGATTTCTTATTTAATATAGGGGAAAATATTTTGAAAATTGCTTATTTTTTGGATTGAGCAATTAGAGTGTTAATTTTTTTTTTCTAATTAAGTGGCAACTAAAATATACTAGGAACCTTTTTAGATCTTAATCTTCTCATTTTTTTTCTCTTAAGAGTTTGTTATTGTTTTTTCCTTTTCCTCAAAAATTTAATTTACTGCAGGGTTCCCAATAAATTTTCATAGTAACTTGAGAATAACAAATATATTGAACTAAAATATAGACAATTTCTAAGGTAAACATATTGAAATAAAAAGTAGATAATTTCACAAAAATAGACACAAATCCAAAAGGTAGATAAAATTGAACTAAAAGCTAGATGGTTTCATATGAAAAGAAAACAATTTCATAAGAAAGACGACCTAATTTCAAAAGTAGACAGATTGAACTAAAAGGAAGACATTTCACATGAAAGTCGGACACATGTAGATAATATCATAAGAAAGAAAGATAAGCTAATCTCAAAAGTAGACGAGTGAATTTAAAGGTTGATAGTTTCATAAGGTAGACACAATTGATGTTAAAATAAACAATTTCATAACAAAGGTGGTGGATCAATCTCAAAGGTAGATAAACTGAAGTGAAACGTAGACAGTTTCATATAAAAGGTTGACCGATGGAACTAAAAATAGATAATTTGATAAAAAGACAGTTAAACCAATCTCAAAGTAGGCATATTGAACTAAGGTCGAGATTTTCCATATGAAAAGGCATAGGCATTGAACTTCAAGACAGCCATATTCATGTGATAAGTGAACATATAGCACTTAAAAGTACACAGTTTCAAATGCAACCTAGATAGACTGATCAGAACTTTAAACTTTAAAAAGAGAGGGACTTTTCATCTTTCTCTCTTTCTTTAAAGAGGACCCATTTCATGAAAACTTTCCAAAGTCAAAATCCCACAAAAATTGTCTCTTTTCTCAAAAAACACCTCAAACCTTCATCAAAGCCATACTCAGTGAAGAAATTAAGATTTTCTTTCCAAAAGTGACTTTTGATAAATCAATAGGTGATATAACGACCAAGAACTCATTGTTGTTCGATCTGATCCTCAATGATATGAGAGAAGAGAGGTAGAGAAGACAGAATGAGAAAAGGATGAGTTTTTGAATCTTCCCGTTTTTTTAGCAAGAGATGGAGGGAAAATGGGAGAAAAAAATGTTTTTTTTTTTTGGTTTCTCAGATCTATCAGATCTAAGGGGATGGAGAAGATAGAACAACAAAATGAGACTGGGAGAGACAAAAACGAAATTTTATTGAGTTTTCTTAGATCTAAATATGAAGGAGAAAGGATGATTATTTTTGTTTGGGTTCTTTTGGACAAAGAAATGGAGAAGAAAGGAGAAATGGGTGCTCGGATCTAAAAATGGAAGAGAAAGTAGGAAATGATAGTGGGAGGGGCAAAAGAGAGATTTCTTCTATCCAAAAACATTATTCCCGATAATATGTGTAGAAGGGATTCTTGGCATGGGGAATAAAATCCAGGGGTTTTCACACGGTAAACATGGTTAGGGATTTCCACACGAAAAACATATTCTACGGGGTTTTTTCTCCCACATTTCCCCCAGTTTATATCTAAAGTTCTTCATAGCTTATGTGGATTGACATGTAAGGCTCTTGAGATATCAATGGCAAAGGTTTCTCTGAAGGAGAACTTGCGTTGGGTTGTCATTGTTAGGTTACATGATGCCAACTTACGTGTTGGGTAAAAGTTATGCAGATTGGTACTGGCAAGTTTCTGCAAAGCGCGTGGAGCATTCAACTGAGTTTCAAATCAACTGTTAATATACTTGAAGATAGTTTGAGGTTGAGTCAACCATTTTTGCTACTTATGGTCAATCATTGGTCATGATGATGAGATACGCGATGATGTGTGGTACATTGAAGCAAAGATGGATCATTAAAATGGAGAAGTATTTCTCGAGTATCATGTGATCATCTAATACTCTTGAAATTGAATAGAATATTCTATAAAAATTTATAGATCAACTATGCTTTGTGGGTCACAACATTGGGCTATTTAGAAATAACATGCCCAAAAAATGTATAGGGAAAATGAGAATATTGAGAGGAAATAAGGTTGGCAACACGCATGGCTAAGAAATAAGATGAATCGAGTAAATCCATATTAAGTTAGATATTTATCGCATCAAGGATAAATTGAAGAACCAATTGAGAGAGTTTGAGCATGTGTAATGGAGGTGAATAACTGTATGGTTAGGAGAAGTGTGAGGATCATAGTTAACAAAGCAATTGCAACTAGAGATTGGACTAAATGAACACAGATGGAGGCATTTAAAAAGGATACGATTGTTATTAATTTAAAAAGTTTGGAGTAAGGCTTTGTTGTATCGTTGTTTTTTCTTGGGGTGGTTAACCTTAAGTTTTATTAACTTCATTATTACTTAACAGGCTTTTTGCAATTTTGAAGGCTCGACTGCAATTCAAATAATCAAAAGTCTTTCATTTTGGCCTTCTAAATGTTCTTTAAAACAACAAAAAAGAGCCTTTATCCCAATCTTTTGGGTCGGCTACATGAATCTTTTCTTTCATTCAACTATATTAAGGTTCAACTTCATAGTAACATGAAGTATTAACGTGTCCTTAATTACTTCCATCCATGTTTGTTTGGTCTCTATCTAATCCTCCTTGCCCCATTAACTTGATCCTATCGCTATTCTTAATTGTCACACTCACACTTATTGGTGTTTGCTACATGGCTGAAACCATTTTGACCGGTTCCTTCCATTTTATCCTTAATAAGAGCAATCTGTGACTTTTTACGAATGCACACATTTTTTATTCTATCTCTTAGTCTATTGCCAGTCATCCATCTCAGCATTCTCATTTCTGTTACACTAATTTTTTTGGGTATTTTTGTTTTAAACCAACATTCTGAACCACAGAGTATAGCAGGTTTTATAGTTGTTTTATAAGATTTTCTCTTGCAATTTTATGGGTATATTATAGACACAAAACACCTGCACGTTTGATAGTTGTTTTATAAAATTCTCTCTTACAATTTTATGGGTATCTTATAGACACAATACACCTGAGGTATTTCTCCACTTTAAGCATCTTGCATTGATTCTGTGAATCACATCTTTCTCGATTTAATCATCATGATGAATGACTGATTCTAAATACAAAAATGAGCCTCTCTCTTCTAAAAATACAAAATCTTCTCATTGGAAAAACATGTACCAATCAGTTTTAAAGGTTTCCTATGTCCATTGTCTTGCATATTTTCTCCCTCCAGCATTTTTTCCACTTCCCTCACTTTGCACATGTCAAGTAATTCAAATTTCATTAGTGCAGCTCTTCATAAGTCTACTTGTTCTTTTATTTTTTTTTTTGTCCCACTTATCTCTACTATTATACCCAAAAATGGTTGCAGCCAGCCGGGCCTCACGTGCATGGGCGACTGGTTGCAATTCTTTTTTTTATTCTTACGTTCCGTGAAAGCGGGTCCCACAAAAACCTGTCTCTCCGGGATTTCATCCGTCCTGGGTCCCACACGCGAATAACATTTTGAGGGGAAGGGAAATAAACATTTACGACGGGGCTCCTAATCATTGGGCCCATCTGACAATCAAGGTTATTTTATGCTTCATTTACAATAAACTCTTTCTAATAAGATTTCTTTGACATTTTGCAAATCGGCCATGCTATGCCGTTTGTGCCAGAGAGTCATTTATGACACAGAATTTTTGCAAATAGGTCATGATAAAATCATAATTTGCATGACTTTTAAGTATTTTACATCTCCCTCCTAAAAAATGTTTAGCATCATTTGGTAGAATATGTGCATATATATTCTGGGACAAGGAGGTTGTGTAATACATTATAGCTTTAATATAAAAATTGTGATTAATTTATTGATATAATATATTTGAAATTATAAAAGATTAGTTCATAAGTGTTAAGTATGAGTATTCTAAATTGTCTCTATAATCTATTACTTTTAATTTCATAATAGGATACCTTCAATGTGTGCTGATTCACAAAATTTACTACTTCAAACCAATTTAATATCAAATGACAATATAACCTTATAACAAATAAGAATATTAGCACGTGCAGAGCATGTGCCTAAAATTCTAGTGAGTAGAAACCTGTTCTTAAGGTGATAACTCGTTAGTTCTAAGACAATCTCATTAGAGATTCTGCTATTTTTAAATTTTTATTAACTTTTTTTTTTTTTTGGATGTTTGAAGGAATGTGTAAAGAGGCGGGCTCTCAAGTCGGTTAGAAATAATCCGTACTGCTCAGAAGCGGCTGCAAAGGACGCCATTGAAGCCGTGTGGGATATCTGTTACAATGATACTTATCCTTTTGATAGAGCTCCATGAAGCAATGCTTGGTAAGCTATGTAGCATGCTGAGCTGAGGAGAAGCCTCTCGTTCTTTTCCCCAGTGAAGCACGTGCGGTGCACACAGAGGAAACAACAGAGGCACTAGCAAGTCATGTTCTGGTGTCGAGCAGGATCAAATTATTGATTCCCACCATTTTGACATATGTGATTCTGATTATTTATTCTGTCATCAAAATATTTGTTGCACTCTCTCATTATTCCCAAGCATCTGTAGCAATAATGATGCTTGGTTTACGAAAACTATTGTTTCTTTCGTTGAATTTTGTCATAGATGCTTGCACAAGAAATTGAGACTTCATTTGTTGGGACAGGTGGAAAAATTCTGTGCCAATCAACTGTATAATTTCTTCGGAGAACAGTAAAATATTTCTCGTCTCATCTTGATTGCAGTGTTTATTCTTTCTTTACCTTATCTCCGAGCGATTAGAATGAAGAATGATGTTTGTTTATCTTTATAAACTATTTTCTCCTTCCTGAATTTACTCAATGGATGCATACTGAGGATCTGTGAATTCATCTAGGGCAAGTTGAGATTTCTAAATTCCTTAAGAGTAAATGTTGTGGCCAAATTGGCAGCGTTCGATATGATGCAAAAGCATTAGTCCAGTCTAAAGCCCTTGTGTTATTTTTGAAAACATTTTAAAACTTTTTGCAGCAGAACATTTAACCAAACACTAGCTTTACTGAAGAGCTGCATACATACATTTTAGTTGAAAACAAGCCCTCCGCGCATTTTTGTCTTAAAAACGCGGTTAGATGCATCAAGAGGCTAGTCTCCTCGGCACGCTCTGGCTTTTATAGATAATTCTAATTGAAGCGCGCATGCAGCTGCAGAATGAACATGGTTGTTCTTCCCTCTTCGGAAATGATAAAATTTTGTATCATAGAACATAATGAAAGTACATCCAGTTACCTTCTTGTCTGCTACATTACATTCAGTTTTGAGCCTGGCAGCGCGTGAACTGTACCAGCTTTTTCAACATTGAACACACTTCATGGAAAGAATAACCGCATTGCTCTTCTCGCTCAAATACCTGCCTTCTTCCAGTCAGCCGAACAGCTATTTACCAGCAGCATGATCATCTAACCTGATGACAGGACACGGTTCAGGAAAGCATCCAAAATACTACAATCAAAACAATCAAAGAGTCATAATTTTGCCAGTAGAAATTGGAAGGGAAAACTTACACTTAATCAGTGACTAAAATGACGAGTCTATTGAATTGGCTGAACTAAACTAAACATCATTCTACTCAGATCATCGATCATGCTAGCAACTCAATTCAAGTAGCTACCTAGTTGTGCAGCAGTAAGCTCCCTTTTTTTTTGCTGCATCGAAAAAAAACTTTCACAGTAAAGAATATAAGAATAAATCAGCTGCACTATGTATTCAATGTTTTATATTTTGATACAACATCTAATATACAATTTGCTATGAATGCCGATTTTCTGTCTCCGAGGCAGCGACAAGTCCCAGGGATGAATTTGGATGAGCTTCCAAAATGAGTCGGTGCTTCGTTTCTGTAGCTTTGCATGTGAGGTACACCATTAAAGGATACTAGGTGTTTCTTTTCCCTTTTTAGAACATCCCTTTGAAGACAGGGTTTGTTCGGCATATGCTTGCCCCGTATTCCTCATATTCTTCTTTTGTGTGACATGCCTGCAAAAGAACAGACTCTTCTATCACTCACAGAAGCATAAGAACTGAAAAGCAGATAAATAAACAAAAAAATGACACTTAAGCAGTTGAAGAATAAGAGATACTGTGTACAGTGTAAGAAATAAAAAATGGTACCGATGGTCGGTATTTCTCATGTCTACATGTACACTATTTAATGGATTAACTGTCAATTGCCAAGACACAACATTAACCCGTGCAGAAAATTTTGACTCACGTATTTAATCTGACTACACTAGTGAAATGACAAGTTGTTTCTCATGTCACAACAGCTTGAATTCAGAATTTTTTTACAAGCAAAAGAGTAGATGTCCTTAAAATTCTGAAAGAAGCTGGATACTCAAATGAAAGTTGCTTAGCAAATCAAAACTCAAAAGTGTGTATAGAACAATCAAATCCCACAAACGATGAGGTTATAGAATGAACCATGCAACTGATTACCTTTTGACCCATCATATGTAGTCTATCCAACAAATGGGGACTTATCTCAAAAAGTGAAAGAAAAAGGAAGAAAACCAGTGCAAAGGCAAGGAATATATGTTTGGGTTGATTCACCAAGTACAATCTTTACAACATATGTAGATCCTCACATTCTTATTTGCTCCATTCACTCTGAAGTGCAGATTTTGATGAGGGTAGAGAAGTTATTATGAGAATTTTGTGACACTCACAATCTTTTCTTAAATGAAAACCACCATGCTCATTCACTCTAATTCAAACAAAAGAGTAATTCTTCATCTTCTGTAAAGTGGGACCACCAATCTTTCTATAATTCTACTTCCAATGAATTACGCCCCAAAACTACTCCTTTGTTTGTTTGTGATTTTTACAGATACCCTCCCCCTCGTATCAAAGACCTCAACTTTCAAGGTAACATTATCATCATCAGTTCTGAAGAGTTCCATTTTTTCCTATTTGCTCGCCTTTCTTCTTCACCTCCAATCTCAATTGAGTCCTCATTCAGGCTGAATGTATAATGCACTCTAATACCTTTCCACTCTACTCTCTCTCTCTTTCAGAGAGAGAGAGAGAGAGAAATGTATATCAGCCGACGGCTGAGAGACCCTCTCAGCCTGCGGTGACGTGGCACATTATTAGCCACACTAGAAAGGACGGCTCGCCTATTGAAACAGTTAAAATTACTAAATGCCCCAGCGGTAAAAGACAGTGGATCTGTATAGTTTATTATTTTTTTATATTTCTGACGTTAGTAAATATTGTCACAATTTTCTTTTATAACTGCGGCTAAACTGCGACCAATTTCATCAAATCACGAAACTAATTTGAATGCTTCTTTATTAATTTTTTTGTTTACTAATTTGAAATTTACTGATTTTGAATATAGTCGCAGTTTACTTTTTTTCGCATGTAATGTATAAATTATTATTTTTTTTTTTACATATTGAATGCGGACAAGGATTGCGACTATGATCGCAGTGCTTAACGAGAGCAAGTCGTGGACGTTTTTTTTGCTAGGTTAAATGTAATAACGGTGACTAAGAACTGATACTATAATCGCAGTTTTCGTATTATTTTATATATTTGTTCTTCACTGTGACTGTTGTCTCAGCCGCCTATAAACTATTAAATTTTTTTTTACATATTGCATGCGATCAAGGACTGCGACTATGGTCGCAGTGTTCACGACAGCATTTTTTGTGAATAAATTTTTTGCTAGGTTAAATGTAATAACGGTGACTAAGTACTGATACTATAGTCACAGTTTACGTATGATTTATATATTTGCTCTTCACTGTAACTGTTGTCTCAGCCGCCTATAAACTACGAATTTTTTTTACTTATTCCATGCGAAGTAGGACTGCGACTATGGTCGCAGTGTTTAACGACAGCTGTCGCAGTTTTCTAATTTGTGATATACAATGAAATATACTGATTTGAGAGAACTGCGATCATGTTCGCAGTATTATCTGTTTATATAGTTTTAATTTAGACTGCGACCATGGTAGCTGTTTTTAACTTTATTGAATGCAAACGATCAAACTGTTTATGACTGGACAGCGACCGTGATCGCAGTTTCATATGTAATTATTATATGAGTACTGCAACCATTATCGCAGATAAGATGCAGAAATAATAACTATACGGTATACTTTATATGTATTTTAAAAATATGAAAGATTATTTTACAGATAGAAGTAAATTTTATTTATAACATAATATGGTCAGAAAGAGACCTTACAAAAAAAGAGCATTAAAAGCTCTTAAAAGAAGACAAAATAACGTTGAATATCAAAAGATCAGGAAATCCTCATCGTCATCACCATCATAAGCAGATTCGTCGTCTTCATTCTCCTCGTCTTCCTATTCATCACTTATTTTCTCATTATCTTTCTCTTTTTGAGGGTTTTTTAGGTTCATAGATAAACTCCCAGAATGGATCGTCTCTATCAAGCTCTTCGTCCGATCCGTGTCGAGAAGAACCTGTTAAAGATATGCTCAAAGAAAGCGAGCTTCCAGCATCAGAGGACATGCTTTCATCAAGCATGTCTCCGTCAAGTGGCAGAGGAATAATTTCCTCCTCACTAAGCCCCATGAAAACTTCATCATCCTCATGAAGAGGAGGATCAGATAAAATATTATTTGATGTAGTGAGATAGTCAAAATGAGTGAAGTCCAGACTGATATCAGATTCACTAGAATACCCTGAAGAAAGAGGACCGGTGGGTGAATGATTGAAATTGAAATCTGAGTGTTCAGATGAAGAAGATGGGGAAGACATGATTCAAGAATGAATTGTTTTCTGGAAGTTTTTGAAATCAAATTGAAAAGGGAGAGCAAAAATATAGTTTTTAGATATGAGATAATATATTAGTTACAAGCACTATATAAAGGTCAATAATGTGAAATAACATGAATAGTAATAATAATTGTTATAGGTGCGTTTGAGTATTGGAAGAAGTGGTAAAAAAAATTAAATATTTAATTGAAGAGTTATGGCGGGAGAATCCGAAGAGTTCCTTTTTTCCAGAGGTTTACTACGTGAAGTACAAATTAACTTTTTATAGAATGTTTTTCCTATATCTTTAGATTACGTATGGTGCACATCTTTCCTTTATCGAGATTAATATTAGTACATCTCTTTTTTCGAGACTGTTGTTGTATCACGGTAGATAGAATATTAATTACTTCATTTAAATCAGAGTAATTAATATAGTATTTTATAAGATGTGATATACGTGGACTGATCTCAGGGTCGCATGGCTAATCTACTTTGTAAAATTATCAAAAATCTGTTACATAAGGCATGCGAAAAAAGATTGCGACTTTGGTCGCAGTGCTGAACAAGGTCGCAGTGCTGAACGATAGCATGTTTCGTCTGTTATTTTTATGCGAATAAGGAATGCGACTAGGGTCGCAAACGTGATATAAAATTTAAAGTTATATTATATTAAGTCTGCGACCATGGACGCAGTGATAGAAAGTTTTGTTATACTATGACTGCGACTAGTGTCGCAGTCGGCATATAAAATTGAAAGTTATATTATATTATGTCTGCGACCATGGTCGCAATGTTCGAAAGTTTTATTATACTATGACTGCGACTATGATCGCAGACTTTATAAACGGTCAGCTGTTACATAAGGCATGTGAAAAAAGACAGCGCCTATCGTCGGAGTGCTGAACGATATCATGTTTCGTCTGTTATGAATTTTTTTGTGTTTAAGGAATGCGAAATAATAACCATTGTATTTCAATATTTTTTTTACACTGTGCATTTGTAATAGAAAAATCATATACGGTTGCCCCACATTAAATTTCATTTTTCTATTCATTTCAGTTTCTTTTATTAAATCTATATGAGTTGAAAATAACGCGAAATAAAATAATATAAAAAATTAAATAAAAAACAATAGTTTTTTTATGTTTCAAACATGTTTTTTACTTTTCAATGATGTTTATTTCACATTATCTTGATCCAAATTTTTTCTATTATATTTTCGATGTAGTAGAATTAGGAATTTTATAACTGTAGATATATTCAACTGAAAATTCTTTAGGTAAATTTTGTTTGTGGATGAGTTTATGCTAGTTTAAAAGTAGAAAGGTATTTTTCGTCAATTTGATTCACGATTCCTTAGGCGGTATTTTTTTGATTTTTTTGGCGCCTACACTTTGCGACCGATATGTGGCATATATTCCGCCACGTCACCGCCGGCTGAGAAACTCTCTCAGCCGTCGGCTGAGGTACAGTAACCCATATATATATATATATATATATATATATATATTATATATATATATATATATATAGAGAGAGAGAGAGAGACGTGTGTTATTACGGAAGGACTCGAGCCCGAATCCTTCCCACTCAAATATAACTTTCCGACATTCGAATACAAGATTCACTCGGTTGAAGTTGATTTATATTATTTCAAATATCTATAAACTAAAAATCAAGTGTTTTTGAATACTTTTTGCCCATGCATCAAGTAGGGGAAAAACGGACGGCTTAAATAGTGAGTTAGTTTAACGTGTAGAACATTTGAAACCTAAAAAAAATTGGTTTGTAGGGGTTTTTAAATGTTTAGATCATGATCAAATAACCGGATCAAGAATTTGTGTGTCTAAAGACATAAATCTAACCGACTCACTACTTTCGGCCGCTTATTTTGCATGCTTGATGGATGGGCAAAAAGTATTCAAAACACTTGATTTTTGTTTATAGTCTCTAGATACTTCAAATAATATAGATCAACTCCAATGGAGTGGATCTTGTATTCGAATGTCGGATGGTTGTATTTGAGTGAGATGGACAGAAGTCTCTCTCTCTCTCTCTCTATATATATATATATATATATATATATATATATATAGAGATAGACTTGTATCCTTTCAAAAGGATTTGATCCCGGATCCTTCCCACTCAAAATCAACCCTCCAACATTCGAATACAAGATCCACTCCGTTGAAGTTGATCTATACTATTTCAAGTATCTATAAACCAAAATCAAGTGTTTTAAATACTTTTTGCCCATCCATCAAGCGACGCAAAATGGACGGCCGAAAGTAGTGAGTTGGTTAGATCTATATCTTTAGACATACAAATTCTCGATCCGGCCATTTCATTATGATGTAAACATTTAAAAACCCCTATAAACTAATTTTTGTTAGATTTCAAATGTTCTACACCGTTAAACTAACCAACTCACTATTTAGGCCGTCCGTTTTTTCCCTACTTGATGGATGGGCAAAAAGTATTTAAAACACTTGATTTTTGGTTTATAGATACTTGAAATAGTATAGATCAACTTCAACGGAGTGGATCTTGTATTCGAATGTTGGAGGGTTGAATTTGAGTGGGAAGGATCCGGGATCAAATCCTTTTGAAAGGATACAAGTCTATATATATATATATATATATATATATATATATATATATATATATATATAGAGAGAGAGAGAGAGAGAGAGAGAGAGAGAGAGTTGACTACTTCCAAAAGGATTTGAGTATGAATCCTTCTCATTCAAGTTCAATGCTACGACATTCAAATACAAGATCCACTTCGTTGAAGTTGATCTACATTATTTAAAGTAACTACAAATAAAAATCAAGTGTTTTAAATACTTTTTACTTATTCATCAAGTACGCAAAAATGGAAGGCCAAAATTGAATATTAATTAGATCTATGACTTTAGACATAAATATTCTCGATCTGACCATTTGATCATGATCTAAACATTTAAAAACCCTCACACACCAACTTTTATTAGGTTTCAAACATTCTCACAGTTAAACTAATCAACTCACTATTTCAGCCGTTCATTCTGTGCATACCTGATTCATAAGCAAAAATTATTCAAAACACTTGATTTTTTATTTTTAGTTACTTTAAATACCTCAGAGAGAGACTTTGATCCTTTGAGAAGATTTTGAGCATGAATCCTTGTCTCTGAAATTCAATGTCACGACATTCAAATATAAAATCCATTCTGTTGAAGTTGATCAATATTATTTAAAGTAGCTAAAAATAAAAAATCAAGTGTTTTGAATATTTTTTGCTTATTCATCAAGCGCAGAAAGCACGGCCGAATTGGTTAGTTTAACGCATAGCAATGTAGAATACTTGAAACCTAACAAAAATTGGTGAGGGATTTTAAATGTTTAAATCATGATCAAATAGTCAGATTGAGAATTAGTGTCTAAAATGAACGGATCGAGAATTTGTGTCTAAAATCATAGATCTAAGTAATATGCTACTTTCAGTCATCCATTTTGTGCCTACTTGATGAATAAGTGTGGTGGATAAAAATTGGCTCACCGTGGATCGACTCACCACAAGTGAAGTTTGAGGAGCTCCCAGGGAACATTACCTGTCAGAGCACACGGAAGAAGAGACACCTTTCAGATTAGGAGTACCGGTGTGGTACCGATCTAAGACCTTCAGGCGTAAGAATTAATAGGTGGAATGATAGAAAGGACCGATAGAGGGAGACTGTCGGTGTGTGAAGGGATGGATTAGCACAGGGAACTACTAGCGTGGTGATGGACTGGAACAAAGAAACTTTTAGTGTAATGTATGTGTTTTTAGGGTTAGAAGTGATCTTCTCCTTGGAGAAGAAGGATCATATATACATGACAGAGATGTCAGCATGGAGATGGAATTGACAGAATGCTGTAACTATATGATCTGCACGTACTTGATTTGTTGTAACAGGTGGGACTGCTAGCATGATTGGTTGGGATTGCAGGCCGGAGAATTCGTCATTGTTCATAACTGCCCGCGCTAAAAGGGGCATTACACGTTGTAAACATGGGGAGGATAAGGTTGCGTAACGATAGGCAGAGATCTCGGGGGACTGGCTTTTGGAGCTTCTAACTTGGAGTTAGATTTTTAGAACGGGGCAGACCTCGGAGTGGTGGAGTGCGGATTCAGACTGAGGACGCCTTCGGGACGGAGTGTGACCCCGAGAAGGTTGGATGTGGCGGATGCTCCGGATGGGACTCTGGGAGTTGTCGATTTCTCGGAGGAGCACTCGGCAACTTGGACACGTGTCATTATCCTGATGAAGGTCAAATTTTGACCACTGGAATAACTGTAAGTAAAAAGTATTTAAAACACTTGATTTTTGATTTTTAATTACTTTAAATAATGTAATCAACTTCAACGTAGCTAAGGAAGTAGCCAAGTCTATCTCTCTATATATAATACGAATCAAATTTTTATTTAGGTGCAGCTCCAATACCATAAATCATTTTCGACTGCTATCTTCAGAAAAAGGAAGAGAACATAAATTTATTTTACCTTACTGGTGCCATCAAACCCTTTATAATCAAAATTTTAGTTCTATAGATGTAGGAGAAAGAAAAGAGAAAAGTTGAACAATTCCAAGTTTAATTCTAGTTCAATATTACACCGATATTTACTGGATCAATCTGTAAACCCCTTAAACATGTGTAGTGTTGCTTCTACTAATTACCAGTCTGATGTTCAATATTCTATCATTTCTCCTTTAGCTATTATTCAAGATTCAACAGAAACAAGAATATTTGAAATGACAAGAAGAAATACCCCGTAGAATTCTGGTGTGGATGCAAGCACAGAACCTCCAAACCAGACAGCAAATCTCTGGATAGGATGGCTGACTACATTGCCTTCAATGGGTTGATACTGGAACCAAAATGTAGAATTGTCAGTCTGGAAAATAAAATAACACAGAAAATTATTTATCATAAACTTACTTTCATGTTTCCACCAAGTTGGGCTTCAGATACAGTGATCCGAGCATCCACTATCTTCTTCAAATCCCGCTGTAATCTTCTGTTGAAGTCCTTGAACATGGTTGATCCTCCAGATAGCACTACATTCTGAGGTAACAAACATAAGATAAAATGCCAAATGAAACCTCAAGAATAAAAGATGACAATTTGTACCATCACAAATATTCTTATCTCATATATACCTTATACAAAGCTCTCCTTGTATCAATTGGTGATGACTGTATGCACTTGTCAATAATAGTAGGCAAAGGAGTGGTAAAATCACTACTATAAATTTCGGGATGGAAGAAAATCTGCACAAGAAATTGAACGTCCAAGATATAGTTGGCAGCAAAAGGTGCAAAAACAAGTGAATCAAATCATTAAAAGAAAAAGTTATAAACTACCTTGTCTCTCTATAGACAACGGAACCAGATAGAAGGCATATATATAACTACAGGTGGAGGCAGTCTTAGGAGAGTCGTGCTATTGCAGATTCTTGGAAAGGATTTTAAGTTGAAGAGGTTACTTTCTCATGCTTATGAGTGTCTCAATAGTTTCATAAAATTAGGGTGTTCTGAAATAGAACACATCATTACATATAACCCTATGAGGTACATTCCCTTGTTTATTCCCTTCTCTTATCTCTCTCCAGTACAATCAAAAGAAGAGTCGGTAGATTCCTAGAGGATAAAGAAGCACGGACACTTCAAATGCATAGTCGTGTCGTGTTGGACACACGTATCTAACACGATAAGTGTAGGTGTGACGTGTCGTATCGTGCATGTGTCGACGTGTCCGCATCCGTGCAACATAGAAGGCAGGAGAAGACAATTGAAAGAGGGATAAAAGCATGTGTATAGTAATACACTATGCAGTCACATCCAGTATACATGCTGGACTGTAGTAGGTCAATAGAAAAAATAACATCATAGTCTACATGGACCAACATCTCCTTACAGAAGTAATCAAGCAGAAGCAACATCAACCAAGCAGGAGGCTAGCTACCTAGTTAACAACCGTAAGGTAACAAGGATACTGTCAAACAGAAAGTATGGTAATAATTGCAGCTGCTATAAAATTGTCAACAATAGAGTAAGAAAGGAACTCACACAGTTTATTAGAGCACCTACTTGTGATGGGGGGAGGTCGCAAGGTCAAGGTGCAACCAATTAAATTTAGAGGAATTAGCATGCAGTTAAGAGGAATTTTCTCCCTGTCCAGCAGAAGGCAGAAGTTATGCACCTTACTAAGTCAGCTGAAGGAAAAAACATTGGTTGTATTAGATAAGCTGTGATAGGTGAACGGGATGACTGGAAGCATCAATAGGGAAGAACACAACCTCATGGCAAAGGAGTGGCAGTTTCATGCAAGTCTTAACTTGTGATACCCAATAGAATTTAAAATATAGATTATGATTATCAAGAGCTAAATATTATTAATAAGAGGAATAATTGAAATTAATGAAAATGATTGGCAATTGACATGGAGTATGAAATAAATCAACACAATTAAAGATCATGTGTTTATATGGATTATGAACGTGAACATGCTATACATGTGTGTGGATTTTGCGAGTAAATAAAAAAAAAGAGACAAGTGAAGGGACACCTCATCATTTTCAAAAATGGACACTAAGCTTAAAATTTTTATAAGTGGACATCTAAGTTAGAATCTAGAAGATTAGAGAAAAATGTAAACGAGGAGATATTTTGAAAAGAGGATGGCTAAGCCTCTTTCAAAAAAGTGGAAGATCTTTCCACTCTTTCTCCCCCTCAGTGTCATCTCATTAGTGTCTCCCTCTCTTTTTCTTTGTGGGCTAGCCACTCTTAAGAGGAAAAGGAAAAGAAAAAAGGGGAGAGAAAAAAGAAACCTATGTAAATATATTAGAAATTAGTGATATTTGCGTATCTATTAGAAAGTTGTGATCTTTGTGAAAAAAGATTTTGTCTATTAGAAAATTGTGATCTTTGTATATCTATTAGAAAATTGTGATATTTGTGGATAAATTAGAAAGTTGTGATCTTTGTGAATCTACTAGCAAGTTGTGAACTTTTTAGAAAGGATTTTGTCTATTAGAAAATTGTGATCTTTGTGTATCTATTAAAATTTGTGATCTTTGTGAATCTACTAGTATGTTGTGAACTATTTAAATATAGGGTCTTTCTCATATATACCCCCCAAATCTATCGCATTATCAAATTTACCCCCCAAATCTTCATAATATCTCAATTACCCCTCTAAATCTTAAAAATATCAAATTAACCCCTCATGTTAATCTTTTAACAATTTAAAAATGAAATCTTTTTTGCCCTTCAAAATTTTAAAATATTACTCAAATTTACCCTCCATCTCTCTCTCTCTCTCTCTCTCTCTCTCTCTCTCTCTCTCCCCCCCCCCCTTACCTCTATTCCTCTTCTCTCTCCCAAGGTGCTCCTCACCACGTGCGCCACTCCATATGGGACTCTTCACCTGCTCTCCGGCCTACCAAAATGAAAATGTTACAGAAATTTCACATAAATAAAAACTCCAACTTCTCATGATGTGCGACTGCTCCTTACAGGCTGCAAGAAGCTTCCAGTCTTCTCCTTGCCAAACTGAGCAGTGTCATGGGCGATCTGCACAGTCTTGGAGGCCTTCTGCTTCGCGGCCTCGGCCTTGTCCCTGGTCGAATGCACGATCTCCTGGGTCTTCGCCTTGGTCGCGTCCTTGGTCTCCCTTCCCTTCCCCATTGAGATCTATCTCTGGCCTCGGCGGCGACGTAGCGATGAGCTTGATCTTGGTGGGATGGCATTGCTTAAACTTGAGAGGATTGAAGAGAACGAGCTTTGCTCACCAAATGAAATGAACACTCTTGATTGCAAATTGCCTTTGTGATCGTTGGGAGAAAACTGATGGGTGTGAAAGGAGCTTGGGTGGGTGTGGATTTATAGAGTGATCGGTGATCCGCAGCTCTCGTCTCCGATCCTAGCCTCCTCTTCAATCCGCGGCTCCTCGGTTCTCGTCTCCTCGACCTTCTCGATGATGAGGGGCTTGCGACGAGGTTATGGATGTAGATCCGGTCGAAGGGGTTAAATTAATTTTAGATTAGTTTTAAATGAGGTTTAATTAGTTTAAATATAATTTAAGAATTTAATTAGAATATAAGGGTATTAAAGAAATTTTATAAAAAATTAACAGAATATTCCATTTTTATTCCTTTTAATTGACAATAAGGGTACTTTTGAAAATATGAAAGAGTTAGAGGGGAAATTGAAATATTATGAAGATTTGGGGGGTACATATGAGAAAGATCCTTAAATATAATACAAAATTGCCATCTTGGTATAATAGAAAGTTGTGAACTATGTGCATATATTAGCAATGTGTGATCATGTGAACCTAGTAACAAGTTGTGAACTTTGTGCTTCTTCTAGCAAGTTGTGTACCTTGAAACTATTAGCAAGTTGTGGACTTTATAAATTAAATAGAAATTTGTGAAAATCATGGAATCATTGGAAATATATGAACATGTGATTATCGTGAATCCAAGTATCCAAAGATAGATGTAAAATGGATAATTTATTGGAAAGCTACGAATATGTGGATTCTTGTAAACCAATTAGAAAGTTAATCTATCAGAAAGATATGAACATGTAGATTCTTGTCAATTCAATATATAGATGAAAAATGGTGAGCTTATTAAAAAGCTAGGAACATGTGGATTCTTGTAAACCCATTAAAAAAGTTGTAAAATGGCGGATCTATTAGAAAGATAAGAACATGTGGGTTCTTGAGAATTATTTATTAGAAATTGCCTTGTGAATTTATTAAAAAATTAAAAACTAGTGGATTCTTGTGAATTCATTAGGAAGTTGAAAATGTGAGGATTCTTATGAATTCATAAGAGTTGAAAGCTTGTGGAACTAGTAGAAAGTTTGTGGATTCATTAAAAAGCCATGGATTAGTGGGATCTTGCCTATTCATTTGAAAGTTAGGAGCTTATATATTCATTAAAAATCTACAAAGTTGTGCATTTCATTAGAAAGCTGTTAACTTATGGGTTAGAAAGTTATGAACTTGTGCAATCAGTGAGAACTAAGTGCTTAGGTGCTTATGCCATTATGCACTCATTAGAGAGTTGTGTACACATTTGAGAGCTATGTGCATGACTCAGTGGATATTTTAGAAAATTTATGTGCTTACAGATTCATTAAAATTATGTGTGTGCAAGGAGCTATGTGCTTATGGAATTACTAAAAGAGCTTTCTGCATGCATTAGCAAGCTATGGAGTATGGACTTGTCAACTCATTAGAGAGGCATGAACTTGCGATCGATGGAAACTTTTGAGTTTGTAAGAAAAGATATAAGTTTTCACAAGTAATAATAGAGCTATGGCTAATGATCCACAAATATCACAATTTTCCAAAGACATTGACAACTTGCTAGTGGATTCACAAAAATCACCAATATTCTAATAGATATACAAAGTTCACAACTTGCTAGTAGATACAAAAAGATCACAATTTTCTCATAGATATACAATGATCACAACTTTCTAAGATATTCACATAGATCACAATTTTTCTAATAGATTCACCAAGTTCGCAAATTAGTGAATTCTTCATCATAGCATATGCTATCTAGGAATTTAAAATAATGAGAGAGATTACACAATTTACAACCTCAATTCTTCTCTTTCCTTTCCATTTTCTTTTACTTCCTTTCTTTATTTTACTCTTCCTTTTGTTTCCTTCTCATCTTAATGATTAGATTGAAAGCGAGAGAGAGAGAGAAATTTTATTAAAGACAGAAAAATAATGAGAGTAGGAAGGATACTAGGATAGAGAAAGTATCGGTGCCTTCTCCTTCTTCCTTCTTTTTCCTTTTTTTCTTTCTTCTTTCTTTTCTTTTCTCTCCTCTTTTCTCTCTTTCTTTTTCTTCTAAGAGTTGCTAGACAACAAATAAAAAGAGAGTTATGAGATGAGA
The DNA here is from genome assembly GCA_038442645.1 of Agave tequilana. Lineage (NCBI taxonomy): Eukaryota > Viridiplantae > Streptophyta > Magnoliopsida > Asparagales > Asparagaceae > Agave > Agave tequilana. Next base: position 203,849 of record JAVJIF010004804.1, on the reverse strand, counting down.
GGGAGAGAAGAGCGGAGAAATTGTCCACTTTAGACAGGTCCTCCTTTCCAAAATATCTCGTTCTTTATGTTTATCTCAAACCTTCTAGATTCTAACTTAGGTGCCCACATGATTAAGTGTCTCTTCATTTGTCTCTCTATTTTATTTACGTGCAAAACCCGTACACATATAACATGTTCATGTGCATAATTGGTATAAACACATGAGCTTTATTTACTCTCATTTATTTTTTAGCTCTATTTCAATTGCCAATCACCACCATTGCTTTCAATTTAATCCCGTTATTAATAATATTTAGCTCATCATAATCATGATTTAAAATTTAAATTCGATGAGATATTAGCTATTACACTAGTAATATAATTAGATAATAACATAGGTATTCTTAAAACTTCAATTTTCCATCTCATAAATTTATTGTGCTTTGCAAGAGACATTTCGACCCCATAGTTAAATGATACATCAATGTTATTCTACATAATTCATGCTATAGGCGGGAAAACATGTGACCTTAATGAGTCTAATAAGATTATTCTGCAAGGCTATAGGCAAAAAACATTTGACCTTATTTAGTCTAATTAGATGCCCTTGTATATAATTATACCCAGCTGTTGAGTCCAAACTTTCAGTTGTTTTTATTGTTTCCAGTGAGCTTATTTAGCTGCATTCTACCAAAAGAGACTCACAACAGCAATCACATAACCCATGAGATGCATAGAGTTCAAGAATCTATAAACATGATTTTTTTTTTTTTTGGGCATGATCAACAACAATGCACTTCTTTAGTAGCCTTTTCTTTTTATTTAAATTATATCTGAACGCTAGGGATGAACTTTATAGAAGACTACCTAATAAGCAAATGTTCAGAAATACAATATTTTTAGCTGATTATACAATGGAAAACAACAATAATCATTTTATAAGCATATTGAAGTCAAGGGAAGCATAAAGTACAACAGATGGAAGACCAACCAACCTCAGGCCCAAGAAAGCGCTCATATCCAACATCACATGAGTATGGTGCTCCAGTTTTTGGTTTAATTCCACTCCACTGCTTGATGTACTTGAAGGGTTCCTTATCATGCTTATTGTACTCCTGAGATAATAAAAAATATAATAATCAGTAAGTTCCAGTTGTTGCGCCATAGAACTTCCAAGAGAGTATAACCAACAAGCCAGAGCTGCAATGAAGTTAGTTTATATATGCAGGGGAATGTGTTAACACTGAATATGCATTTATATTAATGAGATTTTTCAAACATAACAAAAGTGTGATGTCATGGAACCAGCAAAACTAAAGAATCTACAATATGTACTATCAAATGATAAAAGTCTACACTTACTAAACACAAGTCCAGAACTTCACAAAGAAGTAATAAACATGATGTTATTGGCAGAAGATATACTGCTGTATACGCAAGTTCTTCAAGTAACATACATCACAATCTATTTCCATTGGATCCGGCAAATAAAAAAAAAACCATGACCCCAGCCAGCTATTTAGGAGATTATCTGAAGCATAAAGTCAAAAACATGAGGGGCGTAAACCTGAACTAATGTCTCAGACACCCTAACAAGGAGTGCTACTCCTTGATAAATCCAAAAATAAACCAAAGAAAGAATATTGATACAAAACAGTAAGATACTACCTCTTTCTAATTCAAGTCGATGGACATAGATCTACTTTAAACTGGCTCGTAAGCTTCTTGGATTATGAAGACCTGATTTTTATCACAAACACTATGTTTTCAAAACAAAGTTCAATCTGGATCAATCGATGCTTAGATCTGAAATTTACCACCTGATGAGAGGGTCAGCGTCAAGCCAACTGTTGGTTATAAAGGCACAAGCTTTCTGGCACGTACAAATGCACGTGTGAAACACAAAATGACCTATGTTTTAAAAATCGGCCCAGGCTGAGGCGGCCACTGGGTCGTTACGCTTTGGGCCTGGGCGGTCTCTATTGGCACCTGCTAGCACCCAGGTGGGATTGGACCCGCTTAAGCGACCGCTTTCTAAATTTTATTTTTTATGTGTGTACGTACTCAAAAACTAGTGAATAAATATTTGAGTAACCCAATTAGTTTCAAGCTGATATTTTTTCTATTCAAAACCACAACATTGAACATACAATTATTTGCCGAAACTATCATGCAAAAATTGCAAAAGTATAAAAGCAAGATCGAATACTAAAAGAAGAATTAATAAATTAAAGAAGGGTACATACATGATTACCAAACTTTAAATCAAACTTGTGTTCTTCTTTAATAAACTTCAAGGACGGTGACTAAGGGCGTGAAAAAAAGAAGAAGCCAAGATCTCGAACGACAAAGAATTCTCCATGCTCTTAGATTTTGATTAATATTCTTTCAATGTAAAACTTTTTGTGTATATATAGACACACATGGGTCTTGATACATACACGAACAAGTTTTGCATTGAAAGAATATTAATCAAAAACCAAAAGCATGGAGAATTCTTCGTTGTTCTAGGACTTGGTTTCTTTCTTTTTGTGCCCTTAGTCATCATCCTTGAGATTTCTGAAGTTGATTTGGAGTTTGGTAATCAAGTACGTACACTTCTTTAATTAATTAATTTTTGTTTTAGTATTTCATCTTGCTTTTATACTTGCTGCAATTTTTGCATGATAGTTCATCAAATAATTGTATGCTTGTATGCTCAATGTTGTGGTTTTGAATAGAAAAAACATCATCTTGAAACTAATTGGGTTACTCAAATATATGATTATTATTCACTAGTTTTTTAGTACGTAAACACATGCATTAAGGGCGTGTTTGGTTGCAAGGAAGCGGGCGAAAGTAAGGAAATGGGGAGTATAATTGCTCACTTCCCTATCTATCCAAACACCGGAAAAGGAAAATAAGAAGACCCCTTTTCCTTTTCTCTTTTGTCTTTTACACAACCATTTCCTCACTTCCAGAGTGCTTCAGTTAATTTTGTAGTCATGTAAATCTCATTTGTAATAAGTTATAGCACAAAACAGTTAATTTTGTGGTCATGTACATCTCATTTGTAATAAGTTATAGCACAAAACAGTTAATTTTGTGGTCATGTACATCTCATTTGTAATAAGTTATAGCACAAAACAGTTAATTTTGATCATGTAAATCTCACTTGCATTCTAATTACAATCCATTTTTTATTTTTCTTAATTAATTTTTATTTTAATATTATTTTGTGGTCAACTTTTCCACTTCCACTTCCACATTACCATCCAAACATCGAAAAAGATATAACATTTTTCAAACCACACTTCCCAACAACATCTAAACACCGGATAACTTACTAACCAATTCCCAAGTTCCAAAGGGAACTATTACCACTTCCTCACTTCCTTACTTCCTCACTTCAACCCTTAACCAAACAGGCCTTAACTCGCTTTAAAGTGAGTCCAACAATTTCCGATTGAAAAATGAGGTAATAAGAGAGGGAAAGAAGCCCTAGCATCCACCCCCAAACTGATTTCAGATCCACTCCACGCCTCGCAACTAGCGATTAGCAACTCCTCTGACTCCTCTAACACGGGCGATCAATGATAGGACACCGCCGAAGATATCCAGCCGGCAAATAGAGGTAAAAATTTAAATTTTTACCGTCTTATAATTTTACATATTTTCAGTTTCATTAACTATCTTATCCTCTTATTATTCTTCTTTGTCTTCCTACTGTTATGCTGCTTTTTTCTCCTTCCCTTCTTATCTTGTTTTACTGCTCTTGTTACCCCTTCTTTCTTTGTCTTCTTATTTTCCTCCTCTTCTCAATACTACTTGGCTCCTCCTCTTCTTTTGTAGCTGCTCATGCTGTTACCGTTGTGGGATGTTGCTACTCCTTTCTCCTCTTCTCCTCTGAGCTCTCCTTTTATCTAAAGCTCTTATTGTGGCATCAGTAAGAAGAGAATGTTGTGATTCAGTAGCAGTCCAGCTGTGACTGCATCCATGGCCTGCCAAACAAAGCATAATTGAGTAGCTATATATGGCCAAATAGTGCTGCAAATAATAAAGTGTCAATTGATACTTGATTATAGCTTAATAAATTAGAGATGAAACTAATTTTAAGTTCCAAAAAAAAATGTTGCGAGTTATATATGAAATTAAGGCATGAAACTTTGTACTTTTTATATAATTTCTTAATGTTTTTGAATATGTATTGCACTTAAATAAATTTTAAAAATTAAAAAAATAGAAAAATGCCTAGGCTCCTGGTCGCTAGTCCCCAGCTCTGGAGCCTAGCGCCGCCTACCACTTTCTTAAACATTGAAAATGACTAAATGTGCATTATATGAAAAAATACAAATTGAAAGGAAATCCATTTGTAAATAAATTAAATTAAACTCCTCTCTCTTCTTCATCCTTCTTTTTTATCTAACTTAATTGGTTCTTTCTAATTGTGACCTAGGATTTTGGGAAGGAGAGAAGCCATGTGTATGCATGCCTCTTGCATATATATGTGCAACCAGAGCTTAAGAGAGAAATTAAGGAGATGCCACTTCTTATAAATCCTTCATTTTTCTGCAATCATTTGCAATTGATGACATGCGTACATTGCTTAAATGGATCAAGAGCTAATGCAAGTATAGAATCTACATAGCAAAGATCTTATAAAGTTGGTTGACTAAATGCATGGCTAGTTATGCAAATTGGATATTTTATAGAAGTGGGAATCCATCGCCTTGTTTCCAAGCCTTTGACATTGTTGGTCAACGCGAGTAAGGCGAATAGCCCCCTGCGAATCCGTAAATCTTTTGAGCATGCTGGAAAAAAAGGATGGACCCGTATGCAATTCATTCTTTCCATTCTGGGAAGAATGTTTGTACCTTACCCTACATCATGGTGAATCTCTCCTTGTGATTGGGATGAGGTGGATGCTTCCTAGCGTGCGCGCGGGGGGTGGGGGGGTGTGGGGTGGGGTTAGCTTGTTGAAGCTTTGCTTCCCCAAATTCCAAAAAGCACAACACACAATTTTCAACTATTAAAAAAGCTGCAGCTAGATAGAAAACAAATAAAGCTATTTTACATTTGGACATTTGCAAGTGAGATGAATGTGAAACAAAAAATTGACATCACCAAAGGTTTGCATTATAATAGTAAAGATAGAAATGTAGCGTTCTTGACTTTGATTTATTGGCCAAAGCCAACCATAATTGGCGAGAAAAGACTGATGATGAAGTAATGCTCAAAATTTTTGTTTGATGTTCTTTTGTTTTTAATTCATTTCTCTATTCAACACTCAGTAAATCCTGAAAAAAGGAAGAAAGATTATCATATTAGCATTGGGCCTTTGTTTGGATGCTTTGTCATTTAAGCTTTTCTTTGAGTTCCTAGTCATGTTTAAAACTTATATGAGAGCTAGATTAATACTATAAATCATTCTATTTTTGATTAGATTCTTTGTTCCTTTTAGGGTGCAACCACCTTGAGAATCCAAGTTATTTGCGTGGATTCTCATGTTTAGCACAATATTCCCGAGAATATTATATTCTATCAGCATCACACTCACACATTCCAGGAGAATGATACCTTTGTGGCACGTTGTTATGTTGCATTCTCACCTAGTGGAATTCATTATAAAGAAAATCTTATTTCCCAAAATACCTCAAAATTTTCTTCTAATCTCTTCTTTCCTTGTCTCTCATTACTAAGATTGTCGCCACCTTCACCACCATTGTCGTTGCCACGATCAATCAGTTCCGTTATCGCCATTATCGCACCCAGTGCACCACCCCTTTTGTCGTGTCTACAATAGGCCAACGCCACCAATGCAAGACTATAGTAGCTCTCATCTCTACTAGCCAACAGCCGTCATCATCGCTACCGCTACCACAACCACAATCATTGCCTCCACAACCATTTCATCTCTACCATCAAGTGATCGTTGCCACTGCTGCCATCATCGCCATCACCACCAACACAATAGTCAATGCACGTGAGATGAGAGCAATGTCTGCTTCTACACAATAGTCGCTTTGGTGCACACCAACACAACTCATGCACCGCCAACACCAGCAATGACTGCCTCTATCACTCGTCTACCACCACCATTGTTGTCCCTACTACATTTCTTGCGTCTCTATCAATGACATCACTGACACTAGCCATAACTATTGCCACACTAGCTGTTCTCACCATAGTGCTACTTTGGAAAAAAAATGCTCATAATGTCAAATTCCTAGAAATCTGTTAACTTAGCAAACATGACAATATTATATTAACAAGAATTTTCAAATTATATTAAACATGGTAATGTAACAATGCTAGGAATTGAATGCATGGGAATCACAATCCTGAGAGATGGGAATGTTGCATCCCGCATTATGGAACACAACCTTATTTTATTTAGAAATGTGCATTGTTTAGCAGGGAATTCAATTCTATAGTTTTAACTTATGTATTGATCCTTTGATATAATCAGTCCATATGGTTTGCATCAATGGCTATCATTTCTTGTTGATGAGAGACTTTTAGATTAATATCAAAAAGTATTTGATACTCTACAAATTTCATTCATTTTCTAACTAAATGATAGTAAAATTGTGTCAACATTACCTCACCAACAAGAAAGAGCATGACAATTCAAAAGACATTCTGAGATAAGTACATTCATCAGCTTATAGGAATGTTCAAGATTTCCCTGTAGATAAGATGCATCTAGTGCATTCTTTCTATTAGAATAGATAATTAGATATTGGGTTATTAGATCTCAACCCAATAACCTGTATCCAATTCATGTGTTACATATGCATCGTTTCTCCTCTCTTATCAATTAAATGAAAAAAGGTTTATTTGCTTCTAACATGGTATCAGAGCAAAACAAATCCTAACCCTAACCTTCTCCCACTCTCTTATCCAATTCATGTTGTCTTCTCCCATGTTCCTTCTCCATCACAACCCCAGTTCACCTCACCGCAACCCCTGTTTCTTCTCCTTCCCTCCCCTGTTTCATCTAGCTGACAACCCCCACAGTACCAAAACACTTTGCCGACGTTCCCTCCACCTCCACGCCCCTCACCGACTGCGACTAACCCTCCAGAACCGCTCATCGGCGTCCTCTGCTTCATCAGATCCACTCGCCATCATCTCCTGCATCACCAGATCTCGCCAACACCCTGCCATGCCCTCGCCAGCCCCTCCGCTTCACCTGATCATCTCGCCATCATCTCTGACTACATCTAAGCATCTCGCCATCACCTCCTGCATCTTCTAAAGCACTCACTGACCTCCAGAAACTCTGCAAAACTAACAATCATTAATCTCTGTGCCTGTTGTGCCTGCCACCGAGCTCTGTTCTTCAGATCTACGGCTGTTTCGGCATTCTCTGCAGTCGACAAACACTGCTGACTGTTCTTCTGCCTCCGGCAGTCTGTGCCGACTACTTTATGCCGTGGCATCTTATTCTAGTGTGGCATCTTCATCGTCTATGCTTTGTTCTGCTCCTATCAGTGCTGTTGTGCCTCTGCTATGTACTGTCTTGCTCAACTAAACTCTGTTGAAGGCTTCTACAACTATTGTTGTTTCTGCTTATTTATCTGCACTACTGCACATCTGTGTCTTGACTGATATCTTTTCTAACTACGTGTGATGTCGGGTGCTACAAGTACTTTGTCCTTTCTTGCTCCCTATCTTGGCTATATGGTGACACTGCTACTGTTTCCTCTGCTATTTTCTCTCGTCCTTTTGGTGCTTCTACTGTTCAGATATCACAGGACGAGTATGACAGGCTGCGTCAGCTCGAGTTCTCTCAGACAAGTCATGCATCAACTTATACATCCTCTTCAGGTATGGATGTCTATATTGTCTTTCCTCACAGACCTTGAATATTAAATTCAGGAGCCTCATCTCACATGAAATTGGACAAATTTATCTCTTTACATCCATCCAATGAGTTTCTTTCTGTTAACATTGCCCAAATCTCTTGTCCTTGACAATGTGGTAGTTCAGGCTACTCTATCCTTAAATCTAACAAATATGTTATATGTTCCGAAATTTCATGTTAGTGTATCCATTAGCCAGTTTACCAAACAAAATAACTGCAGCCTAACCTTTTTCTCTTCTTATTGTGTCTTTCAGAACCTGACAACTGGGAGGAGGATTGATTCGGGTCATAAGAAAGGAGGCATGTACTATTTGGATGACAGAGTATCACCTACTGGCTTAGTTGCAGGTCAGTCATCCTATTCTACTCTGGCACTGGCATCTGGGTCATCATTTGTTGAAGAAATTCTGGTCAATAGTTCATTTTGAGTCTTCTATCTCTACCTTAGGTTGTGCCTCTTGTGAGTTAGGAAAACATCATGTCTCTTTTTCAAGTCGACTCAATAACCGTAATAGTTCTGCATTTGAGTTAGTTCATTCTGATGTCTGAAGTACTAGTCGTGTGCCTTCAGTTAAAGGCTTTAGAATTTTCTTATTTTTATTGATGACTTCTCTCGTATGACTTGGGTTTATTTGCCAAAAGAGAGATTTGAAGTCTCTGGTGTTATCAAACTTTTCTTCAATGAGATTAAAAACTCAATTTTTTACCTTTATTCGTGTGCTTCATACTGATGCCTTAGGATATGTGAAAAATGATGTCTCTTTTTTGTTCTAAGAATGAAATTATACATCAAAAATCTTGCTCTCACACGTCCCAATAGAATGGTGTTGCTGAACGCAAATACAGACACATCCTAAATGTTGCTAAAACCACAATGATACATATGTATGTTCTGAAGTATTTGTGGGCTCATGATGTATTAAGTGCTTGTCATTTGATTAATAGGATACCTTTCTTTGTTCTTCATGGTAAAATCCTTTTATTGTGTCTTTATCCTAATAAAAGTGTCTTCTCCGTTGCTCTTGGTATTTTTAGTTGTACATGTTTTGCTCAAGATTTTCTCCTAGTTTGGATAAACTATCTCCTCAGTTCATCAAATGTGTCTTTTTTTGGATATTCCAGGACTCACAAAAGGATACCGATGCTACAGTCCTTCCAACACGAAGAATTTTGTGCCTGCAGATGTCACGTTTTTGAGTTTGTTCCATACTTCTTTCCACTAGGTCATGTTATCGCATCAATGTCTTATCCCCCTTCTACTGTCTGTTTCGTTACCTGCACCTGCTCATATTCCAGATGTATATTCGCCAGTGTCACCGGAAGACACTACAACGCCTCCTGCACCACAGCCTCTAAAGGATTTCCGATATGTCTATACTCATCGATAAAAAGTTCCTGCCTCTGAACCAGTTCTGACCGATCCTCCTCTCCAGTAGAAGGTCCACCTCCTTAGTCATCAGCACCTCCCTCTGATCTTGATGTTCCTATTGCCCTCCGCAAAGATAAAAGTGTTGCGATCAATGTCGATACATAAGAGAGAAACACCGAGTTGGAGAATCGGCAACAGAAGCGTGAAGCGATCTGCCACTAGCAAGCAATAGAGACTAATCACCACAAAACACAAGAACATCAGATTTAATGTGGTTCAGTAAGAGTGCCTACGTCCACAGGGAGGAGGAGAGATTACATTGAAAACAAAGAAGAAAATACAAGAGTTCTTTTTCACAACCTTCAATGGTGGAAATATCTCTTAAACTTGACTTGCCTTCAAAGGCCACCCCCAAGGGGTTTTATAGGCTCATAGGATGATCCTAATCCAACCCAAACTTCGATAATACAATCAGCACCACCTCAGAGAAAGAAGAAAGCTCGAATCTAACTCAAATTGAAAGCAGAACCAGAATAGAAAATTACCAGAACCGATATAAGTCGACTACACTCAAGTATAAGTTCTTATAATGTGCATTAATCGACTATACAAAAGTACTAGTCGCCTAATTTGAGAGAATCTGAGAACCTTACTTTTGGTTGCAAATATTAGTCGACTTATCAAAGTATAAGTCGATTATACTGAACATAAGTCGACTTATACTTTATAAGTCGACTTATAACGTATACAAGTCCTCATGCATGTCCGTGCTCGATTTTTAAAGTTTGTAACACCTCCATTTGAATCTGAATTCTTCTCCAATAAATATGAGGCACTCAAAATACTAACAATCTCCACCTCGACTCATGTTCATTGAGTCCCTTCGTAGAAATTGGCCTCTGTTTTATTCACCGTGCTCTCTCCCCACTTTTGTGACTTCACATGGCTCCCTCTCAAAAGCTCGTTTTTCACTTTACCTTTGGAGAACCTTGATGAAGTTCAGAGATGCTCTAAACTTCTCCATCGAGATGGTCTTCGTCATCATGTCTGCTAAATTCTTCTTTGTATTGATCTTCACCAAGTCGATCATCTTGTCATCTATTACCTACTGACGTATCTTGTGATATCTCGCATCAATGTGCTTTGTTCGCTTGTGGTACTACATGTGATCCTTATCAAGATGAATAGCACTCTGACTGTCGCAATGAACCCAAACTGAATCCTGTATAATGCCAAGAGTCTCGACCAATCCTCTCAACCATAAAGCTTCATTTAATGCCTCAACTACAGCCATGTACTCTGCCTCTGTCATTGAAAGAGCAACGATATCTTGCAACTCTGCCTTCCAACTAATGACGCACTCAGCTACCGTGAACACATTGCCCGTCGTAGATCTTTGCTGATCAAGATCTCCTACATAATTTGCATCAACATAGCCTTGTAATACCCTAGACTTCTCCATTTTCAATCTCTAAAATATCAAGCCTAGTCTCGCAGTCCCTCGTAGATATCGAAGCACCCACATCACTGCTTTTCAATGTTGCATTCCTAGATTTGACATGAACTGACTTATTGTACTAACTGCATAGGCTTAAGTCAAGCGTAGTGCAGACCCATAACATACATGAGTGATCCCACGTACTAGCATATGGTACTCGAAACATCTCCTCATCCTCTTCCGGTGATTGTAGACTCTGCTTGGAGGATAATTTGAAGTGACCTGTCAAAGGAGTGGTGACTGGTCTTGCTTCTGCCATGTTGAATCTTTCCAACACCTTGAGAACGTAGTTCTCCTAGGATAACCAAAGTCTGCCTGAGCCTCTGTCTCGAGTGATCTCCATATCTAAGATCTTGACTTCTCCCAAATCCTTTATGTCGAATTCCTTCTTGAGCTGAGCTTTAAGCTTCTAGATATGTGTCATGTTTCTCGCAGCAATCAACATATCATCCACATATAACAGCAAATATGTCAGATCATCATTCTGCTTGAAATAAACACAACTGTCATACTCGCATCAGTTGTATCTGGCCTTAATCATTGAAGAGTCGAACCGTTTGTACTAATGCCTGGGAGACTGCTTAAGTCCATAAAGGGACTTATTTAGATGACACCTTGGTTTCTTGTCCTTCCTGAATATAATCTTCAGGTTGCTTCATGTATATCCTCTCCTCCAGCTCACCGTGCAGAAATGTTATTTTGATATTCATCTGCTCCAACTCTAAATCAAACTGAGCGACCATCGCCAACAACATCCGAATAGATGTATGCTTAATTACATGAGAGAAAATCTCATTGTAGTTAATACCCTCCTTCTGAGCATATTCCTTGGCAACCAACCTTGCCTTGTCCTACTCATTATCCTTGCCAAAGACCCATCTGCAACCTATTGCCTTGGAGTCTTTTGAAAGATCTACCACTTTTCATGTTTGATTTCAGTCCAAAGACTCTATCTCCTGCTCCATGGTTGTAATCCACTTGTCGTGATCAGCTGCCTCAATCACCTCCTTGTAACTACTAGGATCACCTGTTTCTATTACTAATGCAAATGAGACATGATCATCTTCCCAGCCATACCTTGTTGGTGGCACCGCAACTCTGACTGATCGCCTCAACGGTCTTGGTTGCTTTTAAATAGCCTCCTGATCGTCTCCATCTGAATCTGAGAAGTCCTCTTCTGACTCGTCAGGCCTTTTGGGGTTCTCTGAGAACTCAACTCCCTTTTCCTGAGTGTCTGCTAAACTGTCTAGAACTCCACCTTGCGCTTTATCCTCTGTCTCCTGACCTTTCTTGCAACATTAATTCTTCGTCAAAAACCACATCTCTTGTGGTAAAAGCGCTCATTGTCTCGAGATCCCAAAGTCTGAAACCCTTCTCTTTTGGTGAACCTGATGAAGATACACTTCTTAGGCTTGGACTCCAGTTTGTTTTTTTCTGACGATCAACTAAACTATAAGTCGGGTAACCAAAATCTGTAAGGTTGAATAATCCACTCTCTCCTCGCCATATCTCCTCTGGGATCTGAAGATCAACAAGATGTAGATGGTGACATGTTTACTAAATAACTTGCATGACTCACCGCTTTTACCCAAAATCCTTCTGGCATGTCAACCTGTAACCTGATACTGCGAGCACGCTCTGTAAGTGTCTGATTTATGCGCTCTACTACTACATTTTGTTCTGGTCGCCCAGGAATACTTAGCTGGTGTTCGATGCCTTTACCTGCCAAGTAAGCTTTGAATTCTTTAAAGATATACTCGCCTCCATTGTCGGACCTCAAGACTTTCACCTTTCGCCCCTTCTGATTCTCCACCATAGTTTTTCACTCCTTGAACTTCTAAAATACATCTGATTTCTATTTTAAGCAAGTATACCCAAACTCTCCTGGAGAAGTCATCTATGAACGTAACATAGTACTTAGCACCCCGATGGATACTACTGGCGAAGATCCCCACACATCCGCGTGTATGAGATCTAGCAAGCCCTTTGTCTTGTGCTATGATGTAGAGAAAGCCACTCTACGTTGTTTATCCATGATGCAAAATTTATAAAGATCAAGTTTGCAATATTTAAAACCTAGTAGAGCACCTTTGTTGTGCAGAACTTGAAGACCTCGCTCGCTCATGTGTCAAGATGCATGTGCCAAAGTCTTCTAGTATCCTCCTTTGTTGCTGCTGAAGCATCACCAACAATAATACTTTCTGTCATCTTGTACAAGTTTGTTGCATGTTCTCCTTTGAGAATCGTCATGGAGCCCTTGATAATTTTAATACCTACATCTGCACCTGAAAACTTGGACCCTTGAGCTTCCAAAGCTCCCAACGAGAGAAGATTCTTCTTTAAATCTAGAACGTGACAAACATTCATGAGGGTTCGAACATGTCCATCAAACATCCTCATACGAATGTTGACAATGCCAATTGTCTTGCATACGGCGTCGTTACCCATAAGGACAGAGCCTCTACCATAAGGCTTGTAAGTACAGAACCACTCTCTTTTTGGGCACATGTGATATGTGCACCCCAACGTAAACAACCAAGCATCTAAGTACTTACCTTTTCCTGACTAAATTGTCAAGACATCACTTGGATTCTCATCTGCTTGTTCGATAACTCAGGCTTGATTTGACTTTCCATTGGTACTAGCCTCATTAGAATCCTTACCACCTTTCTTCTTCAATATCTCCTTGTATTTCATACAATTCTTCTTGATGTGCCCTAGTTTCCTGCAATAGTAGCAAGTATAGCTGCTAGAAGCCTCTGGATTCCTTTTGGGTCCCCCCTCTTTGATTTCCCTCTCTAGCCCTTTGACAACCAGTTATGAGGCCTCTTTTATAGAATGTGTCTTCTTCATCAGCTCGTTGTTCTAGAGCATCTGCCCGACATCTTCTAACTCTAAGGTCTTCATACATGATGGTGGTCCAAGTGGTCATAACTTGATGGAAAAAAAGAGTAAAAGAAGAGCTTTGTCTTCTTCTTCTAGCTTAACCTCTAGAGGCAACAAGTGGCTTAAAATTCTATTACAAGCATTAAAATATTGTAGAATAGGTGTACCTTCCTTCATCCGAAAGCTGTAAGCTGCTTCTTCATGAAGAGCTTATTCGACAAACTCTTCGTCATGTGAAGGCTCTCCAGCCTAGACTAAAAACCAGCAGTTGTCTCCTCATTCATGACGTTGTAGAGGACCTCATCTGATAGGCATAGTATAAGTCACCTTTGCGCGAAAGTCAATGTCATTCCACTCATCATTATCTATCTTCAATGGCTTCTTCTCAATACCAAGCAGGGCCTTGTGTGTGCCCTCCTTCACGAGCAACGACGTTACTCACATCTTTCACAACAAGAAGTTGGACTTCCCGTCGAATTTCTTCACCTCGAACCTGATTGTCGTGATCGTCTTGCTAGTCATTGCTCTGATTCCAACTTTTGTGATCAAAACCGATACAACAGAGAAACACGAGTTGGGACTCGACAACGGAAGCGTAGAAGCGATCTACAACTAGCAAGCAATAGAGACTAATCACCACAAAACACAAGAACACCAGATTTATCGTGGTTCGGCAAGAGTGCCTAAGTCCACGGGAAGGAGGGGAGAAATTATTTTGAAAACAAAGAAGAAAATACAAGAGTTACAAGAATTCTCTCTCACAACTCTCAATAGTGGAAATATCTCTTAAACTTGACTTGCCTTCAAAGGCCACCCCCGATGATCCTAATCCAACCCAAACTTCAACAACATAATCAGCACCGCCTCAGAGAAAGAAGGGACTCCAACTCAAACTGGAAACAAAACCAGAAAAGAAAATTGTCAGAACCGATATAAGTCGACTGTACTCAAGTATAATTCAACTTACAATATGCATTAGTCGACTAATCTGAAAAAAAATCTCGGAACCTTACTTACGATTGCAAATATTATTCGCCTTATCAAAGTATAAGTCGTCTATACTGAACATAAGTCGACTTATAACGTGCACAAGTCATCGTGCATGTCCGTGCTCGATTTCTGAAGTTTGTAACATAGCACCTCCACCTGAACTTGAATTCTTCTCCAATAAATATGAGGCACTCAAAATACTAACAAAAAGGTCTTGTACTGATCATCCTATTTTTCATTTTGTTTCCTATGATCATCCCTCTTTTCGTCAATTTGCCCTTTACTTGTCTTCTATATCTATACCCAGGTCATATGAGAAGGTTATATTGGTACATGCTTGAAAGCAGATCATAGATAAAGAGATGGATGCTCTTGTTTCTCGAAGAACTTGAGAGTCAATATCTGCACCCACAGATGTTGTGGGTTGTCGCTGGATTTATACTTTGAAGTATCACCCAAATGGCTCGGTGAATCGGTATAGGCCAGACTTTTTGCCAAAGGTTATACTCAGGCCTATGGCGTGGATTACTTTGAGACTTTTTCACCAATTACTCGGTTGAACTCCAACAGGATTCTATTTTCTATTGATGTCAATCTATTGTGGCGCTTGTTCCAGCTGGATGTCAAAAAGGCCTTGTATGGTGATTTGAAGGAGACTTATATGGAGCAACCTCTGAGGTACATTGCTCGGCGGGAGAAAAAAGTATGTCGTCTCATAAAGATAATATATTGACTCAAGCAGAGTCCACGGGCATGGTTTGAGAAGTTTAGCATCACCATCTCTGGCAATGGTTTTCATTGGTGTCACTCAGATCACTCTGTCTTTGTTCGGCATACTAAGTCTGGCTTAGTAGTTCTGATAGTGCATATTGATAATATACTGCTGAGTGGGAATGATTCAGCTGACATAGTAGAAACAAAGAGTATCTTAGGAGTCATTTTGGAACCAAGGAAATGGGTAAGCCTAAATACTTTCTAGGGGTTGAAGTTGTACATCAAAAACAGTATACCTTTCTCTCAAAGGAAGTATGCTATGGATCTTCTAAAAGAGAACTTCTGGGGTGAACCTAATAGCCAATGGAAGTCAATTTATGGTTTGATGGCAATCAAATTCTTAATGATCCAAGAAGATATAGAAGATTGATTGAAAAATTGATCTATCTTACTGTTATTAGGCCAGATATTACCTTGTCGTTGGGTGCTGAGCAGATTCAAGCATCAACTCATAGAGGTTCATTAGATAGTTGTACTAAAGAGTCTGGCTTATGTAAAAAGCTCTCCAGGACAAGGAACAAAGAATCGGCCGAGTCGGATACGACTCGGCCGAGTCGTATCCGACTCGGCCCCCTCCGGTTTGACTCGGGACCCCGAGTCAAGCTAGGATCGCCGAGTCGACCCGGATCGGGTCCGACTCGGACCCGACTCGGGCGACTCGGCCGAGTCGTGAACGACTCGGCCGAGTCGCCCGAGTCGGGTCCGAGTCGGACCCGATCCGGGTCGACTCGGCACCCGTGATCACTTTAATAAAGCGCTGAGGGAGAGAGAGAGAGATCAGATTTGATCTCTCTCTCTCTCTCTCGCGCTCGCCGTCCCCCCTCTCGCGCTCGCCGTCCCCCCGCGACGATTCGCCGTCGCCGTAGCCGTCGCCGTCGCCGTCGCCGTCGCCTGCAGGTAATTTCTCCCCTCTCTCCCTCTCAGTCTCTCTCTCCCTCTCTCTGTGCCTCTCTCTCCCTCTCTTTCTCTGTCTCTCCCCCGCAGCGGCGCGCGCTCCCGCTCTCTCTCTCTCTCTCTCTCAGTCTCTCTCTCCCGGCTCTCTCTCGTCTCTCCAGCGACTCTCTCTCTCTCTCAGTCTCTCTCTCCCGGCTCTCTCTCGTCTCTCCAGCGACTCTCTCTCTCTCTCAGTCTCTCTCTCCCGGCTCTCTCTCGTCTCTCCAGCGACTCTCTCTCTCTCTCAGTCTCTCTCTCCCGGCTCTCTCTCGTCTCTCCAGCGACTCTCTCTCTCTCTCTCTCAGTCTCTCTCTCCCGGCTCTCTCTCTCGTCTCTCCAGCGACTCTCTCTCTCTCTCTCCCCTCTGTATCTCTCTCTCCCTCTGTATCTCTCTCTCTCTCTCCCTCTCCCTCTCAGTCTCTCTCTCCCCTCTCTCTCTCTCTCTCTCTCCCTCTCCCTGTCAGTCTCTCTCTGTATCTCTCTCTCCGTCTCTCTCTCTCCTCCACTGTGTTCCCCTCTCTCTCCTCTGTCTCCGTCTCTCTCCCTCTCTCTGTTCCTCTCTCTCTCTAATTAATTTACATTTAATGTCATTTAATTTAGTTTAATTTAGGTAAAGTTAATTAATTTAATTTAGATTAATTTAATCTAATAAAGTTTTGTAATTAAGTTAGGTAATTTAATAATTTTACCGACGACGCTTGTATTTATGCTGTCACGATATGTTTGAGTGTTAGGTGATATGTTTTGAATATGTTATGCATGAATTTGGATGTTTACATTTTTTTATGATTTGTCATGATTTTTTCATAATTTTTTTGGCGCTTTATGTAGTGTTTTGCGCGTATCGCCCGAGTCGGATCCGAGTCGCCGAGACCGATCCGTCTCGGTGCCGGCCGAGTCGGCGGCCGAGACCGAGACTTTGAACCATGCTCCAGGAACATACCTGTTATACAAGAACTATGGACATATATGCATTTCTGAGGTACTCTGATTCTGGTTATGCCGATGACAAGGGGAATAAGTAATCTACCACTGAATATTGCACCTTTATTGGAGGAAATCTTGTGACTTGAAGGAGCAAGAAAAAAAATATAATATCTCGATCTAATGCAGAGGTTAAATATAGAGCTAGTGTGGTTGAAGAATCTAATGAGCTTAATTTTAAACAGTCTGGACCTATATCTACGCATTGTGATATTCAGTTTGCAATCTATATTGCGCAGAACCCCATGAGAAGACTAAGCACATTGAGGTTGATTGTCATCTGGTCATAGATGCTTGAACCAAGAAGGTAGTTTCTCTCCCGTTCACACCATCTTTGAAGCGATTGACATATCTTCTTACCCGTTCACACCATCTTTGAAGCGATTGACATTAGGGGTGAGCAGAGTTCGGTTATAATCGAAATAACCGACCAAAAACCGAAACCCGAACCCGAACTGAACCGAACCGCTCTAGTTCGGTTGGTTTTCGGTTTTAGGTTACAAAAACCGAACCCGACCGAACCGAACCGAACTTCTCACCCTATATATTACCCCACCCAATTCAATTTAGTGAGTCATATAGTTCATAAAAAAACAGGTGGAACCTTATCTCATTAGTTCTAGCAATATCATCTTTTTATATTGAATACGTGAAAGCCATATTAAGTACACTATCATAATTGAGAATAATATTTATATTAATATAGTTCTTTCTTTTGTAATCTTGTTAGTAAAAGTTAATAATAATTATGCAAGCTTTGATATAAAGCTCAAGTACAGTGTAAAAGTTTTAGAACATGAAATTTTCAATTCACATTAAGATTAGAGTATTTTTCTTGTTTCTAATTTGGGTATTGGATATTTGAGATTAGGATATTAAAGGATGATAATATAATGGTGATTAAAAAATGTAAGAAATGATGAAAATATATGAGCCTAACCGAAAAAACCGAAAACCGAACCGAACTGAGTCGGTTCGGTTCGGTTCGGTTACTAAGTCTAATCGGTTCGGTTCGGTTTTGAAAAAATTAGCAAAAACCTAACCGAACCGACCGATGCTCACCCCTAATTGACATATCTTCTTAACAAAGCAGCTTCACCATAGGTGTTCTCTAACTTATGTAGCAAGGTGAACATGATAGATATCTATGCTCCAGGTTAAGAGAGAGTGTTAGAATAGATAATTAGATATTGAGGTATCGATATCAACCTAATAACCCGTATCCAATTCATGTGTTATATATGTATCGTTTCTCCTCTCTTATCAATTAAATGAAAAAAGGTTTATTTGCTTCGAACACTTTCTATCTAAATATTCATCTTTAGAAGTTCATGGCTTTCTATTTGATCATTTACAATGAGGGCCTGTTGGTAAGTGGGAGAAAAAGTGCAAATGGGAAATGAAAATGAGAAATGTGAGTGTGAGTGAGAAATTGGGATTTGCGCAAGTTTTATAGTGTTTGAGTGTAATGTGAAAGTATAAGTGGGAAAATATATTGTGTTTTATTAATATGTTGTTAGTAATGTGGAAGTGTAAGTGAAAAATCGACCACAAAATTAACTGTTCGGTGATTTAAATAATACCAATATTACTAAATTAAATTTGCTATTAAAAACTAAAATGTATAATAAAATTTTCAATTAAATATTAAATAGTAATAAAAATATTAAACTAATAATAAAATAATATAATATTAAAATACTAAACTAATAATAATAAATTAAATTATTAAAATAATAATAAATATTTAAAATTATTAAAATATTGAAGACCTCAAACCAATTTTATTATTTTTATTATTAAAATAATAATAACTTTTTAATATTTAAAATCATTAAAAAAATATTAAATTGTTAAAATAATAAAAAATAAATTATTATTAAATTATTAAATATTAAAATATTTATAAGTATATTTAAAATTAAATTAATTTTAAAAAATATTAATCACAATATTAAATATTAATATTTTAATATCAAATATTTAAAAAGTAGTTGTAGCACCCTGCAAGTGAGAAAATGGGGTGTAAAAGTGAAAATGAGATTGGAAAAAAGTGCAAGCGGGATGCAAATTCCACTTGCACTTTTACCATTGAAACAAACATTGAAAGCGGGAAAATGGTTTTCCCACTTGCACTTTTCCTCCCTTTCCTCAAAACAAACACGTCCTCCAAGAAAAAAGTGTCAGATTTCCTTACTATTTGCAAACTGTAAGTTTTCTCCAATATCCAATGCTTCCAAGCTCCAGGTATTAGCTACAAGCCTGCTAGTCTACAACCCTTCTACATGGTTGATAGATACCTACATTTGCCCAATTATTCATTTTGAAGTCAATGTGTCTTCATAGAAATAGAGTAAGGCTAGAAGTAGGTTACTTATCTTGCCATTTTCTTATATATCCCACCACATGCCAATGATGGCTGCAATGCGATTGACCACGACGAAGCAGAAGCAATAAAACCGATAATCTCTTTCTTGTCCTTCTACTCTTGGGGCAAAGAAAAGTGCAGTGTTTTTCTTCTCTATGAGAACGATTATGGTGGGCAGGCTCTCTCCTCTTGCTTCAACACCAACACATGCTCCGCATGTGGCATTTGACCAGTAGCTTTAAACTACTAGAAAAGGTAATGCCTTCATACCACTTATTGAAACAAGAACGACATATTGTAATGGAATGGCGCGCGC
Source organism: Agave tequilana (assembly GCA_038442645.1). Lineage (NCBI taxonomy): Eukaryota > Viridiplantae > Streptophyta > Magnoliopsida > Asparagales > Asparagaceae > Agave > Agave tequilana. The sequence goes on along the minus strand of JAVJIF010004804.1, from coordinate 183,901 downwards.
GCGCAGAAGGGGGGGGGATTCCACCTACAGCAAGTATAGAACAATTTCAGGAGAAAATCCAGTCACCCAAATGAAAAGACAAAAAAAGGAGCATGTGCAAGAGATTGAGAAAATAAATAGAATAGAAGACAGTCGGAGGTATTTATATGTTTCAATGGTGCTGTGAAGCTGCAAACGGTAATTTTAGAATGAAGTACCCAAGTTAAGCTAGCAAGTATAACTCTTATTACACCATGAGAAGACACTTTCCTATGGGCATATGGTTAGACAAATGTTCTGGAACAGAACAAATTTGCTAGCAAAATAAGGGAGAACTCCAATAAATAAAAATCTAGAGAAGTTCCTTTTGTTAATGATTAGTAATGAAGGAACTACAAGAGAGAACCTTTCTGTTAAATTGCTTGTAAGATGAGGAATCTCATCTTTTTTATTTAATGTGAATTCAAGTTAAACATCAAATGAGGGATCTCTTCCTTTTATTGTAATGTGAATTTCAGCGTAGTCATTAGAACCTAGAAGTGATGAGGCAGAATGTGCGCTTCATGTGTATCTATGTCCCACAGAAAAGAGTGAGCTTCAGAGTACAAGGCTCCACAAAAAACTTACGAAGTTTAACAACCAGTTGTCAACCTCCTCATAATTAGTGACTAGTTCTTTTCATGATCCTAAAAGAATCAGTTAGCGTCCTCCAAATCCTTCTTGACTGGTGAAAAAAGAAAGTCTTGAAGGGAATTAAAGATTTGCTATATGGAATTACATTTAACTGCAAAGCACAAAATAAAGCCAAGAGCCAAACAGAACGTTCCCAGCACGAAATACTTCATACTCAGGGATAAAAAATTTCCCATTGCGTTGATGACTTCTTAAAATGATCTTTCAAAAATATACAAAGATCAGTATATGCATTTTAAGATTTGTCTTAAAACCATTAAAATAGCTAATGGAATTGCTCTAGATTTGTAGATAAAACACAACTTCTACTTTTATGTTCTTTGTGAAAGCATCAAGTATTCCTCACTATAACACCATAGATGTGTCAAATATGCATTTTGCAGTCACACTAGAAATATTAACCTTCAGGGTAATTAACATATGTGATATACAATATGGTGCACTGATTCTAACAATTACAACAAAAACCCATTAGGGTACCACTTTTTTCAGCTTGTGCTAATAAAATGTCAGAAAGTGCATTTTTCTGAGCAATTTTGTACTATGAATTACCTTGACAATGTCTGAACAAGTGTAACAATATATTTCTTTCACCTTCCGAGCCACTTCAAAAGAGTCTTCTGGAGGTATATGCTCTCCCCTTTCCTATATAAAAATGTCAAATATAAAAGATAGATCTTACAGCAGACAGACTGGTTTTGGCTATGGCAACTTAAAATTTAAAAACTACTTATTGACATGATTATATAAATTTGATCAAGTTGTATCTGACACTTGCATTGTTACCAAAAAGGGATCCAAGAGTGGGTTTTGACACATGAACTCATACGGGATATGCAGTCCCAAAAAACATGGGAACATATGTATGGATATACATATATTTATGTGCACGTAGTTGCTATAATAGTTTCAGTTCCATATATGTCAAAATTAAAATTACAGTCACGTGTGTAACTTGAAAAGCATAGACAAACTTTATTGAATGCAACTGATATTTTAGTATTTTCAAAAGTCTCTTTATCTCTAATCAGCATAAACATCTCTTCTCAAGAATTTTCTAACATATAAATGGTTCTTTAAAAGTTTTCTCCTATTAACGGTGACTAATTTTCTATACTTTTAGTTTCTAAAATAATAAAAATCAGTATGAGCTTTCCATGCAGGTTGAACAGGTGTTAGGAAAGTATTACTGTATTGGAAAAATGTCCTAATATCTAAATGAGGTCCTAAAAGTAGTCAGAATTGTTTCCAGATTTTTTTCTCGAGATGGTACGCTGTCTGTGTTAGACATCAATTTCCCTACACACGAGTGTCCCACCCATACATAGAATGTCCAATAAATAGTCTATATAAACTAAAATCATTGACATATAATTTGAAACAAAAAGAAACAGGCTAGAGCTCGTATTACTTTTGGCATTCTAATGTAAAGAGGAGCCATTTACTATCTTTCAAGAATGATGCAGGGACCACAATAGACGTTACAATAAACTTGAGAGAAGCTAACGTATAATTAAGGTGTGTGGCATTGCTTCGCAATGAAAGATTTATCACATTGCATTGTGTAGAGAACTTTCAAACTAGTTGAATACATCAATTCTATGGGTTACTACACGGAAAGACAACACTAGGTATGTAGAGAAGCCAGAGTCGCGGTCTATGTTATTTTGTGTGCTGGGTAATTAACTGCATTGACATAAACCTTTTTCTGGTCTTTGAACCCTTGCTACCACTGATCTCGATGACCCTTTCACCAATCATTCAATAGGACACTTCACTACAAAAACCTTGTTGCATCATCAGCAACCACAGTTACTGTTGGGACCCACCAACATCAGCAGTGATCTCACCACTGCCAAGGACTCCTGCTATCAGAGGTGATATGAGATGCCATCATAAGCAAGCTTCCTTGCCCACGGCTCGCTAGCCCTAAAGAGTTGTTGATGCTCAAATGTCATCGAGATTTAGAATATGAGTATCATTTGAATTGAAAAGAATTCTATGCAAATGACAATCATTTGGATTCTAAAAAGGCAGATTCTGAAATTCCATGGAACCGCCTCCTGAGGGACATGGATGAGGAACACAGAGCATAAAAGTCAAAGGAGGGGGAGGAACACATCTTGTGATGGAAGATGTTAAAATCTCCAATACCAGCAATGTAGCACAGATATTTCAAAGTGAGTGTCATATCCGTGTCGGTCACCTACACTTGCATGACACTTACCAAACACATACCAGACACTCTAAATCCGTGCCGGGTTTTAAACAATCACAAACTTGAATGCCCGTGACGTGAAATCTAAAGATCACATATTGGACACCTTGAAACTGCATGCCTCCTAAAAAAAAAGCCTATTTGACATAAGTAAATAGTATATTAGTAGAACATAAACACCTCACTACCCAAGTGAGGCATTGATTAGATTTTTTCAGTTCTCTTTGATTTTGTTACTTTGATAGAAGCCATGAAGTCATACTCTGGAGGTTTTGTTTTGTATTTTGTTTTCCTTTAAATCCAACCCATTCCAATCACTAGGGATTTTGATATTTATTGACATGAGTAAGTAGTATATTAGTAGAACATAAACACCTCACTACCCAAGTGAGGCATTGGTTAGATTTTTTTCAGATTTCTTTGTTTGATTTTGTTGCTTTGATAGAAGCTACAAAGTCGTCCTCTTGAGGTTTTATTTTTTTATTTTGTTTTAGTATTAATACAACGCATCCCAATCACTAGGGATTTTGATATTTATTATATTCAGACACACACACACACGAGTCATTTTACCGTGTCCCCATATCCTACATTTTAAAGATTTGATGAATCCCTGTGTCCGCATCGTATCCATGTCCCACGTTCGTGTCCATACTTCATAGGATACCAGAGGATGAAAACCTTCATGTTGATGATTTTTTTTTATTTTGTGTACCAATTTGATGTGAGACTTATGTACATAACAATTTTGTTTTACATTTTAGGCAATTTTCTGACATGGGGTTTGCTTCATAGTGGAAAGTTGGAATTTGTTTCAAAATATGACCTAAAATGGTTTTTTATCATAGTATATTGACAAGTACATGGTTCTCAAAATATGGATTGTATTATCTCCTATATACTAACTAGTTCAAACACCCTCAGACATCGACACAACTGAGTTGCTACATACTATCTGGGGCATTGCCACAACCGATTCTAAACTAATGAGAAGAATGCATTGCACATGTATCTACAATAACTTCACACGAACATTCCTTGGATTGCAGACTCAACCTACAAATGCACACTCTATCACTATCACAGACCACATTTCCATATTTCCATTATGATACACAAGATTTAATAGACCACCAGCCTTATTCATCCCTCCAATCCCGTACATTGTAAATCAAAAACAGGAAACTGAAACACCAACAAGTTACGGATAAGATCAATATTCAATATATAGAGGTACCCTGGAGATCTGTACCAATAAATTGCAAAAATAAGTCCAATAAATATTTCATGATATTTTAGAAATCTCAAACATAGAACTGGAGACCAGGCTTTACATTTAATAGTTGTTTCCAATTTGAGTGCTCCGTACATAAATGTGATATTATGTTCATCACATCTTCTAAGTGTCAAAAATAAAACATAAAAATAGACCTCATATCAATTTCATGGACAACTCGTGCAGGCAACCATCAACTGGTGCAGATTTAAGGCTGGATAGCATTATGTTTTATATAGTCTGGATAGCATAAGTCAATTCTGAATGAAGGTCAGTATCCACTTATTTTTCTCAACCTGCTACATGATATGGGTGCTAGTTGATAGTAAATCATGGTAAAGGCTTTATGAAACCAAGTGAATCTCTACAATCTACGAATTTAGTCACTATCAAGGGATGTGTTCATGGGCATCATGAAATTTTGGGCAAAAAAGAATAAAAGTTCAAGGCACTCAAAGGTGATATCCAGTCCAGTTTTAGAAGATAATTGATGTGTAAGAGTTGATTTTTTTTTTTTTTTTGATATAATGTATTTCACTACACAACTTGCTCAGTCACAAGAAATAGTGCACAAAAAATAAGAAGAAATTGCATGCATGTGTATGAAAATCGATACAAAATTACAATCAAAATCCCAATAAGTTTGCTCACTGAAACTGGGTAATGGGGGTAAGTCATTTACCTTCATAAGCTGCTGAACAAATTGAGTAACATCCTTGCCAGAAATGGGAATAGATTTGATACTACTCCCAATAACATAACCATCTGCAACGGGTACAATATGTGTAGCCCCATCACCGACATCAACTACAACCCCTGTCATTTCACACTGAGAAAAGAAATGAAAATACCTGGTCAACCTAATGAGAAAGCCATACATGTACTACATGATCTTAAGAAACTTGTCATGAACCATGGTATTTAGCATAAGCAAGGGGTAGCTTCCAGCAAGAGAAATGAAATGAAAGAACAAGGCTGACTGAAATGCACATATCAAGAGTTACAAAAAGGTTAAATGACCAGCCAGACTTGTCATCGGCAAGGGAATGCCTTTTCACTTTTGTTCTTCAGCTTATACTGTGCCCGTTAAGAGTGTAATTCCGGTAAGAATCCTATCATCTTCCCCTTCATCTAGTCACCATCTTTGTTTGACACTGAGGTTTGCCCCTCATTTGAAAGATCTTCCTGTGGCCACCATGGTACTCAACCTGCCAGGTACCTTCAAGTAAGCCAGACTTTTGCCCATATTGTCTATTGTGAGAATGCATCTGGTTCGTCTTTGAAAATCCGATCTTAGTTATTGAAGAATGGCTTTAAGGCAGGAAGGATTGACTAAGATACTTTGTCTCGAGTCTCGCCTCAAACCCTACTCCAGTATTTTAAATATCGGATATCGGCGATATATCGGTCCGCAAAATTATATATCGGATACCGGATACTGGATGATAATCGCAATATGGTACTAAATACATGACGTCAAATCAGACGTCATACCAAATGAAGAATACGCATGTGACTGCCTATATAAATCATATGAAACTACTTAAAGCAAGTTTAAGGTCATAAACTCATAAGAGATACATACTTTTTGTAGAAACTCCTCAAATGCGTTTGTAAAAGCTCCTCAAATGCGTCACGTGGCGATATATCGAATATTTTCATCTTGGATATCGGTCGATATATCCGCCACCTGGCGATATATCAGCTCATATCGGTCCAAAACGATATCCGGTGACCGGTAAAAATTTACGCTTATCGCATCATTTTGGATAAAATACCGGTATCTCGGTCGATAAACCGGTATGTCGCCAGATATTTAAAACAGTGCCCTACTCAAACTGACCCATTGCAGCCCTACTTCATGCATCCACCAGATGAAGTCAGACTCAGTATCCTCGTTGACTCTTAGTCACTTTCATGTGCATGAATTCGGAAGATCAAAAATAAAATACCTGTGGCCTCCCAAGCTGGTGTATGATTCTATTTTTATTGAACTGACAGTATCAAGTGATTGCTACATTAATAAAGGGTGACCATACTATCCAAATGACTCTTCAGGACCAAATGTTTTCTAACAACAAGCATTCTTTATCAATATTTTTCAATATTAGGAGTTAATACGAGTGTAATATTTTCTACATCTCACTATATGAGAAGCTTTATTTAAGGCTTTCTTATTTAAAGAGAATGTAAAGTGTCATCAATCACATGCAAAATTCTAAGTATCCTCAGTTTTATGGATACAATCATCCGTTCTTTTTAAAATCACCGGTAAATAGTTGATGATTACAATAGCTTATTAGCATTTTGGTGATGACAATAACATGGCCTCCATTAGACAGCAAGAGAAGATGCCCTATAATTTCAATTACTCTTTTGATTCTCGCTTCCACTTTCTCATTATCTAATATAATAATTATAAATCTGAGAGAAGAAGAGGATCATATACTTGAAAAAGAGTTTTTGTGTTTGCTTAATTGTTGCCGAAGAGAAACCACAAACCTATCACATGATTTTTTGAAGAATTCACCTGCTATATAATAAGGCATATAATCCAAAAAATGGTGCCGCTTTTAAAAGAAGGAAGAAGGAAAAAAACAAAAACAAGAAGTAGATGACCAAGAAGAAGAAATGAACCATCGAATCTAAACAAAGTCAAACATAATACATATAGACAATAAATAAAACAACTCACACAGTTCTGGAAACAATATGATTGATCCACCTACACGCCTATAGGTATACTTTAAACTATGCCTAGTAAAGTATCAAGAATAAACAATAAATAAAAAATATACATTTCATATAAGCAATATAATTCATCCAACTCACTTGTAGGTATAAGTTAAATCATGTCATGTCAAAATTTGCAAAGATATATACACAAGAAAGTACTGTCACTTGTTGACATTATAAAAGTTATAGGGTCAGCTCATGGGGTAATCAAACTGTTCAGATTTAGTAGGATTTGTTGATTTTATTTGAAGTTAGATTTGAGTAGATTTGGTTGAGATTTAAGATTTATTTGAATTAGATTTGGGTAAATTTGATTTTATCAAAAATTACACGTATGGTGCATGTACTGTAGGCTATATATAACCATGTATTGAATTTTGAAAGTAATGATGAATTGATAAAAATTTGTTTCCCAATTAAAATTTGTGTTGTTTTGATTTGATCTCATGAATTGAATCGAATCAGGCGGTGAAGCCAAGATCTGGGTTGCGATCCGTGGTCATTCCTCTCTCCAAATCCCTGTTTTTCTCCAATTCCATCAAAATCCCCACCACAACCCTAAAATACATTCCGTACCACATCATCAACATTATATGATAAAGTGAAATAAATAGCTAAGCAACTAGATATCTATAAATAATAGGGGAATAACGAGAAAAAACCCAAATGCTTGGACCGCCTTCAGCAATACCCCCTAAAGTTCATTTTCGTTCACTTTCCCCCTTCCAACGTCAATTCCCTAACTTCTATTAAAAATGAATTGTCATCTTACCCAAATGCCCATTTGATCTAAAAGCAATTCCAGCCTCTTCTTCCTCAAAACCATTTCATTTCACTCTCCCAAACCAAAACCCAACTCTCTCTCTCTCTCCCTCCCCCCCCCAATTTTCTTTTACCCGCTTTTCGGTTATCGTCTCTGGCTCTGCTTTTAACATCCACCATCTAGTTCGGCATGGCGGTACCTGATCGGAGCTCAATGTCCATGGCACACTATTCTTTTCGGTGGCCATGGTGATCGAATTAAGAAGCAAGGTTGCAAGTTGAGCGCAATATGTATTGCGCAGTGTAGCTCTGATATATATGATCAAACATGAAAACTACAACAACAAATAAAAGGGAAAAAGGTTAAAAGAAATGGGAATTTAGTGCTTTAGAGTGATCGAGTTGATGGAAAGGTATAAACTTTTCAGGCTTTAATAAACTTGTCCAATACATAAGAAGAAGGGGACGGGATTTAAAGGTCTGAGACTGAGTAAGAGTGAACGCATGCATAATTAGTTGTAATTGAGAGAGACATATCAAGAGAGATCAGCTTGCAAATTTGTATGCCTTTTACAGGAATTTCGATATGCAGGCAAGAGGGTCTCACTCCATGTCAGTCTTCAGAGTACTATAGTTGATCATTTTGCAAAAAATCAAGGGCTTGAAATCAAATGGCTCGATCTATTGACAGAGCAGATGAAGAGGTTAGGGTTTGGGTGAGGTGGCAATGGTGGTGGGGTGGTGGTGGTGAGCTTCGGGGGGAGGTTTAGGGTTTTTTTGGCGGGGGAGCGATGGGGAGGTGGTTGACGGCCGGCGAGGTGGGGGGAGGAAGAGGAGAAGTGGAGGAAGAAGAGGAGGGAGGAGAAGCAAAAGTCGAGGAGGAGGCTGACGACGCAACAAAGGTTGTGGAGGACAGGCCAGAAGAGGGAGGATGACACCTGAGGGGGAAGTCATCGGCTGCAGTGTTGGAGGGTCGGAGGAGGGCGACCAGAAGCTAGTGGTATGAGAGCCGAGTTCATCTTTCCCCTCTCTCTATAAATTGATCGATTGATTGCTTTCTCTCTAGGGTTTGTTTGTTTGATAATTAAAGAAGAGAGAAAGTTGGGTTTGGATTGGGGGGAGAGTGAAAGGAATTGGTTTTGACGAAGAAGAGGCTGAAATTGTTTTTAGATCAAAGGGGCCATTTAGGTAATTGGACAATTGACTTTAACAAAAGTTAGGGAATTGATGGCAAAAGGGGGGAAAGTGAACAAAATGAACATTAGGGGGTATTACTGAAGGTGGTTCAAACATTGGGGGGTGGGGTTCTTGAATACCATGCAATGCTGGAAGGTTAATTGTTTTGGTACGAATAATTGGTGGGAAGAAGCCTAAGAGAAAATCATCACAGCTTAACATATGTAAACTCTGTTACTTGCTGAGAAATAAAAAATTAAGAATGTGTTACTTCTAAGTAGCCGCACAATAAGACAAAATCTCATGACATTTTTAAAACTTAAGCAGAACTCTACCAAAATGTCATGAAGTATAATTTTAGTTATGACATGGATCATATGAATTTCTTAAGAAAAAAAATCAATTGTACTATTTGTACTAACCTTGGAAGTAGTGTATCCCGCAGCAAGGGCAAGGACAGGCTGGACTGCTATATACAGTCCGGGGACATTAAATGTCTCAAACATGATTTCTCCAGTGTATTCACGACTTTCAGGAGGAGTAAGTGGACTCTAAGTTAAAATAAAATAATGGTCTTCAGGGTCGCAGCGCAGGTAATTATAAATACACTGTTGCCCAAATCTTTCCATTGTATCCCAATTCTCCACCTGCAAATAAACAATAAGCTTGATTTTTATTATGTTTCATACAAAATTAGTAACTTGCACCGGTTGTTGGCCAAGTGGGTGGCAGTCTTGACCCTTCACGTATAAGAAGGAATGGCCTAGCTCTTCCATGTTATAATACCCATTAAATGGGCGCATGTACCTTAGACATTGTTTCTCATAGAGAACCAAAGACTACAAAAGTTTAGGACAATACCTTTATGGTTGTTCTGCTATCTACTCCAAAAACTCTTCATACAGAAGGACAAGACGCGGCGTGGCGGTTTTTCTTTTCTTTTCTTTTTCCTTTGGTGGTGGTGTTTTCCTTTTTTTTGGTGTGGGGAAGGGGAGATGTTGGGTGCGCTCTTTCACAGACCAGCACCTTCATAGTGCTACATTCATGGTGTTTCCTAAACAGTCTTTTACATCTATATCAGATTTAGTGAGTATTTTCTTTCTATATCACGTATGTGCTATTTACCTGGCCATGTTGAATAGGGTAGCTAAGATTGTAGGTGCTGCTTGATCGGGACCGTGATATCGCCTCATCGCCGATGAAGAAATCAAGATCAGCCATCACACCTGCACTATATTGTGCTGACCAATTTCCCTTACTTGAACTCCTTGACTGATTCACAAAAGAGTCATTAACAGCAACTACTGTAGGAAGAATAAAGCAAGGCTCAACATTGCCAGCAAATCCCACTTTGGAATACCTATTAAGAAGGTCACGATAGAACATAATCATAATTTGCCTTATACAATTCAGCAGGAAAACATGCAATATGAAAAGCATATGTCCAAAGTACTAAGAGTACATAAAAGAATGAAATTTTTGCATTACATACAATACATGATACTTCACTTAGCAATGATGGGTAGTTCACACGATTTTATAATTTGAATTAATATGAATATGACTGAAAATACTTCTCTGGCATATTTACAACACTCCAAAAAAACACTTCCATCGTAGTTCTATATGTTGGCAGGCTATATTATTATGTGAGAATAGTTAGGACCAGACTGCATTATTATGTGAAAATGCATAGGATGGTTCAATGTCATTGTATGGTCATAAAAAGGTATGGTGCACATATGTTGTATTTCCAGATTATAGCTTCCCTTGCAGGTGCCCTAATCAAAAACTGTGAGCCATGTCCAGTTTAAGGTATACAGCCAGACATACATAAGGAAATTAAAACCTTTCTGAAAAGACGAAATAAGACGGGGATACTCTATGAAAACCCACTCCAGACAAAAGTAAATTACTAAATTTCTACCCATTTTTGTCAGCAAATCATTCCTTGCATGATCCAACCAAAGATTTTCTAAAACTCATTTTTTTCCTGATTGCCAAAACTTCAGTTTGTTCTTTTCTTTTGAAAGTTCCAGGATTATTATATGGGAAAAAGATATTCTTTTAGTTTTTGATAATTCCAAAATCTCATCCATATCTAAGAGTTAAAAATTCACTAAATCATATTCATTGATCACAAGGCCTCACTCAATTGGTAATTTGGTGGGGTTGGTTATGGGAGGTCCCGGGTTGGTTTACGGAACATTCAAGCTCAAGACCTCCCATAACCCATTGGTAGTTATCTTCTTAGTTCTGGCTAATTCCATAATGCAATCCATTCTACTTAGCTAAGTTAAAAAGTCTTTAAATCATCTTCATTGATCACTGAGGCCTGGCTCAATTGCAAAGGGGTTGGGTTGCGTTAGGATGTCTCAAATTCAAGACTGGTTATGGCCTTGTTCAAAAAAAAGAGAGAGAAAAAAAGAAGTCCGTTCAAAAAAAAAAGACAGAAGAAAAGAAGAAAAGAAATCATCTTCATAGGAGAATGGTAAAAACATGCTTCAAAATCCACTTTAGATTCTACCTTGGGAACTCGTGGCACTCAAGGAAAGTTCACCCATGGATATAATAAAAAGAAAACTAAGAATACCAACACCATTTTCACCTCTCCATGGCAATATTAGTTACATTCAACATCATGGACGAACTTAGCTAATCTTATCTCTTCTGATTCCCCTTTCTGAACCTATAATAAATATATTGTTGGAAAATATGAACAAAGATATTTACTCCATTGCATTATTGATCTCAAACCTAATTTCCATCCCTAATAGATAAAGAAAAGGTTATACCAGAAAAAAGAATCAATTGTGACCATGATATCCTTCAACTATTACTAGGATTAACGCATCACTTTCTATGCTCCTCGTGAAGGGTTGGCAAACACAAATGATCTACCAAATAACTTATATACCCATTCACTCTTGATGTTGTTCAAGGGTCAATTTGTTATATATGTTATGCTTTTCAGAAATTTGATGCATATCAGCATTGCAAAAAAATGATACTACTAAAAACTATATCAGACACCCGAAGTACAAAAGGAGAGCACTTTTAGTACAAAAGGAGAGCATTTCTATTAATTGGGCTATTTTCAATTGACAGGAATGCTTCAGAAAACATTTTGACTCTCTCCAAAGCTTGTTTAAGAATAACATGCACTCAGATGCAAGTCTGCATAAGAAGCCTTTAAGCCAACATCACAATATTGCATGTGGCCCATTGTTCAAAATGAATTTTGTTAGACACAACAGGTAACTTTGCTTATAGATTCCTTACAATATTTGGAATCTTACGAAGTCCTCGTAATCTTACGAGACACAATTTGAGCAGAATTTGGTCTTGTGTATATCATATTGAGATGTTTGCTCATAATTTTATGTAATTATATTTTGTAATTTTTATGAATACCAATAAAGATGTAGTCTTACGTCCTTTAACATGGTATCAAAGCTCTAGGTTTTTTTTATTCAAATCTTCTTTCTTTTTCCTTTCTTTTCTTCTTTTTCTTTCTTTTTCCTTTCTTTTCTTCTTTTTCTTTCTTTCTTCCTCAAACCCTTCTTAAAGTGGAAAAAACAGTTCTTTCATTGGTACAATTCATTTTTTCCTCCTTTTTTTTGTTTCTTTCTTTCTTTTTACCTGAATAGCAAACAACAAAAGATAAAGACAAGCTGAAATTCTAGTAGTCCGGCGGCTAAAATGTTATGGTCGAGTATCGATGTATGAAAATCTGAGTTTGGATATCTAGGAGTCAATTTCAAAAAAATTTAGCAATCCAGCCAACATTGATGGGTTCTGTTAGGTCTTATTCTACTTCTTTTATTTAATTTAAGGATCTCTAAAAACCTTCTTTTGTACTGAGTTTGGAGATGTATAAAATTCTAACATTATCCAAGGAGATGAATATTTGACTTTTCCACAGTTATCGCGCATGTGTACGGTTTAGTTTTTGGTTTTGCTCACAATTCAATTTTCAGTTTAGCTCAAATTTGGCATAGTGTGACTACTCTTTTGTTCTTCCAATCTCCCACCTTCTGTGCTGCAACTATTCTTCCCCTTCCGCCTCTTTTCTTCTTCTGTGATTCTTTTTCTCTTGTTCTTGTCACATGCAGCTTCTTAGTTGTCCAACTGCAGGTTGCAAGTGACAAGAACAAGAATAAAATGAACTAAATAAGAAGAGAGGACCGAGAAGGAGGACTGAGGAGGAGAAGGACCATGTATGTTGTTTAAACTTGAATGCTATTCATGCATGTTGTACATATTTATTCAATAGATTGCATATGGAACTTTTAAATTACTTTTAAGTCAACTCCAGCATTAGCATCGATGAGCAATCTAGCGGTTTAGCTTAGTGTGAGCACTTCAGAATTTGATTTTAGCACTTTAGCATTTTAATTTGTTTTTAAGATTTTTTTTAAAGACAAACTCTCGATATCACACCATCGTGAGTTTGAGATGACATTAGATATAGTAGGTATTTGGTTATAGAGTCTTAATAATATTTGAAGTCTTACAAAATCCTAGTAATATTATTATCCTAATCTGAGTAGGATATGGTCTTGTGTGGATAAGGAAAGATTTCTCATGATTTTATGGAATTATATATTGTAATTCTTTCAATAAAGATGCAGTCCTTCATAGTTTAACAAATCCAAAATGCTTTTAACAGCTAAGCCCTCCATTATCTACATCTTTTCCTCAGCATAACATGTATATTTTCCTCTCCTAACATGCAAAAGAATTAGCTAAGTCAACTTCTACTACTTAATGAAATTGAAGTCAATAAAAGAAAAGATGATATAGAAGTTAATAATTCAAGGAAACACCATATGCTCAAAGTTTAAAATGATAACTTGAAAGTGAGATTCCAGAAAGCACATGATGGGCATGCGACAATTGAGGCTTTCATGGATTTTTGTAATAAAATAAATGGGAAGTGTTAAACAAATTCATAACACGTGCATTATCATAATCAATTAAAAACTACATATAAGATCAAAAAAATTGTAAGCACACCTAACTATGTCCTTTCCCTCCTCCTAGCGATGGGAATAAAACTTAAGCAACTGATAGCCCAAACTGAACATCCCAACCTTTGATACTTAAAATTATATTTGAAAGCTCGTCATGCAAGTATAGACTTGAAAATAGACTCAATTCTTTTTTGGATCTGGATAAGGATCTTTAAACTTTAAAGATACCAAAACCAACAATCCAATACGTAGATGTGTTTAGTCCACTAACTTCCAGCTAAGTCATACTTTCTTCTTAGAACAATTTAAACAAGACAATCAGCTCATGTTTAGACATGTCTAATATCGATAAATATAAAAAGAAAATAGACATATACGAGCAAGAAACTCTTGACAATTTCAAAGTATTGGATTTGAATAATCCAAAATCTAAATCCAATAAATTATTAGGTTGATCACCAAATATGTCATGAACGAGGATCCTACAAATTCATAATGGATTGTAAATGAACCTTGTAGGAACTGAGTGGAGTCCTACAAGCTACCTAATAAAAAGAAAATGAAAAGGTCATCTAAACCATTCAACTTTTCCCTCACAAGGCAGGGCCAATGAAGAGGTTGATAGTCATCAAATAGCAGCCATAGTAGGCGACATGGAACCCATCTTAAACCAAATCCCTATTTCTCGCTGCTAGGCTGCTGGTTCCGCCAGAGTTATGGTGTGGAAGCCATAGGCAAAATGACCTCCATGTCAGCCATCATGGTGGCCATAGCAACCGCCACTTCAAACAGTACTCAGCAGTTACTAAATTTTACTTTTATGGGACCATATTTACCTAACAGCATGTGTCATTTGTTCTCTCCTTGATGCGCCTATCTCTCGTAAAGATTTATGTCGATTTTGTTCCAGATCAATTTCACCATATTCGCACTCCAGTTAGCACCACAACTCATCAATACTTTCAGTGAGATCATTATATCATGTATTTATTCTAAATTTAAATGATAGCTGGCATTGCGAGCATTCAACCACAACTCTCCAAGTCAAAGTGGCATTTTGAATTCAATCAAATCTACCAACACAACAAAATAAGCTCTAAGGATCTAAAATTCAAGTTCAGATGCATCTATAAAGCACGGGCCAAAATTAATTGATCGAGCAATTACCCGGTCCCATTGTCGATGACTACGGCGGGTCGAGAAGTGGCGTCCATTCGAGCTTGCGCAGAGAAGGAGAAATCGTTGAGCGGCGGCGGCGGCGGCGGCGGCGGCGGATCTGCGACCGAGATCCGCCCTAGGGCATCCGCTCATGGTAGTGGTGGTGCAATGGAGAAAGATCAGAGGAGATCGACCGATCGCCTCCCCCTCGATCTCAGCGACAACAGCGTCGGTTCCCGCTCAACTTCAAAGACTTGAAGCGCAAGACGACAGTGAGAGATCGAGAGAGATCACTGGCGGATCCCCAAATGCTTCCTGGGTATAATTTATTTATTTATTTTCTTAAAAAGAGATGATTGGATTTGAGAGTAAAAAGAATCGACTTCTGGTTTTTGTTTGAGCTTTATTTGGAGCTCGGTTCTCCAGATAAGACACGGTTCCGGCACGTGACTGTTCTTCTCGGCTTGATTGGGGCTCGGTGGGCTCTCTTTTTCTCTTTCTATCTCCAATCTCCAGGCACGCGGGGCCCACCAACAAACCCAGCTCTGTTTGGGTGGAATAGAATTAGAACCCCCGTACCGTTTGGGAAACGGGGCTGAGAAACTTGCCTGGTTTCTGGTTTTCCGAAAGGGCAACGGGCTAAGAAATTTGCCTTGGTTAAAAAGAAGGGAAATGTCGTCACAAAAAAGATTCGAAAATATTATTTGAAAAAATTGTACTGAATATCACTGTCTCCATGTGATTGGTTGAACGATCAACCTCGCATCAAAATCAGGAGTTGCCTAATTCGATAAAGAAAAATGAATATCAATCAGCAAACAGACGCAGACAAAGAATTATACGTAAAGACTCAGGATGTGAAAAACCACAAGGAGAATAAGAAGAATTCACTTAGTTTTTTTTGTAAGTTATAATTCTTTTTTTTCCAGTCTATAAGTAACATGTAGTGTTGTAGCTGATGGTACGGATCTCTCTGTGATTCACGATTTGCACATTGAGATCTTTCTGTAACCGTCCTGATTGCTACGCTTTATTCTTGAAATTGGCATGCTGAAATATCTATTACTATTCATAACCACTCCCACCGAAATAGGGGAGCATTCAAAACGTGAGGATATCATGACAGTGTAACTACTTCTGCGCTACGGAGATCCCGCTGCTGAGCTGTGTCCAATGAGAGGCGAGAATTCTTGTGGAGGCCCAAGCTGTTCGGGAAAAGGAAGGGACTCGGATCCTTTCCTCGGAATCAGGACGTGTCTCGGGGTTGCATATGAGCCGCCTGGTGGCTTGGGCGTGTTGCTTACTTGCGGTACTTCTGATACAGCGGGACACGTTTCGTGATCTCTGAGAGTGACCAGATTCTGACCACTAGAATCATTAACTTAAAGTTATTTAGAGTTACTCAAAATATAAAAAACAGGAATCATAAAGTTTCTCTTTCAGGACGCGCGATATCGAACTCAGTTGTAGATCATCATCAAATAACAAAAAGAGGTAACAATTGTAGCTCACCATCAAATAAAAGAGCTGGGTTTAATTAAAAATCAACTTTATCTAGGAATGAAAATGTAAATTAAATTTAAGGTTTTTAGGGTGCCAATCTAAAGATAAATTGTGATAGAGTTAAATGCATTTGTCTATTTCTATTTGCATACAAAACATGTGCAAGTTGCAAATGTTTAAAGGACTCCTGACAAAAAGCATCAAGTTTTTTTTTTTTCTTTTTTTGGAGAAAGGCTGTAAGCTGGTATCATAACTGCTAGAGTAGCTGAGTATGCTCTTATACATCCAATACAACTTCACCGGAGTATGCTACATAACAATCACGAACATAGCAAGACAAATAAACTAGAAAAGAAGAGAGAAACACAGATTTAATGATGTTCGGCAATTGCCTACGTTCTCGGAACAGAAAGAGAGAGAGATCTTATTCATTAATCAATTCAGGTTACAATCAACGGGGACAATACCCATCTTTATATAATTAGAGAATTTATGAAGAAAAAAACCAACATGTCTTTATTCGGATCAGAAATGAATCCAGAAATCAACTCGGAATCAGCTTAAAACAATTGTGCAGTCAATCGGGCGGTCGACAACTAGCTGTGCGGCTCAAATCTGCTCTCTGGTCAGTCGATCGGGCGGTCGACCGCTAGCTGTGCGGGTTGGAATCTTTGTTCTGGACGGTTGACTGGGCGGTCGACCGATGGTCATCTGCCTATGCTTTTCCCCTTGGGTGGTCGACCGCTGCATGTGTTTTCTCCCTTTGTGTACTTCTGTGCATGGCCAGTCGACCAGGCGATCAATCGGGCCTCTGTTTTCGCCGTGCTCTGGTCTTCTATAAGTCTTGGGCACGCCGTTGAACTCCAAACTCTGAGCTATCATTTCTAATGAGTTAAAAAACTCTACCAATAAGATTATAGACTCTCTCCTCACAGCGGACAAGCTAGAGACAGCAGATCTCTATAGCAAGCTCAGGGCAGTTATATAAATACCGGTTGGGTCAAGGTCAATTTTGATGGAGCTTTATTTACAGGAACGAGTCAAGGAGGCGAGGCTTCATGATCAGAGATTTTTTGGGCAACATTTTGCTATCGCATAGCTTTCCATTAATCGGTGTAGCGGTCCCACTAGCTGAAATCACCGATGCTTAGGAGGGCTTCAGGAGCGTTGTTGTGGAGCTCGATGCCAAGAAAGTCTAACTGGAAGAGGACTCGAGTTATGTGATTCAGTGGATTTCATCCAGGAAAGGCAACGGTGACTGCTCCAATGGCTTAGAATGGGACATCTTGTGCGGATCGGTCTAATTGAGGATTTTTTGCGCTCGCACGTCTTTCATGAAGGAGACATGGCTGCTGATTTCATGGTTGGGGTTTGTTGGATACACTAATTATTCCAAACAAGATTCCATACATGCAATGACCTCTTTATCGAGATCAAAGGGAATGAGGGTTCAGACATACATGATTTTATCACAAAAGGAATGCCGAAGGTTGCACGATCTCGTTGATTACAGAGTTGAGAGAGGGAATTCTTCTTTCCAGCCACCAGATTCTCTTCTTGATCATTAGAGGAGATTAGAGGCCTCCAAGAGAGAGATTAGGTCATAGTAGATTGGTGGTGGAGAGAGAATCCTACCCATGATATATATAGCATCAAAGATTTCTAATTCAACTCATCATAGATCTAGACCCTTGATTGATAACATGAGTTCCACATGTAGATGAGTCCAACATCTTAATTTAAATACACTCATGGCTAAGTATAATTGAAACATGTTTATACTCAAATCATTAGGCTTGATGTAACACCCCATCCTCTGCATACGTACACAGTTACGTATCTTGATTTTTGGAGCGTATTCTTTTTTTATTATTTTATTTTATTTTATTTTATTATTTTATGTTTATTCGTATAGCAGTACTGCATGATTTGATCTGTTTAGGTATTCAGATTTGACTAATTTTAGTTTCAAATATTATCTTTTAATATTCTAGATTTTTCATGATTTTCTAGAATTTTTCGGAATTAAGTTGTAAATCTTCAAAACCGGTGTCGGCCAGTATCACTGGTTGATTCCAGGAATTTTAATTTACAATTGGAAACAAATTTCTGAATTCCGCTTTCACATTCCCTCTTAGAATTATATTTTCTTCCTTCGGGCATTTTTTGGGATTTTCCAGATTTTATCAAAAATCTAGCCTACCCGGTGTAGACACCGTTCACCGTGAACTCCAGGATTTTTATTTTGAAAATGGGATTGAATTTCTGAAAACCGATTTCACCAAAAATCTTTATATAATATTTACTATTTTTGAGAATTTTTGGGGAGCTTTCCGAGATACTTCAATTTTGGGCCTTTCCGGAGTTCTCGGTATTTTCCCAGATACCGAGAATTTATCCAAGTTTTCCACTTATCTCTTTTTCCATTCTTCTCTCTCCTTCCTCAAACGCGGGATTCCACCAGCTGGATTCATCATTAAATGCAGCCACCCTCTCCATGCTGCATTAAAAGCTTATGGGCCAATCAAACTCAAGTCCAGTCACCCATGCTTTTTCGTCCTATTCTACCAACGCAATCTATTTTTCTTGGACGCAAGTTTATTTCTTTACTGCGTCTAGCAGTTGCTAAACGCAGGCTTCTTGGGGACGCGGCCTTTGTGAAGGACGCAACTTTGCAATGCATGTTTCTATATGGAGTTGCTATATTATAATAATATTTTTACCTTTATAAATACACTCTCACCTTCTCTCTCTTGCATTATCTCATCTCCTCCTTCATTCACAGCCTGCAGCCAAAGAAAAAGGGCAGCAGCCCAAGCACTTGGCCGGCCATCACAAACCCCTCCCTTCTCCATTTTTATTCCAACACCAAACTCCACCAACTCCTCCACCTTCTTCCCCTTCATCTCCTCCTCCATTTCCACCAACAAAAACACCTCCACACCACCTTCTTCAACCTCTTTCACCAAGAAACATCCAAAGAACCCATCACCTCCATCTCCACCACCACCTGCACCACCGTAGCCTCCACCGAGCATACCATCTTCACCCCCTCGTCAACCTCTTTCCGGCGGACTATAGCTTCATTCCCCGCAACGCCATTTGCAAAATCTCGTTTTGCCATGTTGAGTTGGACTTGCACCATCAACCTTTTGCCTTCTTTTGTGGAGACCGGCCACTCCTTTGGATTGGGGCCGTGTTCTTCTTCGTTGACAGGATTCTAGGCCGGTGCCCTCCTTTTGGTTTGGGACCGAGCTTCATCACCGTAGATTTTCCGGTAATCGTTCGCGATTATTCCGGTGATCGTTTTGGTAACAAACTTGGCAAAGGACTCATCTTCATCACTTGACTTTTCGTACAGGGCATCGGACGCGTTCTAGGCGAGTAATTCTGCTCGCCAAGACTTGGACATTATTTCCATAACTTGTAATTTTAACAACAAACTCAGCCCTCAAACATTAGGACTTGCTTTCTGTTCTGCACCCATATAGTCGACTTGGCCAGCCCATTAGTCGACTAACTTTTCACCCTGAAACGCAGTTTTCTGAAGACCCAACCTATTAGTCGACTAACCTATTTCCTATAGTCGACTAACCCTCTGCTGGAAACGCAGTCTTAGAAACGCAGCTTCTATATAGTCGACTACCCCCTTTTCTATAGTCGACTGACTTTCTCCTGAAGACGCGACTTTGAGAGACGCGCTCTTTCTTGAAACGCGGCCCACTCTTTCATTCCTTGTTGATTTAACTCTTTCTAGTGAGACGCGGACTTGTGAAACGCGGATTCATGAGACGCGGACTTATGACAAGACGCGGATCTGTGAAACGCGGCTTCACGAGACGCCGTTTTGCGAAATGCAGCAGACTAGTCGACTCCCCCAATACTCTAGTCGACTAACCCTTTTTCTGAAAACGCTGATTTCCTGAAACGTCACCTTACTGGTCGACTTGCCTTTTCCTATAGTCGACTAACTCCCCTATTAGTCGACTAATCACTTTCCTTAGTCGACTAATCTTGACTGAATCACTTTGGTTAATTATTTTCTTGGGGATAAGTCTTATACTTGGATCATGCTTTATATATTGTTATTTCATGACATGTTACTTGATGAATATCACCTCTTATCGAGCTATCTATTAACACAAGGCATGATACACCTGACTCCTGTAATTATCACTGTAACGGAATGATAACCGGACTTCATGATTTGATTACATGATAAGTACGAACCAGTACTCCTGATATACCCGCATTCCTGACATGTTCCTGCTCATTCCCGAAATCTGATAATTATCTAATAAACCATAAAATGAGACAACTTACATCGGGTCGGGGGAAATATGCGGCTATCAATATGTGTTCGTGTTTACAGTGGTATTAGGTATGTTGTGCAACTAAATTTCCGGTCTGACCTGTGGGCCTCCAGGCGACCGAGGGGAGTGCTGGCTCCCTCCTCCTGATACCATCATGATAAAGGGCATACATAAGTCCCTCCTGATAGGCCTTGCGGCTGGTTCCGTCACCAAGCAACGGAACACCCTGGACCGTGGTCCCGGGCAAGCACGGGACCCACTGTAAACATAGTTCGTTGATACCCCCGCTGGTTTCCAATAACAACCTTGCTTTACTAGGATATGGATCTATGTGTGCTGGGACGCTAGTTCACATAGCTAGATATCAAAGTAAGACAAGTAATAATAATAACAATAAAAGACGTTAACTGTGGCTGTTGCATGTGCTTGGATTACGGACATGAGATGAAGGTATATAGATGAGGGTTTCCTTGTTTGGATTATTCCCTCGACGTACTAGTCTCATGAAGACGTAGCTTAAGCTTATGCAATGCCCTCCTTCGTTTATAACATGCTATGCTCCTCTTACTTGCTGGATGATTATTCTTGATATTGTACCAACCCTCATGTTCATGTTTTGTTGCCACTCGGCTGTTACCTGCTCTACTTGTTGGGAGGTCCTGACTCCCTTGAATTTGTATGTTCAGGTTCCGAACCTTGGATTGAGGTGGAGCCTTCTGTGGAAGACCAAGCCTTCCTTTCCGAGCAGGCTGATTAGTCTCGGTTGCTGTCGTCCCAGACCTTCCTTTTGGCTCGCGGGACCCTTCTTCAGCTCGTGAGCATCCTTGTAATTATCTTGTAAATCGTACTTTTGAGTTTGGCTGTGATATATGATGCATGCGATATGTAAATATATGTCACATTCTGTGATAACCTTGTACCTTGTACTTCTTATGTTGGCATCTAAAAGGACGCTACGCTTTGTCGTACTCTGATTCTTGTTTGTACTGATGCTTAGCGTATATACGTAGGGTATTTCTGACCTGCGTATGTACGTCGCAGTGACGTCCCCGTAGCCTTGGGACCGGGCGTTACAGGTTGGTATCAGAGCCTAGGCTCTCACACCTATAGTACAATCAAGTAGCAAATTAATGGAATTTGCCATTGCCAACTACAATGTACAAGTTATCTTGTCCTTCTTGATTCCTTTCCTTGTGTCCTAAAATCCTTTCATCTTTCCAGTTTCCAGTCTCCCTTTTTACCAACATAAGTATGGATAGAAGGACGGGTCGTAGCAACTCCGGGCAAGCATCCAATGGACCCACAGGAGAGAATGTTGAGATTCTGAGGGTTATCCAGACTTTGATGGAGAACCAGCAACAGCAGACGGAACTCCTTCGGCAAGAATTGACAACTCCCAAAGAACAGAGGCCGGGGAACGTATCAGACTTTAGGAGGTTGCAGCCGGCGATATTCACGGGAGAAGAGAGACCACTTGATGCTGAACAATGGCTGATTGACACCACGGATCTGTTGAACGCAGCCCGGGTCCCAAAGGAAAATCAGGTGGAGGTTGCTAAGATTCAACTAAAGGATGTAGCCAGGACCTGGTGGCTAGCTGAAGAAGCAAGACTAGAGAAACCTGTCACTTGGGACCAGTTCTCCCAGAGCTTCTATAATAGATTCTTTCCTGCCACCGCTCAGAAGGACATGGAGGAACAGTTCATCCGACTCCAGCAATGGAACCGGTCTGTGGATGAGTACGCCGCTGAGTTCTTGAGGCTGAGCCGCTTCGCCCCATATATGATAGCTGATGAAGAGAAGCGAGCGAGCAGATTCCAACAGGGTTTGCGAATGGACATTCAGATCCTCTTGATGCCCCAGCAGCTGAAAACGTATTCCCAAGTCCTCACCATAGCTCGGGAAGTTGAGCGAGGACTGGAGAAAGGGAAGACTAACATGATGAGGAACCAGGCCATGAAGAGGCCATTTCCACAAGCAGGGAGAGGAGGTCCATACAGAGCAGTGAGATTCCCAGCCATGAGACGACCATTTCGACCAGCTCCTTTTCAGAGGGCCCAACTAGGTCCTATCTGTCACTTTTGCCAGAAACCAGGTCACTCTCAACAGAATTGCCGTAGTGCAAATGGGTTATGCCTGGCATGTGGTTCCCGTGAACATTCAGTAGAAGTCTGCCCCCACAAGAGAATGGGAATAGCCACCCAAGCACTACCAGCACTTCCAGGGCCAGATGGACAGAGGAACCAGGGGCCGATGGTTAGGAGAGCTCTTCCCCCTCCCCACAGCAAGTTATCCGCCCAGTCCAGAGGGGAGTTAGAACTGCAGCAGGTCGTGGAAGAGGACGAGCTTACAACCTGACAGCGGAAGAGGCCGAAACTTCTGGAGAAGTGGTAACAGGTAAGATCAGGGTACACTCGAAACCTGTTCTTGCCCTCTTTGATTCGGGTGCATCTTATTGTTACATATCTGATCGTTTTGTTGCCTTGCATTCTATACCTGATAAAACCTTAGACCACCAATGGGAGATTAGTACAGGGAATGGAGTAGTCATATCTACTAAAGTTTGTATTGATTGCCCTGTAGAACTCTGTAACCGTACCTTGGCCATAGATATGCTCGTACTGGATACTAGAGGGTACGACGTAATCCTAGGCATGACCTGGCTCAGTAAATACCATGCAGTCATCGATTGTCGAAACAAGAAAGTCAGTTTCAGAATACCATTTCAGCCTGAGTTCCAATTTGAAGGAGAACACAAACCAGTCAAGGGAAAAGCACAAATGACTGCTGGTGAGATCCAGAAGAGGAAAGTGCCAGTTTGGAATGAGTTTCCAGAGGTATTTAAGGAAATCTCAGGGCTTCCACCCGATAGGGTAATTGAGTTTTCTATTGACACCCTTCCAGGTACAGTTCCGATATCCAAGGCTCCATACAGAATGGCACCCACGGAGTTGGAGATTCTAAAGAAACAGCTACAAGAATATTCCGACAAGGGATTGATTAGACCAAGTGCTTCACCATGGGGAGCCCCAGTGCTATTGGCCAACAAGAAAGACGGTGGTAAGAGATTGTGTATAGACTACAGAGAGTTGAACAAAGTTACCATCAAGAACAAATACCCCTTGCCAAGAATTGATGATCTGTTTGACCAACTTCATGGGGCTCGGGTATTCTCTAAATTGGACTTACAATCAGGTTATCATCAGCTGAAGGTAAAGAAAGAAGACATTCCAAAGACGGCATTCAGGACTCGTTACGGCCATTACGAATTCCTAGTTATGCCCTTCGGAGTCACCAATGCCCCTGCAATTTTCATGGATTTGATGAACAGGGTGTTCTCAGCATATTTGGACCAGTTTGTAGTTGTTTTCATAGATGACATCTTGATCTACTCGAAGAACGACAGAGAACATGCAGATCACTTGAGAATAGTGTTACAGACTCTCCAACAGGAACAACTTCATGCTAAGCAAAGCAAGTGTGAATTCTGGTTAAATAGTGTGGCCTTCCTTGGACACATAATTTCAGAAGAAGGGATTTCAGTAGACCCCAGTAAAATTCAGGCTGTAAAGGACTGGCCAACTCCAAGGACAGTAACAGAGATTAAGAGTTTTATTGGATTGGCCGGATATTACAGGCGCTTTGTTCAAGATTTTTCTAAGATTGCAGCCCCGTTAACGAAGCTCACCCGGAAAGGAGAAAAATATATATGGACCGAGGAATGTGCTGCAGCATTTGAGCAATTAAAGGAAAGACTCATTACAGCTCCAGTTTTGAAAACTCCCTCAGGAAGAGGGGGAATGGTTATATACAGTGATGCATCCGGGAAAGGCCTAGGGTGTGTATTAATGCAATATGACCACGTCATAGCCTATGCATCCAGGCAACTGAAACCACATGAGAGAAACTACCCAACTCATGACTTAGAGCTGGCAGCAGTGATATTCGCATTAAAGATCTGGAGACATTATCTTCTGGGAGACAAAGTGTTAATCTACACAGATCACAAGAGTTTAAAAATATTTTCACGCAGAAAGAATTAAACATGAGACAGAGACGGTGGCTTGAATTAATGGCAGATTATGACATAGATTTACAGTATCATCCGGGCAGAGTCAACACAGTACCAGATGCATTGAGCAGGAAACCAGAAAATAAAATGCTAGTACAACTTACGCGACAGAAGGAGTTAATTCAGGATATCATCAAATTGGACTTAATGATAGTGCAAGGAATTGATAAGACAGGACAGTTGATGACCTTTCAGATCCAGCCAACCCTGATGGATGAGATTAGGGAAGCTCAGAAAGAAGACCCCAGATTGCAGAAATTCAGAGCTCAGATAGAAGCTGGATTGAGAACTGATGTCCATATTCATTCGGATAATGCCTTATATTTTGGTAACAGAATTTGTGTTCCCCAAGGAGTAGTTCGGCAGAAGATTTTGGCAGAAGCACATAGTTCGGCTTATTCCATACACCCAGGAGGAACCAAAATGTATCAAGACTTGAAGAAGCAATTTTGGTGGAATGCTATGAAGAGGGAGATAGCTCAGTATGTGGCCAAGTGCTTAGTTTGCCAGCAGATAAAGATAGAACACCAGAGGCCAGCTGGACTCCTTCAACCCTTACCAATACCCGAATGGAAGTGGGAACATATTACCATGGATTTTGTTACAGCTCTACCCCGCAGTCCTAAGGGTAACAATGCAGTATGGGTGATTGTTGACCGCCTTACGAAAGCAGCTCACTTTTTACCATTCAGAGTAGGTCAGACAACAGAAGTTCTGGCAGACAAATATATGAAAGAAATTGTTCGTCTACATGGAGTTCCAGTTAGTATCGTGTCAGATAGAGACACGAGATTCCGATCACATTTCTGGGAAAGTCTCCAAGAAAATTTAGGGACTCGTCTGAAATTCAGCACTTCGTATCACCCCCAGACAGACGGACAATCTGAACGGACTATACAGATCTTTGAAGACATGTTACGAGCCTGCATGATAGAATTTAAAGGGTCATGGGAAGACTACATTCATTTGGTGGAATTTTCCTATAACAACAGCTATCAGGCTAGTATCAAAATGGCACCATATGAGGCATTGTATGGCAGAAAATGCAGATCACCGATATGTTGGGACGAAGTTGGCGAAAGAAGACTTATGGGACCAGACATTCTGGTTCAGACAACAGACAAGGTCCGAGTCATCAGAGATCACCTCCGAGCAGCACAGAGTCGACAGAAGAGTTGGGCTGACACGAACAGAAGACCCTTGGAGTTCAAAACCGGTGATCATGTATTTCTAAAGATATCACCCACCAAAGGGGTAATCCGGTTCGGTACTCGTGGGAAGCTTAGTCCGAGATACATCGGCCCATTCGAAATTTGGATCGGGTGGGAGATGTGTCTTACCGATTGGCATTACCACCATCTTTAGAAGGAGTACATGATGTATTCCATGTGTCACAGTTGAGGAGGTATGTCAAGGATGAGAGTCACATTCTAGATCACTCAGAATTGGAACTACAACCAGATCTATCCTACCAAGAACAGCCGATGACCATTCTGGACAGAAGTATCAAGACTCTGAAGAATAAGGCAATACCGTTAGTATTGGTTTCTTGGAACAAGCATGTGCCAGGAGAGGCCACATGGGAGCGAGAGGACGTTATTCGTGAGCGTTACCCTCATCTATTTACAACTTAGTTGGTAAAACTCTTTCTTCCTATTCTTCTCTACCGTCATCTTCCCCTTCCTGAAATTTCGAGGACGAAATTTTTTGTAAGGTGGATAGAGTGTAACACCCCATCCTCTGCATACGTACACAGTTACGTATCTTGATTTTTGGAGCGTATTCTTTTTTTATTATTTTATTTTATTTTATTTTATTATTTTATGTTTATTCGTATAGCAGTACTGCATGATTTGATCTGTTTAGGTATTCAGATTTGACTAATTTTAGTTTCAAATATTATCTTTTAATATTCTAGATTTTTCATGATTTTCTAGAATTTTTCGGAATTAAGTTGTAAATCTTCAAAACCGGTGTCGGCCAGTATCACTGGTTGATTCCAGGAATTTTAATTTACAATTGGAAACAAATTTCTGAATTCCGCTTTCACATTCCCTCTTAGAATTATATTTTCTTCCTTCGGGCATTTTTTGGGATTTTCCAGATTTTATCAAAAATCTAGCCTACCCGGTGTAGACACCGTTCACCGTGAACTCCAGGATTTTTATTTTGAAAATGGATTGAATTTCTGAAAACCGATTTCACCAAAAATCTTTATATAATATTTACTATTTTTGAGAATTTTTGGGGAGCTTTCCGAGATACTTCAATTTTGGGCCTTTCCGGAGTTCTCGGTATTTTCCCAGATACCGAGAATTTATCCAAGTTTTCCACTTATCTCTTTTTCCATTCTTCTCTCTCCTTCATCAAACGCGGGATTCCACCAGCTGGATTCATCATTAAATGCAGCCACCCTCTCCATGCTGCATTAAAAGCTTATGGGCCAATCAAACTCAAGTCCAGTCACCCATGCTTTTTCGTCCTATTCTACCAACGCAATCTATTTTCTTGGACGCAAGTTTATTTCTTTACTGCGTCTAGCAGTTGCTAAACGCAGGCTTCTTGGGACGCGGCCTTTGTGAAGGACGCAACTTTGCAATGCATGTTTCTATATGGAGTTGCTATATTATAATAATATTTTTACCTTTATAAATACACTCTCACCTTCTCTCTCTTGCATTATCTCATCTCCTCCTTCATTCACAGCCTGCAGCCAAAGAAAAGGGCAGCAGCCCAAGCACTTGGCCGGCCATCACAACCCCCCCTTCTCCATTTTTATTCCAACACCAAACTCCACCAACTCCTCCACCTTCTTCCCCTTCATCTCCTCCTCTCCATTTCCACCAACAAAACACCTCCACACCACCTTCTTCAACCTCTTTCACAAGAAACATCCAAAGAACCCATCACCTCCATCTCCACCACCACCTGCACCACCGTAGCCTCCACCGAGCATACCATCTTCACCCCCTCGTCAACCTCTTTCCGGCGGACTATAGCTTCATTCCCCGCAACGCCATTTGCAAAATCTCGTTTTGCCATGTTGAGTTGGACTTGCACCATCAACCTTTTGCCTTCTCTTGTGGAGACCGGCCACTCCTTTGGATTGGGGCCGTGTTCTTCTTCGTTGACAGGATTCTAGGCCGGTGCCCTCCTTTTGGTTGGGACCGAGCTTCATCACCGTAGATTTCCCGGTAATCGTTCGCGATTATTCCGGTGATCGTTTTGGTAACAAACTTGGCAAAGGACTCATCTTCATCACTTGACTTTTCGTACAGGGCATCGGACGCGTTCTAGGCGAGTAATTCTGCTCGCCAAGACTTGGACATTATTTCCATAACTTGTAATTTTAACAACAAACTCAGCCCTCAAACATTAGGACTTGCTTTCTGTTCTGCACCCATATAGTCGACTTGGCCAGCCCATTAGTCGACTAACTTTTCACCCTGAAACGCAGTTTTCTGAA
The DNA here is from genome assembly GCA_038442645.1 of Agave tequilana. Classification (NCBI taxonomy): domain Eukaryota; kingdom Viridiplantae; phylum Streptophyta; class Magnoliopsida; order Asparagales; family Asparagaceae; genus Agave; species Agave tequilana. Next base: position 155,573 of record JAVJIF010004804.1, on the reverse strand, counting down.
GACCCAACCTATTAGTCGACTAACCTATTTCCTATAGTCGACTAACCCTCTGCTGGAAACGCAGTCTTAGAAACGCAGCTTCTATATAGTCGACTACCCCCTTTTCTATAGTCGACTGACTTTCTCCTGAAGACGCGACTTTGAGAGACGCGCTCTTTCTTGAAACGCGGCCCACTCTTTCATTCCTTGTTGATTTAACTCTTTCTAGTGAGACGCGGACTTGTGAAACGCGGATTCATGAGACGCGGACTTATGACAAGACGCGGATCTGTGAAACGCGGCTTCACGAGACGCCGTTTTGCGAAATGCAGCAGACTAGTCGACTCCCCCAATACTCTAGTCGACTAACCCTTTTTCTGAAAACGCTGATTTCCTGAAACGTCACCTTACTGGTCGACTTGCCTTTTCCTATAGTCGACTAACTCCCCTATTAGTCGACTAATCACTTTCCTTAGTCGACTAATCTTGACTGAATCACTTTGGTTAATTATTTTCTTGGGATAAGTCTTATACTTGGATCATGCTTTATATATTGTTATTTCATGACATGTTACTTGATGAATATCACCTCTTATCGAGCTATCTATTAACACAAGGCATGATACACCTGACTCCTGTAATTATCACTGTAACGGGAATGATAACCGGACTTCATGATTTGATTACATGATAAGTACGAACCAGTACTCCTGATATACCCGCATTCCTGACATGTTCCTGCTCATTCCCGAAATCTGATAATTATCTAATAAACCATAAAATGAGACAACTTACATCGGGTCGGGGGAAATATGCGGCTATCAATATGTGTTCGTGTTTACAGTGGTATTAGGTATGTTGTGCAACTAAATTTCCGGTCTGACCTGTGGGCCTCCAGGCGACCGAGGGGAGTGCTGGCTCCCTCCTCCTGATACCATCATGATAAAGGGCATACATAAGTCCCTCCTGATAGGCCTTGCGGCTGGTTCCGTCACCAAGCAACGGAACACCCTGGACCGTGGTCCCGGGCAAGCACAGGACCCACTGTAAACATAGTTCGTTGATACCCCCGCTGGTTTCCAATAACAACCTTGCTTTACTAGGATATGGATCTATGTGTGCTGGGACGCTAGTTCACATAGCTAGATATCAAAGTAAGACAAGTAATAATAATAACAATAAAAGACGTTAACTGTGGCTGTTGCATGTGCTTGGATTACGGACATGAGATGAAGGTATATAGATGAGGGTTTCCTTGTTTGGATTATTCCCTCGACGTACTAGTCTCATGAAGACGTAGCTTAAGCTTATGCAATGCCCCTCCTTCGTTTATAACATGCTATGCTCCTCTTACTTGCTGGATGATTATTCTTGATATTGTACCAACCCTCATGTTCATGTTTTTGTTGCCACTCGGCTGTTACCTGCTCTACTTGTTGGGAGGTCCTGACTCCCTTGAATTTGTATGTTCAGGTTCCGAACCTTGGATTGAGGTGGAGCCTTCTGTGGAAGACCAAGCCTTCCTTTCCGAGCAGGCTGATTAGTCTCGGTTGCTGTCGTCCCAGACCTTCCTTTTGGCTCGCGGGACCCTTCTTCAGCTCGTGAGCATCCTTGTAATTATCTTGTAAATCGTACTTTTGAGTTTGGCTGTGATATATGATGCATGCGATATGTAAATATATGTCACATTCTGTGATAACCTTGTACCTTGTACTTCTTATGTTGGCATCTAAAAGGACGCTACGCTTTGTCGTACTCTGATTCTTGTTTGTACTGATGCTTAGCGTATATACGTAGGGTATTTCTGACCTGCGTATGTACGTCGCAGTGACGTCCCCGTAGCCTTGGGACCGGGCGTTACACTTGATCAATTCCTTATTAGGTCCAACAACATAGGCTTATAGAGATGGGTGTATAAATCCATTTAGACTTGTGTAGGCCCAAATTATTTTAGACTCTAATCCAAATAAGTCTAATAATCTCTCACTTGGGCCAAACAAGTCATACTGGAAGGATGTTATACATAATTTTATGGTACCAGAACTTTAACCGTCAATAAATCACGTTTCAAAATAATATAGTCCATTAAGTGTCATGCTACTGAACATGACGGTCGTTACCTCCTGTATAATCGAGATAGGACCTTTCACATCACATGTTTCAGAACACTTAACGACATAGATCAAATGTGGATGTATGGAATTGAAATGTCCTTTGATCAAATAAGTCAATTCCAACTGGTTTCCACTTTATGACTCCAAGGAGACTATCTTTATGACTTCAACGAGTCCAACCTTATGGCTCCAATGAGTCTAACTTTATAACTTCGACGAGTCTAACCGCTAACAAACTCAAAAGCGCAAATTAAACTCAAAAAGAATTTAAAGAAGCAGTTATACTTTTATTATCGGAATCAACAATATGCATAAAGTGCATTTAGAAATAATATCTGTTACGTGAAATTGTCCACTCTCACTAAATCAGGATATCATCATGACTAGCCATCCCATGTAGGCAACATACTTTAAGAAGACTTTAGATGGAGGTCCTTTAATGAGTGGATCTGTAATGCTAAAAATAGTACTAACACTATCAACAGACACAATATGATTCTGAACTTTTTTCTTGATGACAAGAAACTTGATGTCGATATACTTCGACTTTGCTGAACTTTTGTCACTATTGTAGTAAAGTTTTATAACTCTTATTGTCACAGTGTAACTGTAATGGCCTTTCGACTAAATCTACCATATTCCTTAATTAGGAAATGTAACTCGAAGCGGACTTTCTATTGTCGGTACATCCAACGTAATTTAAATCTATGTATCCGATCAACTGCAACTGATCAAATTTCATGCAGTCTTCTGTAGATATTGCATTACCTTCTTGACAGTCTTTCAGATCAATTCCAGGACTGATCAAGTATTTGCCAAATTTCTCAACGGTATATGATATGTCTAATCAGATACAAACTTGAGCATGTTTCAGACTTCCAATTGTCGAGGCTTATGGAATGTCTTTCATTGTTATTTTTGTAAGTCGTTCTTGGGACATCGAAGTAGACTCAACTTATCTCCAATAGAGCAATTCTTCATGCCACATGTATCCAGCACCTTATCGATATAGGCATTTTGTGATAAACCTAATATTCCACGTGTCATATCACGTTGAATTTGGATACCTATCACAAAAGAAACGTCTCCAAAATCATTCATCTCAATATTCATTGAGGGAAAACTCTTAGTCTCAAGTAGAAGAGCCATATCATTACTTGCTAATAGAATATCATCCATGTATAACACAAGAAATATAAGTTTACTCCCTTTAAATTTATGGTAAATGCATTGATCTGCCACATTATCCTTAAAATCAAAATCGGATATTACTAGATCAAATTTCAAATACCATTGACGGGATGCTTGCTTTAGACCATAAATGAAATTCTTTAATTTGCAAACAAATATTACGAACCTTTAGCTTTAAAATTTTTTGGTTGCACCATATAGATTTCTTCCTCAATGCCACCATTAAGGAAGATAGTCTTAATATCCATTTGGTGTAACTCCAGGTCGAAGTAGGCCACTAATGCCATGATAATTTTAAGAGAATTCTTCATGAAAAATAGACAGAAAGTCTTCTTATAGTCAATGCCCTCTATTTGAATATCCCTTTTGCGACAAGACGTGCCTAATATCTTTCGACATTGTCTTTCGAATCTCGTTTCGATTTAAATACCCATTTACAACCAATCGATTTCTTTCCTTTAGGCAACTCTACTAAATCCTTAACATCATTGTTCTTCATGAATTTTAACTCATCTTTCATGGCATTTGATGACTTAGTGGAGTGAATGCTGAGTTTGGACTCATTCAAGGATGTGGGGTCATCCTCTAGTTGTTGGCCCAAAGGCCCATCACTCTAATTTTGATGATAACTAACTCACATAGTTATTGTACTAATGATCTTGTCTTTAACAAGTTTCAGATATTAATCAAGATCTTAATAGGTGTTTAGTTTCAACAAATAATTCAAAGTCAAGTTTTGAACCTAGCACATGTCGATTCAAGAGTTCGTGTTTCAAGTTCGCATCAAGTACTCTAAGAGAAGTCAAACTCATTTGGATCAAGGTTGGATCAAGTCCTCTTGAAGAAGATGATCTACAAGAATACTTCAGTTTAGGTTTGTTTAGTCTTTAGATCTTGTATAAGGATAGTTTAGTTTTGATATGCTCAAGTATACACACACAAGTTCAAAAAATTTCGTTTCGGTTTAACCGGTTTATTAAGTTTCAAGAATACATCTTTCGATTTCATGAATAAATTTCATTAAAAGTAGTTTACATGGTTTATATGTATATTGAGTTTCATCCATATGCATTGTTGCTTCATATTATTTAAAAACTTCTTTTGATGATGTAACGCCCCGATCCGGCGGGTACGGAGACGTCACTGCGACGTATATACGCAGGTCGGAAATACCCTCACGCATATCGCTAAGCATCAGTACATGCAAGAATCAGAGGTGGAAGCACAGTGGTAATATACATTCCAACAGAAAAGTACAAGTATATAGTTATCACAGAGCGTGATACAATATTACAGGAATATTACATTACCAGAAAATATAAAAATATATCATATGAAGAGGTATACAAAAGCTGAGATGTGCTCACGAGCAGTAAGAAGGGTCTCGAGAACCAAACAGGAGAGGAACTGGGAGAAAGAGCTGCGACGATAATCCAAGCTTCTGTTGCGCTCTGACCACCACAGGAGGATCCGCTGCGCACTCCGATCAGCTACAGCAAGATCACCATGGTCCATACTTCAGGATCTGGATATGAGAATCTAGGGTTGTCAGATGTAACACGCGAGTACATATATTAAAGTCAAGTGGCGTGTATATCAGGCACATGTATACAGGAAAGGTATATCGTGAATATAAGCACATATGAACATGAAATGAGACAGTAAGTAAAGTAACTACAGGAAAATAAGTTATATATGCCCATATTACCGATCCGTGAGATTAGTACGTCAAAGGAATAATCCAAATAAGAAAACCATCATATATATACCCTATACCTCACGTTACTGTAGTCTGAGTTTATATAATCTGACTTTACCTTCATAATATAATAATGAAACAGTATGGAAGCAATCAATAATCTAACAAGATAGCACAGGTATAAGTGGTGAGCAGTATAGATCAAGAGTATAGCTAGTCATACATCAGGAGTATATTATTGTTATGTTATTAGGACTCATCTGATTTGTATACATCAGTATATGTCTTACCTCACATACCTCAGCATACAGACCGAGGAGTAAGTTACTGGAAACTGATGGAGATCGACAAACCATGCTTAGAATGGGTCCCGTACATGCCTGGGACAACGGTCAAGGAGTATCCGGTGCTGAGCCGGAACGTACCGCTGGTAGCAAGACTTATTGTACGCTTGAACAGGAATAGGATGTCACCGCTCCCACAGGAATATACCCAAGGGCTTATGGCACAACTGGCAGGCAGGGGAGTAGGGGTGTCAGTGCACCCCACGGAAGCGCCTGGTGGCCTCCAGGTCGAATCCAAGTATATGGCCGTGCGACACTATAAGACCATCATAAACATGGAGATTATATCGGTACTCATCAGTTTTTCTCATCCTGGTGTAAGTTGTCTAATTATTAGAATTGTCAGTGATAGTGTCCACAAGGTGTTCATAGTAATCCTATATTTATGGTTATCCTATTACAGGATCAACAGGAGTATGGTATCAGGAGTCACCCTTTTCAGGGGTTCAGGAATACAGGAGTTCAGGAGTACCAAATGTCTGGTAACAGTATAATAATCAAGTCCCGTAAAAGTGATAATCATGAATATGCAAAGAAGTACAGGTGTCCGGTGTAATAGTATCCAGCCAAGTGTCACAATATCAGGTCAAGTGTATTGGTACCCGGTAGCAGTATGTTAATTGTCAGCTGTAGCATGGCAAGTACCGGTGTCAGATATCAAGTGGTAAGTATAGCATGGCGAGTACCGTGTCAGATATCAAGTGAAAAGTATGGCATGGTAAGTACCGATATCAGATATCAAGTGATGATTATAGCATGGCAAGTACCGGTGTTAGATATCAAATGATAAGTATAGCATGACAAGTACCGGTGTCAGATATCAAGTGTCGTGGATCAGGTATCAAGTATAACATATCAAGTGTCGGTGTAAATACCTTATATTAACTTGTATAACAAGGAATCATGTATTAAAAATTACAGTAGTAAGTGTTAGGCATGTTACGGTAGTAATACGATGTCCACATATCAATATCATATTATAAATCAAGAGTAATTATTTTTTAAGCCTAATATAAAGCACTCGCATAATGATAAAATAGATGCATGTTCAAAAGAAACTGTACTCGCCTGAAACTAGAATGAAATACCGTGTTAAAATTCGAGAAATCCACGAACCCGTGTGAGCAAGCCACTAGCCCATAAATATATAATAAAATATATAAATATAAATATATATATATATATATATATATATATATATATATATATATATATTAGAAAGGGTGAGAGAGGAAAGAGAAAGTTGTAGGAAGGGGGAGAGAGAGAGAATAGGGTATTTTTAGAAAGGAATTAGGAATTAAAAGGGGAGGGGTATTGTTAAAATTATGGAAAGTAAATATGGGTTAAGGAGGGGGTAAAAATGAAAAGGGAAAAAAAGGAAAGAATTAAAATAAAGACGAAAGAAAGAAGGAAGAAGAAGGAAATAAAGAAAGAAGAGGGAAGGGGAGGGGGGAGGCGGCCGGCCCACCACCGGTGGCCTGGCGGCAGCGGCGCCGCCGCCGGGGAAGGGCGCGTGCGTGTGCGGCCTATGGCCCGGGGGAGGGATGGTGGAGTGGAGTTTTTTTTGTTGTTGTTGGTGTTGGTGGAGGTGGTGGTGATAGTTGGTGGTGGTGGTGGTTATGATGGTTGTGATGTTTGTTGGAGGTGGTGGGGAGTAGGAGGAGGACGAGGTGATGATTGAGAGCTTGGAAGTGGAGGAGGAGGTGGTTTGGTGGGGAATTTTAGGGAAGAAGATGAAGTGGTGGTGGTGGATTTGGATGAAATTGGAGGTGGTGGGTGGTTGGTGGAGGTTGAAGGAGGTGGAGGAGTGGAGAGGGGGTGTGGGGGAAGTGGTGGCCCGCAGCTATGGGGGCCGGTGGTGGTGGTGATGGTAGAGGCGGCGGTGGAGTTGAAGAAGATGGGTTTGTTTTGTTAAAGTGTTGGAGAAAATGAAATAGAAAGAAAGGAGAAGGGAAGGTTTAAATGGAGAAGGAGAAGGAAAAACGAAATGATGAATGGGGGGAGAGGGACTGCAGCAGCAGCCCATGAGGCCTTGGCTGCTGCTGCAGGCAGGGGCGGCTGTGGCAGGGGAGCAGAGCTTGGGGAAGTCAAAGGGGAAGAAAAGAAAAGAAAGAAATAAAGGAAAAGAAAAAGAACAAGAAAAAAATAGTAAAAAATTTTATTATTAAATAATTAATTTATTAAAATATCTGGGAGTATAAAGTAGGGGAGTAGAGAAGGAAAAAGTAAGAAAATAAATTATCGGTAAATAATATTATTATTTTAATAGGGCGAAAATTTAACTGTTTCAGAAATATTCTGAAAAATAGAAAATATTATTTTAATATGCCCGGTGGAATCGTATTCGAGAAATTCAATGTAGTTTTTAAATTAAAATCCTAGAATTTTCTGGCGATACTGGCCGACACCAGATCCGGTCATATTTTGATAAATTTAGAAAAATCTCAAAAAATGTATTTAGATAGAAAATGAAATTCTAATAAGTAACGTGAAAGTTGTTTTTAAAAATTCAATCCCGTTTGAAAACTAAAAAATCTGGGAATCAGTTAGCGATGCCGACTAACACCGGTTTTAGAGATTTTGCAGAAAAATTCTGAAAAATTTCAGAAAATCATGAAAAATCTAAAATATTAGAAAATAGTGTTTGAAACTGAAATTGGTCAAATCGAACTATCAGAAAGGCCAAATCGGGTGGTATGCCGGTATCGAGTTCCCGGTCCGGGTCAGGGCTGACCCTAAGACTGAGAATCCAGATCCGATACCAAAAACATGAGAAATCACAACTTCAAAACAAATATTGGAAAAAATTACAATAATACGGTCGAAAAAGTCAGACACGTATCTGGGTACGTATCCCGGGAATGGGGTGCTACAGATGAGTTTATATGATGCATTTAAGTTTTGTATTTATCAAAACTTATTTTTCAAAAACCAACCTCAAAAACTTATTTTAGAGCTTATTATAAAAAAAAACAAGTATATTTAATCTTCTATATATAGTGGATCATTTTCATACACACTATGATTCAAATGTATTTAAATATCTTATTTTTGTATTTATACAAGTTTATAGAAAAATCATATTTTCCTTTCGCAGTTGATTTTTGGAAAATACTATTTTTGTTTTAAGCTTAAATTTCTAAGCCTTAAAAATAGTTCACATGTGTTTAATATGTGTTGATTTTTTATCACACATATTTATTCTTCACTTTATTTACATGAACTTATTTTTGTGGATTTTATGGGCTTTTGTTGGAAGTTTTAGGAATTTATGTTGTTAGATTTTAAACCCTAAAACCCAGTTTCTGGGTTGCTGGCGGTCGACCGACCGGTCAACCGAACTAGGGCAAGGTCGACAGGTCAGTCGACCGACGTGCACAGAAACGTGCACAAACCCTTGTCTTTAGGGCCGGTCGGCCGACTAAATCAAACCCACTTTCGAGTTTGGTCGGTCGACTGAGCGGTCGACCGACTGGATCAAACTCACTTTCGGGTTTGTCGGTCGACCGGGGCGGTCGAACGATAAGGCATGTGGCCTGGGGGGTCCACTGGCAACCCCAACGATCATAAATTTAACCGTTGCTTGATCGACTGGCTGGTCGATCGATAGGTCATTTTGGCCAGAAAACTGTGCCTAACGGCTAGTTTTCTATACCCTATAAATTGGGGTTCTCTTAGACAGTTTTTCATAAGATTTTAAAGAAGTTTGAAGAGCATTTTTTCCTATCTTCTCTAGTGTTTTCAACAAGTTTTCAAAAGAGATTTTAGTGCCAAAACTCTTATCTTTTATTGTTTCAAAGTTTTTGGAAAATCAAAGACAAACAATATTTGAGAATTCTAGTTTTGTTCTTCATTTTCTTTGTCTATCAAGAAGTTTTTCCCAAGTGTTTTCTTTGTGTTTTCTTTTCAAACACTTTGATTTCTCACATATTTGAGCCACTCAATTCAAAATCTATCCTTTAGGATCCTTATTTTGTGAGAAAATTTGTTTGTGATCTTTTGAGATCACCAAGTATTGTTTGTGATCATTTGATCACTAAGTTGTAATCTTTCCTTTGCTTTGTGCTTAGACTGTGTGCCTTTTTCTTGTGTAGAGGAGTGAGAGTTAGAGTCGTGTAATCTTTGTTTGTAGAGTTGTAATTCCTCGGTGGAGATCCCTTTGTGGATGGTCTTGTGTAGACATAGTGGAAGTCCTTCTGTGTAAAGGCGGGGACGTAGAGCAGTGGCTCGAAGCTTGAAACATATCCTCGTGTTTGCGTTTGGATCTTTTTCTCTTAACTCTCTCCCTTTATATTTTGCATTATTATTCTTGCTCGTATATATACATGCTAGATATTGTTTGTGTGCTCACATTTGTGTTCAATCAAAGAGCTATTAAAGCACCTCAACTCTTAATTTAGAGGAATCGTGAAGAGAAGTTCCAGAGCCCATCATGGAGAATTCAGACTCGTTTTTTATTACACTTTGTGTGTTTACAATTTAGTTATTAATTCCGCATTATTTGTCCTAGATTAGCACTGCACTTATTAATCCCCCTCTAGGTGTACTTTCACTAGCCCTATGTCAAACTCATGCTCTTGAAAATAAACTATATAGTCATTTGCAATGGCTTATCTCTTCTCCCTAGATGATCTCCTAAGCACTTGTGGTTGAGAAGTGATGAAATATTCGTGACCATTCCAAGAAGCTGTAGTGAATGGACCATAAATGCCTGTATGCACCAAATCCAAGACACCTAAACTCCGTCTAGCATCAAACATCTTAATATTTCTTTAATTAATGTTCGCTTAGTGCCTAGGCTATTAACATATAAAGATTTGGTATATGAACCATTAAGTTTCAATTTGTATAACCATCAATCAGAATCTTAGAACCAACAACTTTAGATTTGTAAAAAGTAGACTAACCATTTCATTATAAGAGTGACAGTAAAACCATATCTGTCTAACAATGAAATAGAAATATGTTTCCGCCTAAAAGACGATACACATAAAGTCTCATCCAAATCTAAAACAAAAAACCAAAATCTAATATAAGCCTACAAACTCTAATAGCTTCAACTGCATATTAATTTACATCACTCATGTATACGTATCGCTCAGCTAGGCTGGGCCTCCTTTATGTTTGAAAATTCCGCATTGAATCACTTGTGTGAATTATCTACCCACCATGTATGGGGTGACACTAAAGCTAAATTAATTTTAGAACTAACATAAATATGAGATATACTTTTCTTAATTAGTCATTTCTGATGCTTTATGCAATCTGCTTGAGGTGGCCTACTTTCTTGCAGAAGAAGCATGCAATAACTTTAAGTTTTTTCTCCTGCACTTTTGCCACTTAGTATCAGCAACTGTAGTGGTGTTTATGCTTCTCTCTTTAGTTTCACTTTTATTTAATTAAAGAGTTACCCTGGATGCTAAGTGAGCACTTTTAGTCTTTTCTTATTTCAATCTCTCTTCTTTCCGGACACAGTGACTGATGAGCCCACCGAGACTCCTCTTTTCCCTTCGAGCATTATAAATTATCTTGAAAAGGGTTGTACAGTGTAAGAAAAGAGATCAGAATGAAATGCACTATAATTTTTTCAATTTCAGTACTTTTAGTTTAGAAACAAGATTGAACATTTTCATAACGTACTTCCTTATGTTTTTTTTTTCAATTGTAGCACATATTTATCAGCTTGATAAGATGTGTATTGGCCTCAACTTTATCTGATTTAATAAACTGGTTGGCTACTTCCGCAAGAAATTCTTAGCACTAACTTTATCAGGCATAACACCCCTAATAGTTATACGAATAAAATATTTCATGACTAGTCGACATATCCTATTGGACCTCTCCCACTTATCATAATTGACCTTTTCTTTAACTGAACTTTTATTAGTAATAGTAGGGGGTCCATCAGTCCTTAGGGATAGTCTAGGTCCATCAATTCAAGAACGATCTTTTACGTAGTCTCTGCCATTTCTTAAACTTTGCACCATTCAATTTAGACTACATAAACATACAATTTCTCATCAATTTGACATAAATATTGCATTAACAAAGTTCTACTATGATAGCCATACAAATTGAATTTCAGAAAATGCAATCAGTTTAACCAGTAGAGCTGCCGTCCAAACTTTCAGAACAAGCTGTGTCTCTTTATGCCAACACTGTACTAGCCCAATATAGATACCCTAAAATTTAGGCCTTATATAAGAGAATAATTTTCTTTCGGGCCGATTGTCCCCTTGTATGATTGGTCCCAAAGTTTAAGTTATCTATATCGACCATATAATATATGTAACGACCCGACCATAATGACAACCTTTCTTTTGGCCGATTGTCACACGCATGGGCCACACAAATTTACACATCTTGTTCTAAGTCCGCCGTCAGACTAGTTGATGAAATGCAATATGAGCCTATAATGTGACAACCTTCCTTTAGGTCGTTTATCACACACCAAGGTTCTCCCACTTGAATTATCTACGTCAAGTATCTGACGCCGTACATAATTCGGCCAAACAATAGTCTTCCTCTGGGTTGGCTATTGTCCGCATGAACTACATACACAATGAAATAAGCTATTTTATAATTTTTTTAAATTTGAACATGTACGTATCTTTATTTGTGTGTTATCAACTGTAGTAAACATCAATATTCATCACGCTTGAACAATATAAGCGATATAATAAATATTGATAAAGTGGAAACATGTAGAGATACATATTGTCATGATAAACAAAACTTCAATGCCTTTTTATGTCAACTAACTACTGTTTTGTCATGCCTAGTGCCTCTAATACTGTAGTGCTTGTCAAGATTTTCGAAATGGCTGCTTGCATGCCCAAAACAGAGGTCGAATGAGCCCGTAATGACTAATCAAAGGTTCTGTTGGCAAAACAGGCCTACAGTGCTTACCGGGTCTAGATCAGACTAGACCGCCAATGGTAAACTATGAGTTTCCTTAATGGGTGGGGTTTAATAAACTGAATAAAATTCGATTAGCTTGATGTGAAATTAATTGGGATTAGGTCTCCTTATTTGATTAGAATTCTACCCAAAAATTATCTTAATAGACTATAATTCTATCCCAGCTCTAAAACCCAAGTCAATTTCAACAATCCTATTTTTTATTAGACTAAAATTTTTATCTCTAAATATCTGAATTCTAGATAATCTCATAATATTAATTAGTTTATAAATCCAAAATAATTTACTTATTTTTTTTACTTTGCCATCCACAGCGCATGGGGCGCATGCACCGCGCGCAGGTCCACATGCATGCGCTGCATGCATCTTTTGCATGCATGCGCACACATCTTTACAGAAGTCTGTTAATTCAAATTCTAATTCAATGAACTTACTTTTTTTTTTTGAATTCTTACTAAATTGAGGTTTAAATTTTATGCAATTTCTATTAAATTAGGCTGAGTTCTTTCTAAAATACATGCAAGTAACGCAAAAAAAAAAAAAAAAAAAAAAAAACTCGTAAAATTGTTTTTAAAAAAGTGGGAAAAAAGGAAAACAAGCCTAAAAATAATTAAAGAAAAGAAAAGAAAAAAGACGCTCCCTGGCCTTTTTCTCCTCCAAAATCCCCGCACTCTCCTCCAACACGTCTCCAGCTCCACTCATCCCCAAGCACTTTCTTTCATTTTTTTTCTCCCCGCTTGCCCGTTGTAACCACACACCCTCCCTCTCCCTCTGCTGCTGTGAGCGCTGGTCGCCGATCAGTGAATTTATTAATGGATTTTTTTTTTGTTTCCTACTGTAAACTGAAGGACTTAGGGGCACCGTCCCAAAAGACAAGTCTTATAATTGAAGTTGCTCAAATTCTTATATATTCAACAGCATCCTTATGTCTAGGACTATTTGTTTGACATAAATCCCAATAATTCCCCCTCGAACAAAGAGTTCAAGTTCAACTATCTTCACACCAGAAGATCAAACGCTCTATCGAGATAGAATTTCTTCACTGCGTGAGAGCGGGGCAAGCACTAATTGCAGCGTCATGCACACCACTATCAAATTCTCGAGAGACTAACTAGCTTTACAGGGGCGTATTGCATCATGCACACCGCTACCAAATTTCTACAGAGCCCAACTTAACAGAGGCCTATTGCGCCTTTGCGTCATTAAGAGATCTACATCGTCGAACATCACCTACAAACCCGACTAAGTTGTCTAGTCGATGTGGGCTGCCCATGTCTAGTCGATGTAAGTCAAATTCCCCTCGAACAAAGGGCCTATTTGGCTGTCATAATTGGCCGTAATTCGTAAGTCGTAATTGGTAAAGTCTTTTACAATTGTAAATGAGTTACATGCATGTAAGTTTTACGGTGTTTGGTTGGTAATATAAAGTTGTAAGTGAAAAAAGTGTATGTATTTTACGATGTTTGGTTGTCGTAATGTGTACGTCGTAAGTGAAAAAGTTGACTACAAAATTAACTATTTGGTGATTTAAAAACTTTTAGTATTGCAAATAAATATTAAAAAATACTAAATATTAAAAAAAATTTAATATTAACATAAAAAATAATACAAATTTGTATGACCACAAAATTAACTGTAACTGGTTGTAAGTGAGTGGTAATAGGGTTGCAAGTGACTGATAGTTGAGTTGCGTAAATCTTTTACGAATTACGGTCCAAACAAATATCGTAGTTGTAATTAGGTTGTAAGTCATTTACGAATTAGGGAAATTTACGCCCAAAGAGTTTCCCTGCACACTGCGTGAAGAGAAGAAAGACACACCTCATGTGTGTGTCAAATTCTCGAGAGCCCAACTAGTTTTACAGGGCCCCGACCTACTGCGACTTTTTACACCCGTCATTAGGATCCACATCATCAAACATCATCTATACACAACTACCAATTGAAGGACTTAAGACATCATTTCAAAAAAACAAGCCTTTAGATAGAGTTTGCTCAGATCCTTATACGCCTAGACCATTCCTATGCTTAAATGATATGAGACTATTTGTTCCATCGAAATGCCAACAGTAACTGCAGCAGCAGCGTTACCTGCCAACTCAATTTCCTCCCTCCCCCTCTCTCCCCTTTCCTCAATCTCATCTCCCCTCTCTCCTCAGATCTACAATCAATCAGGAATCTTGATGAACCCGCTCTGCTGCATCGTCCCCGCCTCCATCGACCGCGGTGACGCGGCGGGCAGCCTTAGGACTGGAGAGCCCGAATCTGGCGCGAAACGTCTCCAGCAAAAGCTTGGTGGCGGCCGAGGTGGAGAAGAGGGAGGAGGTGGAGACGGTGGTGGCCGAGATACTTACAAGTGGGTGAACTACGGCAAAGGGTGGAGGGCAAGGTGGTTCGTGTTGAGGGACGGGGTGCTGAGCTACTATAAGGCGCACGGGCCGGACCAAGATCTCGGTGGGGTCGGTGTGCGAGGGGGTGGGGTGAGGCTGATTGGGGATGATTCGCTGAGGGGAGTGAGGAGGGAGAGGTATTGGGGGAATGGGGTTGCCGGGGCCGGGGCCGGGATCAAGCAGTGGAAGCCCTTTGGGGATATCAATTTGAAGGTGAGGATGTTCTTTTCTTCTCTCGTGTAGCGCTTTGTTTTTTGTGAATTTTTTTGTGATTTGATGAGCAATGCAAGTCTTTTTCATTTCAGTTGGTTTTTTCAGTCGGAACTTGGAAATGTGCATATTAGTTGCTTAGCACAGATGTGAAAGAAAAGTCAAGACTTATGGTTCCTACCGCTGTTCATGTTTCATATGCAAATCTAATGGCTAACTGATTCCTTCTCTCTTATATGAAGATAATGATCATGATGTTTTTTGCCACCAATGTATTAATATTTAATAGCAACATAAAGAGCTCTGAGTGACACCAATAACCAACAACCATATTTACCATCAACATAACTACATCCTTTCATTCATATGCCATATTAGTGTGAAGGAGGGAGACGGGAGCGTTTCCTTTGGATGAGATAAGTGCACCCATTTCTTACACACATTTACAAGCAACACTCTAGTACATGTATCACCAACTTGCCCTCTGGATTAGATGTAATTAATATTTGTCACATCACGGAAACAACATTTGCTTGCAAATAACATTTGACTATGATATACTTAACATGTGTTTGAAAACACGATTGCTTGTTGTGAACATGGAGGCTTGATCATCAAAAAACAGGTGCATTAAATAATAGAAATGTACATATCAAAGATATGACTTTACACTTGCAAGCATTTTCCCATGCCTATACTCTGTTTTGCACATGATTTGGCAATGATCTTCAGCCTTCTTTAGACACTAAGTTTCTATCACAAAGAAATTTTCTGGACCTTGATATCCTACTTTGAGCCAATCAAACAATTATGAACATCTGCGACGCGGCAAGATTTAAACCCCTGACTTTTAATCGTTGGAACTCTTACACCATGTAATCAATTAAAATCTTAAGCTTATATATTGTGATCCAACATTTTTTAATACCACACACCAACAACATTAAAATATCTTATGATTCAATTTACAATCTTCCTGAGAAGCTGCCTTGTATGTGTGGAGTGCACCACTTCCTACGTGTTAGACCACAATGAGTATTATTATTGATGTCTGTGCCACAAGATCTCATCCTAGTCAAATTTGTCAAACTCCCACTCAGATGGCCTTCAAGCCACATGGAAGGTCTCACAGAAAAATGACCACGACCTTTTTCAATAAATAGGATAACTTGGATAAGTAAATATATTCTTAAATTATCGATGACTAGGTTTGGACCTATATATCTTGAAACTTAGTCCTCTGTACCATGTTAAATAACCACTTCAATCAAAAGTTGTGGATGAGTTGTGGGCCAAGCCAATTCTGCATATCAAGCAGTGTTAATGCTAAAACAATATGATTGGTACATTTCTTATTTCTAGAAACTTGGAACCATGTTAAATATCAGTCTTTTAGAATCTAAATATTTTGTTGAGTCTTTAGACTCTTTACTAGTTTAACTAAAAGCTTTAAAACTACTAATAATGCTTATTTTGTTGGGGAGTACTTAGAGCCTTCACAGGAGGAAAAATGGACCTTAAGTAGAAAGTTAGGGCTTGCTAAATAAGTTGAAGAAACTGAATGAAGTATATTATTGATAAGGGCAATGCCCGAGAATATCTAGGCAATACGATGACGTAAGAAAATTCCTAGTCATAATACAACTAGTATTGTAGTCTAAATATTGATCTATTCTTTAACACCCCCCTTCAAGCTCACAATGAATGAAAAATTGTGAGTTTGAATGAAAGAAAAAAAACGAATTTTTGATGTTATTTGTAGTGGTCACTTTCTGACCCGCCTGAGATTGTGACACGTGTCTATTCGGCCTCAAGGGACGCGCGACGCGTTGCCACATCCAAAACACCTAATTCAAGGTCTTCATCCAGTTTGAATTATATGCGGGTTAGATAATCAGAAGAAGAGATCCAGTTACAGGAGATCTCCACCTTTAAGCCCAATCCTCATTCGAACGGGACAATTACCCCTCAGGAGCAATTCGTTCTTATTTACAGTAAGGCGCATACTACCAGAGAGAGTTGGACTCTCTCCTTTCTCGATTCAAACTGGGATGTTCAGCTCAACTGCCATCGAGATAAGGATTTTAAGTATTCAAATCGAGCAGGACTCAGTAGCCCTATCTGTTTGACATAACCTGTATAAATAACAGATCTCTCCCAACGATGAGGGGGATCACAATCGGAATCCAGAAACTCTAGCGTACTAGAGAAGTCCACCTGTAATCACCATTGTTATAGTGAAATTCTCCTTTCTCTGTGATTTTTCCTGTTTCGAGTTTTCACATAAGTTTGTGTGCTTGTGCTAGCTGTGATTTTGATTTAATTATCTCTCTCTGTTATTTTGGTGCGTGGATTAATTCCTTAGGAAGCATTATTGATGAGGTTAATGTCCGAGAATATATAGATACTACAATTATAGAATAAGGGAATTCCTACTCTTAATGCAACTAGTACTATGTTCTAATTGTAATACTATTCTTTAACAAGGATAAAAACCTAAAACTTGCCTATACAGAAAGTTAGAGCTAAAAGCCTAAAATCTATCAGCTTAAGAGTTTGGATCAAATTGTTCCCGCTTTTTAGCCTTTAAGTCCCATCTTACTCTTGTGAGGCCCAAGTACTCTTCGTAATTGTGTATCAGACTCCAGGTTGTAGCCCATGTAGCCTGATTGGCGAGTGGAGTTTACTATGAAGCTTGACAGGTTAGATTGTAGCTCCACGGGGAGCGGAATTTAATGTGAAACCTGATAAGTGAGTCGGGAGGTGACCAAAGGTTTGATCTCATAGATTGTGAAAATTTGTGGATGGTTTACCATGGACAATGGAGATTCAAGAACTGTCAAGACTTTTGTTGAGACCAAGGTTGGTTTACTTGCGGATGAGATTCCCATAGACGGCCGAGATCCCTAGATGGTTAGCAAGTCTCCCTAGATGGTTAGCAAGTCTCGTAGTCATGATTGAGACATGTGCGAATATACCCCCACATAAAAAAAAGAATAGAAAAATTTATGGCCTTAACTTAAGTTGGAGCGAAAACCTATTTGTTTAAGGTTTGTGTTAAATTGGTTCCCAATGCTATTTAGGGCCCTTTTTTACTCCTAATGAAGGCTTGAACACTATCCCCAATATATTTCACTCTAAGACTGTCGCTTAAGGGGGGAAAAACATGTTATCTTACATGTGGAACGCAACACACATGATGAACTTTTAAAAATATTTTTATGGTGAGATTTAACTCAAAATTTCTTACTCTTGAGTGCTCTTATACAATGTTAGTAAACTACTCTATCCAAAAGACTCAAGTTATTAGGTTGTGCTCCAACAATGGAGCAATTTATATCAACACTAGAACAATATGTTTGATGAATTTGTTGCAAAACTAACAACTAAACTATGGTAAACACGCATGGGTAAAGCACTACTATTTCGTGCTTCATTGTGAACGATTGTTTTGCTTATTGTAATGCCTTTATACCATTATCTGGCATTGCTACGCTTTGCCATAACTGAGCTCAAGTATTCACATTAACTCTTTGTCAATTACTTAACCATATATTTGTAGTTATTAGGTGAGGTACCTATATCTAAGTAGATGTTTGAACAATGGGAGTGGTTATAGTTAGGTCTGTCAAAAACTTCCTTAGGTTGCTAGTTCTGAGTGATTGAAACCTTAACTTTAACAAAGAGTGTATTAAACCTTTGCGTTGATATGTAATTCTACAATATGTGTAAAAGCAAGAAACACCCCTAACGTTTTAGTGAATTTTAGAAAACCCCTCTAACATTTCATTTTGAGCACTTCCCCCTTTCGCCGTTGAATTGCTAACTTTGTTAAAATTTAGTTATTTGTTAATGGAATGCCCTCTTATATAACATAAACGAAGCCTAGATCTGTTCTCTTCTTCCTCCACATTAAACCCCTTTTTCCTCTTAAGTCACCCGTTGAAGGAACGAATTGGTAAGAAGAAAGGACACATATCAAATACACAATCAAATATTCCATAATTTTACGTGAAAAACTCAAATTGAGAAGAACCACAGAGCCGCACGCAAATTCACTATATTATCAGAGAGATTACATGAGAAGAAGAGAGAACCTCACAACCGCTCTGTATTTACAATGGCATACATACGCTTCATCTACACCAATCGACGAAACATTTCCTTTTACAGAGAAAAATAGGGCTGCAAGTTATGAAATCACCAAACTGCCCTTGATGCGTTCTCCAAGTTTCATGGGCTACAAAGCTTTCAGGCTGGATCGCTTCTCCACTATACATCTCCGAGGTGCTACAATGCACTATCGCTTCGGAGTGCTCCTCTGGAGTAATACCAAGCTGCTACTTCGGAGTAAGACTCTGATCTTGCTTCAACTTGAAACTCTGAACTCGTCCAATCTCTTTACCAAAGAGTGCTTTGATCTTACTCTCGGATATGCAAGAGGCACTTCTCAAAGTATTTTTGGTCTAGGAGTTCTGCCCCCGATTCCCCGAGAGGGGGGCTCCGCCCTCGAGTCTTTGGGAGGGGGCTCTGCCCCCTTCCAACCCCCACGGTGCGTAAGGCGACAAATCATCAAGGAATAATTAGGCTTCATAACTTAACATCACCTACGGTAAACCGTAGATCCACCCTCTCTTTCCTCTGGCTCACAAATGGTTTCACTTGAAACTTTTTTCCTCTCTTCATACTTGAAACTTTTCTTTTTCTCATCTCTTCTTTCACTCCTTTTTTCATGCCAATACCTCCATCTTTCCTCTAAACTTAGAGTAGGGGGAACATTACAACTTTAATTCCTTTAATTCTTTCAAAAACAACAGATCTTTCACTTAACAAGAGAGATGATCAATTAGAGAAAAATAATTTATTGGTTAATTGAATTGAACTGAATTGGGGGCTGGTTTACTCTTTTGAAATAGAAATGGATCTTTGTTAATTTTGCATGTGGAGGTGTCAACTTTAACTTATTTCTTGAACCTAAATCAAACAAGAGCAAACATGTGGAAAGAAACGGTCCTCTCATGCGATATTTGATTCTTTTATTCCTTTAACTTCCCATATGAATTTATAATCAAAGTCAACCTACAAAATTTGAAAGGGTTTTATACAAATTTTAGCCAAAAAAACTCTCCAAATAGTGAATAAAAAGGCTAAAGAGTAGTCTAATCTTTAAAATATGAGAGAGAAAAAGGGATAGTAGGGGGTATGGGCATGAAAAGAGGAGGGGAGAAAGAGGGTATGGGAGATGGGCTGGAAAATAACGTGAGATAAAAAGGGGGAGGAGTTGTGAGCATGAGGAGGGGGAGAAAGAGGGACCGCGAGATGGCGCGGTAGTGGGTATTGAAGTTCCTGCCACTACACCAAAACTTCGAAGTTTTGGTGAGGGTTGAAAGTAATATATTTATATTTTAACATGCTCCCGCACATCGAACGCCCTTTTCATGGGCCAAAACATGGACGGTTTACACAATATTATATTTTTTTATAATTCACTTTTAATTGTGCGCTCGATAGGAATTGAACGTGGATTGCTGCAACCATCATACTAAAGTTCCTCCCAATGTACCAAAACTCCAAAGTTGTGATAAGGGTTAGGGTAATATATTTATATTCTATCAGTGGGTATCAAATGAAGGATGGGAGGATCTTATTTCTACTGGAGTGGACAGAGAAGATGACGTATCTAATGGAGATGAGTTAGGGGCAATGGGATTAGAGGAAGAAGAGAGAACTCATTTCAGATCATTTTATCTTATATAAAGGGCATTTTTGTCAACAAACAATTAAATTTTAACAGAGTTAGTAATTTAATGGCAGAAGGGTAGGGGATATTGCTTAAAATGAAATGTTAGGGGATTTCCTAAAGTGTTGCTAAAATGCTCGGGGGTTTTATTGTTTTTTCCCCCTCAATCCTTGTGTCTGTACCAAACAGTTTATATGTGTTAAACCTTGAATTAATTCCGTTAGAATTAGAGTCACTATTTTAACCAGTAATTTTATATAATGAGAGCCACTTGATGCCATTTCAGAAGTTTTCTTTATAATGTTCTAACTGTTATCGTATCTATACTCTTTTTTAAATGTTCCAAAGAATAGATTGTTGTGTTCCCTACTAGGTTGCAAGGAATGTAGTTTAGTCATATCTCTGACATGTACTGGTAAGTTTCCATTGCCTAATCTTGCTATCCAACCTAGTTATGTCGATTGTCATGTTTGGTTGTTGGTTATTAGTGCCATTCAGAGCTCTGTATGCTGCTATTGGTGACACTATGTATGAACCATCACATATCTTTCCATAAGCCTTTCCCATCCAAATGGGTTCGACTATGGAGCACAACTTGAAGTTAAGGAACCTCCAAAAGGAGAGGACAAAGTTTCTCTAACTGGTTTTGCGGCCTAACACCTACCTTCTATGAGTTGGTGCCAAAATTGTGGCTTAGTGTAAGTGAGAAAGAACCATGGCATAAGAAGGTTATTGCTTATGTGCCTTGGATGGTTCGCGGACCTACCTTTTCTGATCATGTAGTAGGCTCATGCTGTTAAGATTGTGACTCGAATCCGGTATGTAAGCACTCATGTTAGCAAGGCAAAAGAGTTGTGCAAATGGGTGCAAGCCTCAGAACATTTCCAAGACCATGAAAATGTCTAAAAGAAAGAGGTAATATGATTTTATGCAATATGAAACTGCATCATACTATACGCACAAATAACCCAACTGCCTAAGAGCTAAAATGGAGTTGCATTTCCAAAAGGTGACTAATACGAACAGACGGTTAAATATCTCTTAATGTATTTTGAATCTTTGATATTTAAGTTTTGGGTTCAATGCAGTACCTGAATTAATATCTGGGCAAATGTATGGGAAAATGACAAACTTTCCGCTATATGCTTTTAGATTTACTTCTGGAAAATAACTGTGGCTTCCTTTATGATTGTTTAGAAGTAGGAGGGCTATCAATATTTTCCTCTATTAAGTAGTGAACAGTGACAATGGTTTCAGGTGTCTTCAATTCGTATAAGCAAGACAGATGATAAAAGGTTGTATGTTTTTACGGGAACCAAGACTCTTCATTTGCGTTGTGATTTTAGAGAGGACCGTAGTGCATAGATTGAAGCATTGTTGTCTGCTAAATCTCTTTTCTTGTTTGCTTTCAAGCAATGATTTTGCACCCACTGTTGACTTTAGTGTGTCAACTGAGAATTTGCGATTGTAGAATTTAGGATAAACAAAACATATACCTCAGCGGAGCAGTAGTAGTGGTAACTTAATCTCGCTCCTTGTCGTCGTCTCGATCCTCGTCGGTTGGTTGACGTTACAAGAACAACCACCTTTAAATCCACGGTTCAAGTACCCAATGGAAGTACCTTGTGATTGAGAAAAAGAGATGAGGATTCTTACACTTTAATAAAAGAAAAACTTCTTCAACTCACATTAAGTCCTCATGGGTTTATATAGTAGCTAGGAAATATAGTTGTAATCCTCATCTCCAACCAACAAGATCACAGGAGATAGAGTTGTAATTTAACAACCAAAAAGATCCAGATCAATTTTGATTTGAATTTTAAATCAAGATTATCTTATCTTATTCTGATGAGATCTTTTATATATCCTTATTGGGTCTAGCCCACTATGGGCGCCCAATAAAGTCCCAACACGCCCTGCGGGTCTTTTATTCCTACATCTCCCACTCGCACATAGTGGGCAATCACATGCATTCTCACTCTCAATCCACCAAAAAGTATTCCATTCATACTTGGTAAGTGAAACGTGCGACCGTGGAGCCACCTGCAAAAAATTTCGAGAGAACGATGCTAAATCTTACAAGACTAGGATTGAACATCTCTAAAAGTGTCTCGTCACGCTCTATACTCATTTAGTCACATCCTTTTTGGCACCTACAATCTCTTAGTTTTAGAGCTAAGTCAAATACCTCTTTATTTTATGTTTACTGTTGTGCTGCAGGTTCCACAGTGACACAACTTGCTAGCAGTAAACTATAAAACACGAATGTGTTACTAAATAGTCTTCTCTTCACCCTTATATTACTTAGTTTTGGTATAATTGCTTTCCCAATGATGTCCCGTTAGGCCGAATCAATGTTGATCATTGGAAACACATCAAAGTAACATTCACTACATCTCCACTTTATAATACAGTCAAAAGTCACATAGAGTAGAAATAAAGTGCGATCAATTATATTGATCCATAAGGACTCACACAGATAAAGAAGTAGGGATCATTTTTTCATTTCCTTATTTTGGTCGCTAAGCACATGTAGTATGAAATACATGCTATGGTGGAGTTTTCTCTTTAAGCAATGTCACGCCCTGCTTCCCAGAGTACGCTGAAGCGGAGTCGCGACGAGAGTCGATGACGCATATACGCGAGAAAAATACCCACGTATGCACGCTAAGCCTAAAGTGACCTAAACAAGTTATATAAATCAACAATAAAGGCAATAAAGTCACTGCAATATTTCATATAATTCCTATACAATGATAGCATTATTCTACGAAAAATCAATAGAATAAATATGGAGTCTAAGTTATAGAGAATTAAAGGAAAGCAACAGGATGAAAAGGAAGACATGAACTGTACCAAAGAATCCGAGTGATCATCGCAAGAGACTCCGTGCTCCTCAGATACACACGATCTCAGATACCTGTTCACTAAAAGAAATACTCATATACCTGGATGTGCAAATTCCGAGAGTTAGAACTCCCAATGAGTGTGTAAAATAAGGGGAGGGTGCACGTGCATATATCGTGTGATCATACTAAATACTATCATGAAGATGTTCTGGATAAAGAAATAATATGAATAATACGGTAACAAGAAGATAATACGATACACCATCAATCAACATATCCCAGATATTACAGTGACATACAATACGTAACTTTAAGAATAGTGAGATTAATCTGTTATAATATCATATGTCAGGTCACGAGTACAGTCAGGTGTCTATCATAACGTATATGTATCAGGTTCAGTTTACAATATCAATGTAAGATTCAGTTTTATTATTATGTCAGCGAACCACTAATTGTCACACGCAATAGACACATCCTATACTACGCCTACCACGTGTGCCAATTGAGGTCCTGAGTTGTTGAAACTGATCCGTTAGAGATATTGTCTATGCTTTAGGTGGGTTCCGTTCATACCTGAAACACGACTTAGAATTCTGGCGCTGAACCAGGCCCTACCGCAAGGTAATTAGGTAACATAAATAACATGACATGTAAATGTGTAACATGTATAAACATGAACATGAACAGGACAGGGTGTCAGTCACCCCACGGGAACCCTGCAGCGGAACCCTCTTTCGGCTGCGCAATCTATATCCTTAATCCATCCAAAATACAAACGTCTCCTCCACCAATTTTCTCAATCCCGGTGTAAGTTGTTTAAGAGTCATGTTATTATATTATCAAGATTAATTAATGCACTGTTACCTAGATCACTAGGATAACTCGGTGATAGTCACGGTAATAACATCAACAGTGAAATCAGGATATCAGCATAATATGATGTCAGTAAGCAGGATAAGCAAGATGATGTTATCGTAGAACAATATTTCCCAATAATGTTAGTAACATGAACAATATTGTTTATCAGGTAATGTCATGTATAATCAGTCAAGTTTTTCAAGTGGTATCATGATGTCCAGGACCAACAATAATTTGCAGAATTCATTAAAAAGAGATAAAAATATTCACAAGGTAATTCATTTTGTGTATAATACATGTGGACGTGAACAGTAGTTACGAGTGTGAATCATCATGAAAATAATTTAAACATAAAATAACGTTTATTGAAACAAAGTTAAAAACACTCATGTGAAATAATACTGAAATAATCAATACAATAAACAGAGAACACTCATATGAAATGACCCAGTTTCAGGTCCGAATCGACATTAGAACTGCACTGTGTGAACCGATTCGGATCTCCGAATCCCTCGTGTGCCGGGTCTACGAATCGTCAGCGTATCGGGTCTACAGCGAACACGAAATCGGGTCTCCCGTTATTGAGTTCGGATCGCATGAACGAGTCCGTATAACTGGAACATACACACATAGGAAGAAAGATTGAGCGATACAGGGAGAGATACCGAGTCACATCCACCCGCTTACACACACACGCTCGCATAGACACGCACACGTTTACACAGAGGAAGAGAGACCAAGAGAGAGGTACACACGTATATACCGACACAACACACGTATACATTCACACAGAGAGATATATACAGACAATCACCACACATATACACAACACGCATACATTCATAAAGAAGGAAGGATTAATACATGCAGAGAGAAAGGAAAAACACACACAACACATGCACACAAAATCACAACGCACACGTTTATACACAACCATACATATTTACACTATTACATAATATACACCAACCAATATCTGCACAGAGAGGGAGTGAGAAGGAAAATCTGAGAGAGAGGAAGAGCTCGGCTCATGGGAAGGAGGTGGAGAAGCGGCCATGGTGGCGGAGCACATAGGCGACGATCTCGGCTCCGACGAGGATCTTGGAGAAGGAGAGCGGCGATCAAGGGTGTTGGGTGTCGTTACACGTGGTCGATGCCTGCAGAGGCCGAGGTGGGAGGCCGGCTTACAGGGAGGAGGTGGGGGAAAGAAGGGAGAAGAAGATGAGGGCTCAGGTTATTCACGACGAGGAGGATGGCCCGGGTGTGAGGAGGGCAGCAACTGAGGCTCGCGCGCACGAGGAAGGAGCGAGGCAAGGGATCAGAATCTGGCTCAGACTCCAGCGAGGTTATGGGCTGAGGGAGAAGAGGAGAGGGAGTGGGGAGATGTAATGGAAGTGTTGTTGGGTTAGGGTTGTGCAAGGAAGAAGGAGAAGATGGTGGGCGTGGTCGCGGTATGGTGTAAAGGAGAGGCTCGGTTACAGCAGAGGAGATGGAGGCATGGCAGAGGAGGTGGTGAGTAGATGGGGCTGGCTCGGGTTCATGGGGGAGGAGGAAGGTGAAGATGGTGGCATTTCTCGGCAAGGCGGCGGTGCCCGAAAGGTGGTGCGGCGTGGGTTACGCACATGGCTGCTCGACTCGGGGGTGTTGCCTGGCTCACGGAGGAGGGCAGTGGAGAGGCTCGACAACATTGCAGAGAAGAAGACGGGGGAGCGACGTCGGGTTAGGGGTGCAACTAGGGTTGAGGGAGGTTGAAGGAAAAGTTATATATATATATATATATATATATATATATATATATATATATATATATATATATAGGGGGAGGTAAAGTGTTGTTTTCGGCTGAATACAAAGGAAAAAAAAAGAAATTTAAGGGGAAATGAAATGGAGCCTGGGCTCAGCCAAAGGAAGAAAGAAAAAAAAAGAAAAAAAAAAAAGAATATATAGGCTTGGTTGACCCTGGCTAAAATAAATACAGAAATGGGAAAGAAAGAATTGGTTGAGTGAGTTGGGCTTGAGGACTTAGATAGAAATAGAAATAATAATAATAATCATCACTAATAACAATATACAATAAAACTTACATGAAATGACGACTAAATCTCCTAATACAAATTGTATAAATAGATGTTATCAAATAAGGATAATAATAATAGTAATGGTAATAATAATGAATAAAATATAATACATACATATACTTGTATAAATGCAAATGAAGAATATATAAACATTATATGTATACACATGTATAAAATAGATTAATTAATAATATTAATGATAAGTAAATCCAAATAAGTTATTAAAAGTAGAAATATAGTATTATCAGCTAGGGTATTAAAAGTAAAGAGTGTATGTCAAATTCTGACACCGTACAGATCTTAGTCCAGTCGCTACGCAACGCCTTACTCGAATCCTCTACTTGCTCGCTCTTCTCAGTACCTAGTTAAAGTTTCGAATCTGGCTTTTCACAGGCCACATGGATTGTGCGACTCAATTATCTATGTGTAGTCTTTAAAAGACTATATCTCGACTTCAACCAAGACGACATCTTAATCACGGTTGGTTCAGCTCGCCACATTTGCGTCATAAACTCAATATGTCTCATCTTTACTTGCTCTCCAAGCGGCAAAGGCGATCACTCGTTTGAGTGAGTTGATCTTTGCCTGTTGACATACTCGTGCTATGAAATCGTATTCATAGCTAATGTGTGTGCACATAGTCGAAAAATACTGTATTCAATAATATTCATGAAACAAATGTTTGAATCAAATGATGAGCTGAATCAATACGAAGTCTTAAACTCTTG
The DNA here is from genome assembly GCA_038442645.1 of Agave tequilana. Taxonomy (NCBI): domain Eukaryota; kingdom Viridiplantae; phylum Streptophyta; class Magnoliopsida; order Asparagales; family Asparagaceae; genus Agave; species Agave tequilana. The sequence continues at coordinate 128,469 of JAVJIF010004804.1, read as the reverse complement.
ACATGAGCCTGATAAGCCTGACGAACTATCGGCTTAGTCAAAAGATCATCAACATGCGACTTGTAGAAATGTGTCTTAGGATTACCTCATTTCGCATAATCATTGGCGAACAAAATGTATTTATGTATATTTATTTGGTTTTCCCATGATACTTAGGTCCTTAAAGTATGCAATAGCAGCTGAACTGTCGCAATATATAGTAACAGGCTCCTAAGCACATGCGACAACACCAAACTCTCGAAAAAATCTCCTCAACCAGTCACCCTCCTGAACAGCCGCAGAACCAAAAATGTATTCCACCTCCATAGTGGCAACACATGTTTGCTTTTTTGCTTACCATATAATGGCCCCGCCTTTCAGTAGGAAAGCATAACCTGACGTAGACTTGCGCTCATTAAGGTCACCACTTCAGTCGGCATCGCATAACCAACTAAGCGCAAGTCTGGTGCTTAGTAGCATAACATGTAGTCTGCTGTTCCTTTGAGGTATCTGAATATCCGCTTCACTGCTTTCCAATGAGCAAAGCCAGGATTTGCTTGGAACCAACTGACAAGACCAACTGCGTGGCAAATGTCTGGCCGAGTACACATTATAGCTACATCAGGCTTTCAACAGCATTTGGATAGGGAACTCGGGCCATTCTCTCTTTTTCCTCTGAAGTCTGAGAACACATGCTAATACTCAAGGTACTATCCTTCGTGACCGGAGTATCAACATGCTTGCAAGCTTGCATCTGAATTGATCGAGTATCTTCTTAATGTATGTCTCTTGAGACAAACCAAGAAGTTTCCTAGAACGATCTCTTAGGATCTTAACTCCGAGCACATAACTTACTTTACCCATGCCTTTATCTCAAACTTTGAGGACAATCAGCAATAATAGCAGTTGAACTGTCGCAATATATAGTGACAGGCTCCTGAGCACGTCTGACCAACCGCTCTCCTGAACAACCGCAGACCAGCAACGTATTCTGTCTTCATTGTGGACAATGCAACACAGATTTGCTTTTTGCTGCACCATGTAATGGCCCCGCCATTCAGCAGGAAAGCATAACTTGAGGTAGACTTGCGCTCATCAGGGTCACCACCCCAGTCAGCGTCGCTGTAACTAAGCGCATGTCTGGTGCTTGGTAGCATGGCATGTAGTCTGCTGTTCTTTTGAGGTATCTGAATATCCGCTTCACTGTTTTTCAATGAGCAAAATCAGGATTTACTTGGAACCGACTGACAAGGTCAACTGCATGGAAATGTATAGCCGAGTACACATTATAACATTCATCAGGCTTCCAACAACATTTGAATAGAAAACTCAGGCAATCTTCTCTTTTTCCTCCGAAGTCTGAGGACACATGCCAATACTCAAGGTATTACTCTTCTCGACAAGAGTGTCAACAGGCTTGCAAGCTTGCATCTGAAATTATTTAAGTACCTTCTTAATGTATGTCTCTTGAGACAAACCAAGACGTTTTCTAGAACGATCTCTTAGGATCTTAACTCCTAGCATATAACTTGCTTCACCCATGTCCATCTTAAACTTTGAGGACAACCACCCCTACGTAGCGACAATCATCTCCTTGTCATTTTCAGCTAAAAGTATGTCGTCTACATACAAAGAAAGAATTAGAAAATTACGCTTGGACCGTTTAACATACACACAATAGTCTTCCTCAATCATCGTGAACTCGTTAGAAGTAACGGCTTGATAGAATTTGAAATACCATTGTCCGGATGATTGTTTCAAGCCATAGATGGATCGTCAGGATTTGCAAACTTTGTGCTCTTCCCCCTTTCTATAAGCCAACAGGTTGATCCATGTATATCTCTTTATCCAATTCTCCATTGAGAAATGCAGTCTTAACGTCCATTTGGTAAAGTTCTAAATTCAAATGAGCGACAATAATTAGAATGAGGCGAATGGAGGCAAACCTCACTACCAGTGAGAAAGTTTCTTCGTAGTCAATACCTCTCTTTGGGTGTAGCATTTTGCCACGAGTTGAGCTTTGTACCTTTTGATGGAACCCACTACATTGTGTTTGACTTTCAAAACTCATTTGTTTTCGATAGTCCTACGCCCAGGTGGAAGATCTATCAAGTCCCAGATTTGATTCTTTCTCGTGGATTTCATCTCATCTTGCATAGTAAGTTTTCATTGCTCATAAGTTGGGGATTTCATAGCCTTTTGATAGTTTTTGGGCTCATCTGCTTCTTGCGGAGTACACATGAAAGCTTCCCCCTCAATCTCAAAGCGACGATGAGGGATGTTTTCTCGTTGACTTCTACAAAAAAATGTAGCTTCAGAATCAGTCCCTAATAATACACTCCCACTCGAAGGCACACTCCCACTAGGCAGTAAGTCGCTCTCATCTCCTGATCAGGATTAGGAGCGCCTTCTTGTGACTCGGCCACTTCAAAAAATCTATCAATGTCATCGATATCTCCTTTTCTTGGAAATTTCCCTTCGAGGAAAATCACATCTCGTGATTCATATTCGGTAATCATTCCATCTGGCTCTGGCTGTTCACCAAGCATCACATACCTTTTGGATTCATCATAATATCTAATGAATATGCACTTATTTGCTCTAGAACGAAGTTTTTCATATTTATGGGAGTTACTGTGAACATAGCCGGCTGCCCTCCATAGACGCATGTAGCTTAAGTCAGGCCTTCTGCCCATCCAAAGCTAATATGGCGTTGTCGAAACTGATTTGGAGGGTACACAGTTTAGGATGTAGGCTGCTGTCAACAAAGCATCACCCAGAAGGATATTGGGAGGTTGGCATGCGCCATTATCGACCTAACCATGTCTAAGAGAGTACGATTTCGTCTCTTTACTATACCATTTTGCTGCGGAGTGTAAGGAATCGTCAACTGTCTCTTAATCTCTTTTTCATTATAGAGTTGCTTAAATATCTCATATAAATACTCATCTCCTTGTCAGTACGAAGAGCTTTCATTGTTTCATTCTTTTGATTCTCAACCAAACTCAAAAACGTCTAAAGCAATCTAATTCTTTTGACTCTTGGGAGATCAGAAAAATATGGTCATAGCGAGTATAATCATCTATAAATGTAATAAAATAGGTGACACCATGTCGTGCCCTCACACTCATTGGCCCCCAGATGTCAGAATGAATTAATTCAAGAGGTGAAGATGCCTTTGTGGCTTTGCCAAATAGAAGCTGACTTTCCTGATAAACAATGTTCACATGTAGATAATCTAACTGTAGCGAGCTGGCCTAATAGGCCTTCTCAAGCTAACCTGTTCATTCTTTCTTGGCCAATATGGTCAAGTCTAGCATGCCAAATAACAGAATTTTTTGCAGTAGTAAAAAAAAGAACTAGGATAATTATTTGAATAACAAATATTGAAAACAAATAATTTATTATTGATAAATCACTATCATAAAAGGTGGTTCTCATGAATATTCGTACACCAATAATTTCGAAAGACCAGGGAAATCCTAGCCTAAGCAAAACAGTAACTGACAACAAGTTTCGTCGAACATCAAGAGCATAAAGGACATCATGGATGAGAAATGTGCGTCTTCCGCGCAAGTTTATCTTATAGGTACCCATGCCTAGCACATCCATATTATCACCATTTCCCATGAAGAGAACCTTACTACCCGACGATATTCAACGATACTCCACGAACCTAACTCAGTCCCTTGCTACATATTCGGTTGCTTCTGAATCAATAATCCAATCAGAAGATGGATGAGCTACCATGACGTGGCTAGTAAAAAAATAAAGCGAGAACTCAATTTAGAGAGTATCTTCTTCGACCAGTGCAATTACGCGCGAAGTGTCATTCCTTGTCACAGTTAAAACACGCCGTGCTAGTTTTGCCCTTCTTACCACCACGCTCGCCTCTCTTGCGTTTGGCAGAATTAGCCTTCTCAGGCACAGGTACAGGATTTTCATTCTTTCCGCTTTGATTTTTCTCGCGCTTCGGCCTAGATGGCCTGCCGAACTAGACTGAGCAACATAAGACGAGCCATTAGTCTTAGCCGCTTTCAAGCGCTCAGCTTCAAGCTCCAAATGATGCGAAAGATCATCAAATGTCTTAATGTTCTCATTGTGCATCATGTTCAATCTCATTTGCTCTATGCTAGTTTGGACTTACTGTTCATCACTCAAGTTGTTTCCAGCTGCTTTGAGTTCGCGAATCATGGATGACATCTGTCTAAAATACTGCATCATATTCTCATTTGAGCGCATCTCATGAGAGTCAAACTTAAAAGACAACGCGCACAATCTCGTAACAGAGGTTTCACCAAACTTGAGTTTTAGGGCATTTCACATTTCGCAAGCAGTCTTATAGTCCTCGAACGCGCTGAAATCACTGTTGCATGCTGCTCCGCATAATAAAGCGTGCACAATGATTTTTCTAAACCCATTTTGCATAGGCTTTAACATCGCGTCGATGCTGTGGACCGCTGCCCTTTTTTGGGCGCATCCATGAACTGTTTCAGGGTTTTTAAAACCTCTTGCTCATCGAGGAGATACTAAATTTTGCGATGCTAAATGCCATAATTTTCACCGTCTAGTTTCTCTGCTTTGTTCAAGTCAGCAATAATATTCTTGGAAGCCATCTAAGATTCGCAAACAAGAATAAAAGATATTATTATTGGCACACACATATAATATTTATTTTGCAGCAAAAATATCCTAATTTAAAGTTAATAATTCATACACGATATAAAATCGGAAGATCATCAAACTCAAAATCATCATTTATATCAAATATTTATTATCAGTTTAATTTAGGTGTTGTGCAAAATATGTATAGAAGCTTAAAACAAATCTCAATTACATTTTCACTCAAATAAAATATATAATAATTATTTAGTGATGCAACTAGCATTCAAAAAAATAATTATTATAAGGGTTGCTCTAAACCCTGGCCTAGCCCAGGAAGTAGTCTTATAAAACCCCGCAGGGATTTGTCGCCGGTGGTAGCGTCGCTTGTGGGCGCTCTCGGCCATGACAGTGCTGCCGTGTGGGCGCTGCTAGTTATTTGTGACACCACCACCAAGGGTGTTGCCTGGTTGCGACAGCGGCAACAATGGCAGCGGTGCCCCCAAGGGGCGCTGCCAGCTTGGGCAGAGCCAGCAACGCCTTTGCTGCAGTGCCCCCAGGGTTGCCGACAGCTCTTGTAGCACCGAGCGCTGATTTTGCCTAAAAGAGATGAACTCTCTTTGTTGAAGGAGATGAACTCCCTATGTTTAAAATAGATGAACTCCCTAATTTTGTAAAAGGGAAAAGAAATCCCTTAGATCGCCGATGTATAGCATAGGGAGGCAAAATCCCACAGATCGATTTTTATTCAATCAACCCACAACCCATAATTTCACAAGAATGCTCTAATACCAATGTAGAATTTAGGATAAATAAAACATGAAGGAGAGATTATGATTACCTCAATGGAAGCAATAGTAGTGGTGGACTTAATCATGCTCCTTGTTGTCGTCTCGATCCTTGACGGTTGATTGACGTTACAAGAACGATCACCCTTAAATTTACAGTTCAAGTACCTAATGGAAGTACCTTGTGATTGAGGGAAAAGAGATGAAGATTCCTCTTACTCTTTAGTAGAAGAAAAACTTTTTCAACCCACAGTAAGTTCTCATGAGTTTATATAGTGGTTAGGAAATAGAGTTGTAATCATCTCTAACCAACAAGATCACAGGAGATAGAGTTGTAATCTAACAATAACCAACAAGATCCAAATCAATCTTAATTTGAATTTTAATTCAAGATTATCTTATCTTATCCTGATAAGATCTTTTATATATTCTTATTGGGTCTAGTCTACTATGGGCACTTAATAAAGTCCAACCCGACCTGCGGGTCTTTTATTCCTATAGCGATAACGGTTGCTGCAAGAAGGACTGAATGAAGCCGCAATGAGAGTGTGAATCTGTTATACTGTTCGAATTTCACAGCGCTGCAGAACCAATTAAAGTCTCTTCATCAAAAGCATATTATTTTACTCGACACATTAAGGCACTTGGAGGTAACTTTCTTCTCCGGAAAACCTTCATTAATTTTAACTATTTTACCCAAAGCCAATAAATATAAATCATGAAAACATAGGGGATATAATGTAGGGATAGTTCTATTTTTCCTGCTATAGATCTGTTTTTTTGTCTGCCTTACCAGCCTTTTTTGGCATATTTTTTCTGTTTCTGATTCTTTGTTTCTTTATTCTTTTGTGTTCCTTAAATCCTTTTAGCTTTCAGCTTCACTTTCTCCTTGGTTTGAATATGTTTAAAACGTCAAAAAAAATTGCATTTGCAGCATATCACACACAATTATACCATGGAAGAGAGATTGCTTTATTGTTATTAATTATCATAGTCATCTACAATAGTATTCTTCTTACATCTTCAAGGTAGGAAGCAAACTATACATTGGAAGGAACTTACAACTCATGTATCTTTTTTCTGCAGACTGAGATAGTAGAACTAGAAACCATGGTAGTGGATGAAACAAAGGAGCGTGAAGCACATGCAGGACAGACAAATGGCCGACGTAGCGGTTAGTGGATCTTAAGATGTATACCTTACTTTCAATAGCATTAACTGAAATTATAACTCCATATAATCTGGTGATCTTGATGCTTTTGCATATTTTTGAGAACTATTCATCGTCAACATTGTTATATAGTTATAACATTTGTACTTTTGACTGCTATTGTGCCATAGTTCCAAGGCAAGAGTTTCTTTCATGTAACATGGAGTTCTGAGCACATTTCATTTTTTGGTAATTAGGCATCATAAACTGTCATGGTAAAAGTATCACTATTCTTTCTGCTAGATGGTATCAGAGAACTTCTGAACTTCTGCATCTTGCCATATAGGTGGAATCTTCGAAGACATGTAATATATCAGAGAGCTTTTACTGCTTTCTGAGTAGGTGGCGGCTAAGGAGTGTAATTTTCACGGGGCATTACTTTTAGAGGGATTCTTGGAGGCAGATGACTTTGAAATCCAAAAATTAGAAAAAGAAAACATGAGAAGGTCTCATTTCAGCATAAACCCTTTTTTCACGTCAGCATAACATAATAATCTTGCAGTTGTGATGTCACCAAAATCTATCTGTTCTGTATGTCTTCAGCTTTCAAGTCCACAAAAAGCATTTTCTGGTCCTCTACTGATTCTGTTACTGCCAATTGAATAAAATCTTAAACAAGCAAAAAAAAAAAAAAAAAAAAAAGTTCAGGAGAATGACAGTAACGTGCTACTTCACTGCCACAGTCATGTCATTCTTTTTGTCCAGAGAGATGAGAAAACCTTAAACAAATGATCTCCAAAATCTCTTGAACTATCTTTAAAACATGTTGCAAATTTGATGGCAACTCAATTATTAGGTCTATATGGCCTTCACTCCGACACCCAATAGCACACTGAGAACATCTCATTCAAGGTTTCACAAAAAGTACTTCTCCCATGAATTATACTAATCAAACTGTCATGTGCAATGTTCTGGTAGTGGAGCTCACATGAGACAAAATATTCCCAGCTGAGTTGTTTAATTAATTACATTGGGGGCCATGAGAGGGAGACTAATGTAATGTAATCTTTGGGAAATGAAACCTTAGACCACTACCTAAGCATTGCTAAGGGGGGACACAATGCAACTAATAATCTATACACTTTGCCTCTCTTGACCATATCTCCTGTCTTTGACTCTTGTAGCTGAATTTAGAGAGAGGGGGAGAGAGTTGGTAGTAGTGTGTGTGTGTGTGTGTGAGAGAGAGAGAGAGAGAGAGAGAGAGAGAGAGAGAGAGAGAGAGGCATGGCTGTTGTTAGAGTGCAGGGTTTGGTGATGGTTGTGGTGATTTTGAGCCTCTTCTTGCTTCAACAACAGCAACAAACATTTGGTAAGTTGGTAAAATAGCCCTTCATGCATTCTCCACTGTATTATATATACGTACATGTATGTATGCAAAATGGTGATATATATGTTTGTATATGCACAGCGATTCGGTCGCAGGATCATCGGTTAGAAGCGAGGGGGCGGCACAAGGCGCAGAGAGGGAAGATGCCGTGGTGGTGGTCGGAGGACTACGCAAGGGTGAGGCGGCGGAGGCCAGTGCACAATAGGTTTGATCCATGACTGAGTCAGATGAGGATGCTCTTTTTTGGGGACACACTTGACAACAAAGGGGGAGGGAAGGATGATGTTGTAGAGGTGGTGGCCATACTTTGTTTCTTTTTGTCTTGTGTTGTTGGTTTAGGTTTTGTGGGCATATATGGATGTGGTAGTAACTTATGGGGATGAATTTTTTCCCTATGTAATGGAATGTAGGAGGGAGATTCAACTAATGATTTATGTTTCACAACAGAAGTTCCTTTTTCCTCTGCAGTTTATCACTCCACAAAACTTAGATAGTTGAAAAGCAAACCCATTCTTTCGTGAAACTATAATTTCAGAAAATTAAATAGTTTTAATTTTATTTTTCAATTTGCACTCATGAAACTATAATTTGAGTTAATCAAATAATTCTAATTTTATTTGCCAAGTTGCTATTTTGCAGCAATATGACTTAAAATCCTGAAACTATCAGGACAAAAAAGCATATGTACTAAATTTCTGTCAGCCACCTTTCTTTGTTTCCAAACTTTTGAGCTTCACTGGGGCCAGCTTTAGTTTTCACAAGCAAAGTTATAGCATATATTCATGATGTCCTCTCACTTTCACATATATATAGGCTCCCAACTTCTATTTCCATCTTGTCTTTTCAAAGTTGCAAGAGAAAGTAAAGAATCATTTGGAAATTACAAAAAAATTCTGATTAACTTTGAAATCATCCTCTTGCTTTCCAATACAGGGATTTACCATAGTAAACTTTTTGCACTTTGCTTGGGTGAACTCTTGAAAATTTTGCCATAGTTTATTATAATCATCTTTCATTTAAAAGCTTTGTCGAAAGTGTGAATATAAATTATCACCATGCCTAAAGTGTAATTCTTTTTCTAACTTTTGACATACTCTTGAAAGATATTTTACTCTATTCAGGGGCTACTTTATTGAAAATAATAATAATTTTTTCTTTTTTTTTTCTTTCAAAATGACTTATAAGCGCTTCATCAGAGAGAAAGAAGACTCGAAGAAGAAAGGAAGAACACTCCCCCCTCGAAACTGAGTGGAAAAATTTACATAAATCTTTAGTATATGTAGTTCAAAAACTTTGAAGGCACCATTCAAACAAGATTGTGTGTCTAAATAAAAGTCATATTATCTGTAAATGTGAAAATAATCGAGAAAAATACAACTTTCATTAAATATCCAACATTGCTTAGTAAAAAAACACTACAATGATGCAAGTTTGCAAAATTTTAAAGCTTCAGCCCCTTTCTCATGTTTTCAATGTGACCTCAAGTTAACAAGGAGATGTAGTAACAGGGCTCACAGTTTAATTTGCACGCGCATTACACGTGTCGAGAAATAGTTGATTATAATTATTTTATGTCACATGGTTTTTCTATTTTCTATTATTTTGAGCAGATTTTGGGTCCGTACTACGCACGGTTCGAGGGTCCTAGGGTTGGCTTTTTTACTATGAGCTCAAAAATTCGGCAGTGGTTCTTGGGAATCCAATCTACTGCATGTGCACTCACCCCTTTCCACCCTAAGGTTCAAATTGTCACTCTTGATTAACATTAATAAAATTCTTATAAGCTTTTATTTATTCAAATAAGGAGGTTAATTGATAGTATGCAACTGTTAAGGATTGACTGTAAGATCACCTAGAGGGGGGGGTGAATAGGTGATGGCTAATCTAATGGTCACTTATGAACAAATAATGCGGAATTAAAACAAAGTAGACCAAATTAAACTTCTTTTAATTAAACACTTATGTATAACTCAAGAGTGTTGCCGAATTCCCCTTGCGAGGCTCTGGACAAGCTCCTCTAGATTCCCCTTGAATGGGTTGAGGTGCCGCGTTGGCTCTCTTGGTTGAATACTAGTGTTAACAACAATCCCAAGCAAGTATGTATATCAATTATGAGCACAAGGGAATATATCATGCATATATAAGATGAACACAATAAATTGAATGCAAGATATAAAATAGAGACAAAGAGAGAGAGAGGGAAGAGTAAGCAATCGCAAACACAAAGGGTTTGTTTCGAGGTTCGAGCACACTTGCTCTACATCCCCGCCTTCGACACACGAAGGATTTCCACTATGTAAGATCCCACCGGATCTCTCCTCGGTGCCGTACACCTACAAACCCTCGGACTCCCAAGTCCCGTACACACGCAAGTCCACCGACTCGCCGAGGCCGTACCTCTACCACCAAGAGTTCACAACCGAACTCCAACCACAACGAGCACACTTGCCCGCTTCCTCAAGGTACAAAGAAAATCTCTTTGATGATCACAACACTTGATCACCTAAAGAGCACTCTCACTACAACACACCTATAGGAATATCTAGCAATGGAAAGCTCAAGTGTGGTGTGAGAAAAGCAAGGAAAGACTATGGTGAAAAACTCAAAGAATCACTTAACACTCTCTTGATAAAAACTCTTCCTTTTGATTGGAAGTATTTGCACTAAAATCTTGTGGAGAAACTCTTCTAAAAGTATCAGAAAATCTGCTCAAGAAGTCTCAAAAATCTTCTCCCTAAAACAAGTGACAAGACCCCTTTTATAGGGCTGCCAGAAAATAGAGCCGTTGGGCTCCTGTCAGTGCTGTCGGTCGACCGCCGGTCGACCGGCCAACGGTCATTTTTCTGACCGTTGCAGCCATCGGTCGACCGGCTCGGTCGACCGATAACCTGGAATGAACTGTCGGTCGACCGGCCCGGTCGACTGATATTTCCAGAGAGCAAAGCTCTCTTGGTCGGTCGACCGACCCGGTCGACCGGCCACTGTGCTGACAACGTGCACAGGGCTGTGCACATCGGTCGACCGGACCGGTCGACCGGTTTGGCCTGTCAGCCAGTTTCCAGGTCAGAAAACAGGATTTAAAAATCTTTTATAAAATCCTAAAAATACATAGAAATTTTACAAAAATAGTTTTACCAATATACTTGAAAGAACAAACATGCTTGCACAAAATCAAGACATGTTATAGATGTTTTGGTCTATTTTTGTAACTTGAAAATATTAGCTCAATAACTAAAAGGTATTTTTCCAAAACATGTTTTTCCAAACTTGTTTTTCTAAATCTTCATCAAATAAAAAAACAAGATATTTGAGTTCATTTTAAAGCATGGTGTGTATGGATATGATCCACTACACAATTAAGATGTAATATCTAGTTTTTGATATAAAGCTCTAATCATGATTTTGGTTTAAAGATATGAACTATGAAATACCAAAATCCAAGATAAATATTTTGTCTCAAAGAAAATCTTTGTTCTAAATAAAAATTCTTTTCTAAACATAAAAATCTTTTATGAAAGCACTTTAAATCAAGAGTTCTAATCAAGAGTGTGTGTGTGATATAGACTTGAGCAATCCACCAACTATCTATCCTTTACATCTTTTACTAAAACAAAAATACAAATCTTATACCTAGACACAAGTCTTCATCTTCTTGAAGTCTCCACTTGAAGGCTTCTCATCTTCTTGACTTGGTCCAAGCTTGATCCAAAAACTCCTTGGATCACCACATGCAAGCTCCAAATCTTGTTCTTTTATCCTTTGTTGAGCTATGCACCTACTAAGATCTTGATCATGAATCTGTCACTAATTAAACACAAGATCATTAGTAACTATAACTACATGAGTTGATCATCATCAAAACTAGGGTGAAGGGCCTTTGGGCCAACAATCTCCCCCTTTTTGATGATGACAAAACTTATGGAGTTATATATGCATGGATTAAAGTAAAGCTTCAAAGAAGCTCCCCCTTAACTCATGCATACCAAATAAATAATAGATATGTCAATAAAAGCACATGACATGTATGCAATGTAGGAGATGCAATCATATAAATCAAATCATAAATCAAATCTTTTGCTCCTAATTGCAAGACAACATATATGCATAAATACAAATCTTACTCCCCCTTAAGCAAGGAACCAAATACTTCTCCCCCTTAAGTAAGGAAATCATGAAATCATGCATATAAAATCACAAATTCTTCTCCCCCTTTTTGTCAATCATCAACAAAGGGTTCAAAGAAAAATACATCAAACAAATTTTTCTCCCCCTTTTGGTCAAAAACAAAGAAATCAAGGAGGGTAAAATACAAATCAATCAATAAAATTTATATGCGATATAAATTCATGAAGAGGAAGACGTTAAGTTAGCTTCCCGACACATATACATTACATGAAAGAGGGATGACAAGCCCTAATTCACATAACGTATAATATGTCATGCATAAGAGGAGATGTGAAGCTCCCCCTACACACGTATATCATATAAGAAGAGTTGTCAAGCTCCTCAATTTATAATATACTCAACATGAATCTATATGTAGAAGAGATGTTAAGCTCTCCTTGCATATAGACAATACAAATCAAAAATTTTGAATTTTTCTTTATCAAAACAAAATTTTAACTTTTTCTTAGTAACAACAAATTTTGATATATCAATTGTAAAATAATCAAATTTTGAATTTTTGATACCAATTTCAAAACACAATGCATAAGCTTATTATGAAATACCAATTTGAAATCTAATTAAGCTTAGCATCAACAATCTTTGTGCTTTAAAGGAAATACCACTTGTAAAATAAGCACAAATAGATCACATATATGTATGAATAGATATAATTAAAATTTGAAAGCATTCATACAATCAAAATATGAATATACACAACATGAAGTCATATTGATACCAATTGAACATATCCAATGATACCAATTGAAAAGTAAGCATAAGTGTATACATCATGTAATCTACCATATGAAGAATTCAAACTAGTTAAATGAAAGTGTTTTAACAACTAGTAAGGAATCCTTCAACCAAGGAATACATCAAAAAATATTTTCATGGAATATGCATAAATCACAAGGCACTAAAACACTCTAATCCATAAAGTCCATATAATTTTCAAAAGAAGTGAGTGTACTAATGTTATGTGAAACATGACATCATGAAAATGACAATGAAACTCAATATTCCTTCAAATCATAAATTTTGAAAATACGAAAATCATCACAAATTTTAATATATGAAAATCATCAAAATTCTATTTCATAGCATATGTATGTTTTGACAAGACATTAAGTATACATACATATCCCCAAAATACAATTGAGTCCTTATAAATAGATTTGCATGAAAAGCAAATGACTCAAGAGGTATCCATGTATATCTTAATGTTTTGGCAAAATAACCATATACATGAAATGAAATCACATGATCATAACATAAATCCAAATGGGAATACAAGTTTAAGAATATAATGATCATCAACATAAGGCTATACTAGTACATCTAATAGGCACAAATAAGCATTCAACCCAATCATATATAGATTTATTTGTGGTCCATAAGGTGTACAAGTATAAATCCAAGTGTTGACAAATACTAAAATCTAAACTAATATTCAATACAATGAAGCATCAAAATTTTGAAATCACAAAGGAATTTATCCATAAAAATAGGATCATGTGCATCAATTGAAGAATAGATAACTAGTTTAAATAGATTTTTGACAAACTAGTTAAAGATCCTTCATAAATATGAAATCATATGTATTTCATGAATAATACTAAATACATAAAAGTTCAAGCACTCATATTCCATAAAGCTCCAAATTATATGTTTTCTTAAAGATGAGTGTTCAAAGGTTATGTAAATAGTATCCACATGAAAATAGTCATTGAAGCCAAAAACGATCATAAGTCAAATTTTTTAACAACAAATCATGAAAAATCATTTTTCACTAAAATCAACAATTTTCATGGTATATGTATGGTTTATACAAATCTAACAATATGCATACATATCCCAAAAATAAAAAGAGTCTATTAAATGTTTGCATGAAGGCAAAAGACTCACGGGTATACATGTATATTTATTAGATTTGAATTAAACACCCATATACATGAAGTAAATCACAAAAAAAACAAAAAAAATAATTGGCAAAAACATGTATAAAAGAGAATCATCAAAACTAGATTATACACATGCATAGAGTGGATACAAGTGAGCATGAAGTTCAATCATATATGAGTCAATTGTAATTCACTATGTGTACATGTATAGATACAAGTTTTGAAATATTCTACATCTAAGCATGTAAATACCACATGAAGCACAAAAAATCTTAAAACATGAACATGCTATGAATATGATAAAAGTATAAAGCATGTACATAAATAAAATAGGAGTTTAGAGGTTGTTACCAACTCCAAAGCTCCAAGTATGGTGGTTGTCCCACCAAGCTCCTTGATAGTGATGCAACCAAGTGTATGTCCATCATGTCCATTGCAACCACTACCAAGGTACCAACCTTCTCACGTTTTGTGAGATCCCACACCTACATCAAAATCAAAAGGTGGGGGTTTTGGTACCCATGTTTTCTTGGGTCCTTTGGGGTTAGCATTGTTGTAAGGAACCCAAAATTTATTATACTTAGCAAAATATAGATATGGTTTCTTATCAAAACAATATTTTGCTAGATGGCCTTTGCGGCCACAATATGTACAAATGTACACCTTAGCATGATGCTTATGAGTGTGATTGTGATCGTGATGTGCACTATAAGCATGAGCATGATGTGTATGAGCATGAGCATGGGGAACTTGTTTCTTTTGAAACAAGGATTCCAACTTAGAATGGTTGAATGCACATGTGCTCAAATTAGAGCTCAAATTATCTATCTTATTTTTCAAATTATTAATCTCACTAGTGGAGGCATGTAAAGCATGGTGAGATATATGATCAATTTTCTTTTTCTTTTTACAAACATCTTCTTTTTCTTTTTCACAAATCTTTCTTTTCAAAGTCTTGTTTTCTTGAAAAACAACTTCTTTTTGAGTTTCCACCAAAATAATCTTTTCCTTCAAAATAGTGTTCCCTTCACATAAATCATTTATTTTAGACATAAGGGAAACATTCTCATTTTTCAAATCATTATTTTCTTTTTCTAAACATGCAAGTTTATTTCTAAAAGAATCATTTTCTACATGCATGCAATCAATGTTCTTTTTCAAATCTTTATTATTCTTTTCTAAGCATGCAATGTTATCTCTACATGAATCATGTTCATTATGCATGCAAGCAATGTCCTTTTTCAAAATTTATTTTCTTTCTTAATTATGTCATATCTTTCAAGCAATAATTGGCATAAAGAATTTAGCTCATCATATGACATACTAGCATCCTCATCATCGGATTCGGTATTTACCTCAAGGGGGTCATCCCCTTGGACCATGTAGCACTTGTTGGAGGTGTCGCTTCCAACATCCGAATCACTCCCCGCAAGGTATTGTTCATTTTCGCCAAGGGAGATGAGGGTGTTCCAAACTACAAAAGCCATATCAATATTAGCAACCCTAAATAAGTAATCATCATTTAGGGTACTCTTCAAAGCATTTAGGGCTTTTGTATTAGCCTCAAGATTCTTACCATCTATACAATAAGCATTATTAGTAGTGGCAAGATATACATTATAACCTAGGGCTTTGAGGAATAATGACATCTTAACTTTCCAAATGTGGATGTTAAGAATGTCAAAGGTGGGTGGTGACATAAAGTCCATGGTGAGGTGTGTGTGTACAACAAATATTGTGATTAGCCCAAATGTAGGATCTTTAACTCTTAGGTTGTTAGATCCTTATCAAGAGCACTAGCTCTGATACCAATTGTAAGATCACCTAGAGGGGGGGTGAATAGGTGATGGCTAATCTAATGGTCACTTATGAACAAATAATGCGGAATTAAACAAAGTAGACCAAATTAAACTTCTTTTAATTAAACACTTATGTATAACTCAAGAGTGTTGCCGAATTCCCCTTGCGAGGCTCTGGACAAGCTCCTCTAGATTCCCCTTGAATGGGTTGAGGTGCCGCGTTGGCTCTCTTGGTTGAATACTAGTGTTAACAACAATCCCAAGCAAGTATGTATATCAATTATGAGCACAAGGGAATATATCATGCATATATAAGATGAACACAATAAATTGAATGCAAGATATAAAATAGAGACAAAGAGAGAGAGAGGGAAGAGTAAGCAATCGCAAACACAAAGGGTTTGTTTCGAGGTTCGAGCACACTTGCTCTACATCCCCGCCTTCGACACACGAAGGATTTCCACTATGTAAGATCCCACCGGATCTCTCCTCGGTGCCGTACACCTACAAACCCTCGGACTCCCAAGTCCCGTACACACGCAAGTCCACCGACTCGCCGAGGCCGTACCTCTACCACCAAGAGTTCACAACCGAACTCCAACCACAACGAGCACACTTGCCCGCTTCCTCAAGGTACAAAGAAAAATCTCTTTGATGATCACAACACTTGATCACCTAAAGAGCACTCTCACTACAACACACCTATAGGAATATCTAGCAATGGAAAGCTCAAGTGTGGTGTGAGAAAAGCAAGGAAAGACTATGGTGAAAAACTCAAAGAATCACTTAACACTCTCTTGATAAAAACTCTTCCTTTTGATTGGAAGTATTTGCACTAAAATCTTGTGGAGAAACTCTTCTAAAAGTATCAGAAAATCTGCTCAAGAAGTCTCAAAAATCTTCTCCCTAAAACAAGTGACAAGACCCCTTTTATAGGGCTGCCAGAAAATAGAGCCGTTGGGCTCCTGTCAGTGCTGTCGGTCGACCGCCGGTCGACCGGCCAACGGTCATTTTTCTGACCGTTGCAGCCATCGGTCGACCGGCTCGGTCGACCGATAACCTGGAATGAACTGTCGGTCGACCGGCCCGGTCGACTGATATTTCCAGAGAGCAAAGCTCTCTTGGTCGGTCGACCGACCCGGTCGACCGGCCACTGTGCTGACAACGTGCACAGGGCTGTGCACATCGGTCGACCGGACCGGTCGACCGGTTTGGCCTGTCAGCCAGTTTCCAGGTCAGAAAACAGGATTTAAAAATCTTTTATAAAATCCTAAAAATACATAGAAATTTTACAAAAATAGTTTTACCAATATACTTGAAAGAACAAACATGCTTGCACAAAATCAAGACATGTTATAGATGTTTTGGTCTATTTTTGTAACTTGGAAATATTAGCTCAATAACTAAAAGGTATTTTTCCAAAACATGTTTTTCCAAACTTGTTTTTCTAAATCTTCATCAAATAAAAAAACAAGATATTTGAGTTCATTTTAAAGCATGGTGTGTATGGATATGATCCACTACACAATTAAGATGTAATATCTAGTTTTTGATATAAAGCTCTAATCATGATTTTGGTTTAAAGATATGAACTATGAAATACCAAAATCCAAGATAAATATTTTGTCTCAAAGAAAATCTTTGTTCTAAATAAAATTCTTTTCTAAACATAAAAATCTTTTATGAAAGCACTTTAAATCAAGAGTTCTAATCAAGAGTGTGTGTGTGATATAGACTTGAGCAATCCACCAACTATCTATCCTTTACATCTTTTACTAAAACAAAAATACAAATCTTATACCTAGACACAAGTCTTCATCTTCTTGAAGTCTCCACTTGAAGGCTTCTCATCTTCTTGACTTGGTCCAAGCTTGATCCAAAAACTCCTTGGATCACCACATGCAAGCTCCAAATCTTGTTCTTTTATCCTTTGTTGAGCTATGCACCTACTAAGATCTTGATCATGAATCTGTCACTAATTAAACACAAGATCATTAGTAACTATAACTACATGAGTTGATCATCATCAAAACTAGGGTGAAGGGCCTTTGGGCCAACATTGACCACTCCCGATATTTGACCAACACTAATTAAGCTTTGTTTCTGATCACTTGAGCTGAAAGCAACCTACTAGTGATTAGTTAATTATATCTTATGAGGGTTAATCGCGTGATTAAGTGTGTATAATGAATATATATATATATATATATATATATATATATATATATATATATATATATATATATATATATATGGGGTTACTGTACCTCAGCCTGCGGCTGAGAGAACTCTCTCAGCCGGCGGGACGTGGCAACATCAGATCCACAAATCTGTCATAAATTTTGGCGGACAAAAACCTGAACAATCCCGCCTAATTTAATGTCAGTCACCTTAACATTGTATTTTCCGAAAATACCCTCACTCACAACTTTTTACCTAATGTAAAAACATTTCCTTTTATTTTTACCATGGTCGCAATATTTTTTGAAAAAGCGATGTATATGTATGCGACCTTGCTAATATTTTTTTAAGCCAAAATTTTTTTCATACATTATTTGTCGAACTCGTTCGCAGTAGTTAAAATTATAGTTGCAGATCTGTTCGACTTAGATCGTAGAGTTTTAAATTTTTTTTGGTCTTTTATTTTATACGAATGTGACGTTGGTCGCAGTATATGAAAGGTGCTTTTTTTTTATTACATACTGCGACATGGGTCGCAGCTGTCTCAATATGCGTTGTAGTGTCCTGCGACCATGGTCGCAGTGTATTTAACGTCATTTTTTTAATTCCCGGGTCGCAGTTGATTATGTTTGCACTGTAGTCTTATGCGACCTTGGTCGCAGTGTCGACCCGGGTCGCAGTTGTTTATGTTTGCACTGTATGCTTATGCGACCATGGTCGCATTGTCGACCCTGGTCGCAGTTGTTTATGTTTGTACTGTATACTTATGCGACCTTGGTCACATTATTGACCCTGCTCGTAGTTGTTTATTTTTGCACTGTAGATGATTGCGACCTTGGTCGCAGTGTAGACCATGGTCGCAGATGTCTATGTTTGCACTGTAGGCTTATGCGACCTTGGTCGCAATGTCGTTCATTGTTTACATTTGCACTGTAAATAATTTATAAACAATAACCTAAATCCTATAAAGAGCGGCAAAAAAAGGAGAAAAAATAATAATAAATAATAACCTAAATCTGACAACGAGCGGTCCAAAAATTGCCTTGTGGGCAAATAATAATAAACAATAACGAAAGTTACCGAAAGAGTAGCTTTTCATAAGGGGTGTTTGATAATTTAACTTCTTCCTATAAGCGGGCCGCAAGTTAGTGGGGTGACAAAATTGAGCCACGTCACCGCAGGCTGAGAGAGTTCTCTCAGCCGCAGGCTGATATACATCTCTCTCTCTCTCTCTCTCTATATATATATATATATATATATATATATATATATATATATATATATATATATATATATATATATATATATATATATATATATAGAGAGAGAGAGAGAGAGAGAGAGAGACTTATGTCCCACTTAAATTCAACCCTCCAACATTCGAATACAAGATCCATTCTGTTGAAATTGATCTATATTATTTCAAGTATCTATAAACCAAAAATCAAGTGTTTTGAATACTTTTTACCCATCCATCAAGTAGGGAAAAAATGGACGGTCTATACAGTGAGTTAGTTAGTTTAACGGTGTAAAATATTTGAAACCTAACAAAAATTAGTTTGTAGGGGTTTTTAAATGTTTAGTTAATAATGAAATGGTCGGATCGTGAATTTATATGTCTAAAGACATAGATCTAACCAACTCACTACTTTCGGCCATCCATTTCGCGCCGCTTGATGATGGGCAAAAAGTATTCAAAACACTTGATTTTTAATTTATAGATACTTGAAATAATATAGATCAATTTCAACAGAGTTGATTTTGTATTCGAATGTCAGAGGGTTAAATTTGAGTGGAAAGGATTCGGGTCAAATCCTTTTGGAAGGACACAAGTCTCTCTCTACACACACATACACACACACACACATATATATACATACACATACATGTACATACATATACATCTACATACATATACATACATACATACACACACACACACATACATACATACATACATATATGTATGTATATATATATGTGTATATATATGTGTGCGTGTGCGTGTGCGTGTGTGCGTGTGTATGAGGTATCTGTACCTCAATCGCCAGCTGAGAGTTCCTCAGCCGGCGGTGACGTGGCCTAATCTATGCCACATATCGGTGGCAGAGTGTAGGCGCTAAAAAAACCCAAAAAATCCCGCCTAAAGAACCGTCAATCAAGTTGACCAAAATACCCTCATTTTTTACTTCTAACCTAGCAAAAACTCATCCATAACAAAATTTCACCAAAAAAATTTGTAATTTACAGAGAAATTTCTGTAGAATTTATTTACAATTATAAATTTCATAATTCACCTACATCAAAAATATAAAGAGAAAAAAGATTGGATCAAGTTGATGAGCCAAAAAAGAAAAAAAACAGCAGTAAAAGGTAAAAAAACATGCGTGAAACTTAAAAATTGGTTGTAATATATAATTTTTTTATTGTTTATTTTTGCATTATTTTCAATTCATATAGGTTTAATAAAAGAAACTGAAATGAATAGAAAAATGAAATTTGATGTGCGACAGACACATATTTTTTTGTCTTACAAATGTACAGTGTAAAAAAAATAATGAAATACAATGGTTAATGATTTATTTTGCTAAAATTTTACAAATCAGATATTTTCTTAACTGCAACAATATTTGCAGATTGGTTGGATAATATTTCATACAATTATTAATGAACTGCGACTAAGGTCAATCTTGGTACTAATAAATATTTTATTCTCAATGTATATTATAAATGGGACCAAGGTCGCAAAACACATACATTCAAAAATATAAAAAATATATTAGCAATGCGACCATGATCGCAGTCATAGTATAACAAAACTTCTAATTTTATATCACGAATGCGTCCCTAACCGCAAACCTTTTTGCAGTTCGATCATGGTCGCAGTCTTAATATAACATAATTTCTAATCTTATATCACGACTGCGATCCTATTCGCATTCCTTATTCACATAGAAATAATAGACGAAACATGCTATCGTGAAGCACTACGACCATAATCACAGTCCTTATTCGCACGCCATATATAATAGAATTTTGATCATTTATAAAATACAACAAAAGTCGCATCATAGCAACGATTAGACTTAACAAAGTAGATTAGCCCTGCAACTGTGAGAGCAGTCCACATATATCATATCTTATAAAATACTATATTAATTACTTTGACCTAATTGAAGTAATTAATATCCTATCTACCGTGATACAACAACAGTCTCGAAAAAAGAGGTCAACTAAAATTAATCTCCATAAAGGAAAGATGTGCATCATACGAAATCTAAATATATAGGGAAAATATTTTATAAAAATCTAATTTGTAGTTCACATAATAAACTTCTGGAAAAAAAAGAAACTCTTTGGATTCTCCCGCCATAACTGCTTCAATTAAATATTTAATTTTTTTATCACTTCTTCGAATACTCAACCGTCACCTATAACACTTATTATTACTATTCACGTAGTTTCATAGTATTGGCCTTTTTATTATGCTTGTAACTAATATATTATAAATATCTTATATCTAAAAAAGATATTTGTGCTCTTCTTTTTCAATTTGATTTCCAACCTTCCTGAAACAATTCATTCTTGAATCATGTCTTCCTCATCTTCTTCCTCTGAACACGCAGATTTCAATTCAATCATTCTCCCACTGGTTCTCTTTCTTCAGGGGATTTCAGTGAATTTGATAGCAGTCCGTACTTCACTTCTTTTGACTATCTCACTACATCAAATAATATTTTACCTGATTCTCCACTTCATAAGGATGATGAAGTTTTCATCGAGCCTATTAAGGAGGAACTTATTCCTTTACCACTTTACAAAGACATGCTTGATAAAAGCATGTCCTCTGATCCTGAAGGCACACTTTCTTTGAGTATATCCTCTGAAGGTTCTTCCCGACACGGATCAGAAGAAGAAATTGATACAGACGATTCATTCTGGAAGTTTATCAACGAACCAAAGTACCCTAAAAAAGAGGAAGAAAATGAGGACAACGAGCCGGTCGATGAGGGAGAAGATGAGGAAAGAAATAATGATCAGGAAGGAGGAGAATGAAGACGACGAATCTGTTTATGATGGTGATGATGACGAGCACTAAGATTTTTTGGTCTTCTGATATTCATCTTATTTTTAATTTCTTTTAAGAGCTTTTAATGCTCTTTTTTTATAAGGTCTCTTTCTGACCATATTATGTTATAAATAAAATTTACTTCTATCTTAAAAATGATCTTCCATATTTTTAAAATACATGTAAAATATGTTTCTCTCATGCATCACAGTAATCACAACACTTCTGAGTGATTTTTTAAATACTGCTACCATGGTCGCGAACCTAATATATTGCATAAAAATATTTTTATCATACAATAAGAAATATAATGATTTACTACTGAAAAATGTAAGTCTTTTATTGATTGAGAAAAATCTAGAGTTTTAGAATGATGTTATCTGAAAGTAAAACGAATCTCTGAATTTTTGCAATTTATCCGCGATAGTATGCAGGTCGAATCCACAGGGAGGGATGCGATGGAAGCATTTCGGTATGTTTACTAAATTGGTTATGTGTTCTTCTTTATTTTGAAAATAAAGATAATTTTATGTTAAGTTAGAAGTAAAAGTAAATAAGAAAAAATATTGTTTGTTTTGGTTTTTGTTTTAAGAAAAGAAAAATTAAGGTTTCTAAAATTGTAATAAAACTTAAAAGGAAAGAAAGAAGATAAAAGTGGACTTACCCTTTTGGAAGATTAATTACCCTAGATCGTAGGCGAAGGTTTACCTTGAGTTGGAGCCGAGCAAAGCATAGTCCATAAGATTAAATCCGATTCTATCCACATTAGATCATTAAAACTCAAAGGCAAACATGAAATAAGAAAGAGCATGAAAGTAAATATATCATCACGAACTGTCAATGATACTCACAAAGACAAGGTTATTCCTATGCTTGAAGATGCATATGGATAGTAGTCATATACAAGAGAAAAAATACCAAGGAGAAAAATAAAAGCAAAAAGTAAACTTTTATTAAATTGAAAAACTATGAAAGAAAGGAGGAAACTTACATTGATGTCACTTTCAATATATATACCTTCTCTCTCTTACTCTCATGAATCTCTTTTCTAATCTTGGTTTACAAAAAAATTACAGAAAATAAAAGAAAGAAAAAAAACTGAACTAAAAGTTCTAATTTTGATCTCTAGAAGTATTCTGAGATGTCCCTCTGTTGTGGTATTTATAGGAGAAAGCGTGGGGTAGTGACTCATCAAAATGCTGACTCATCAAAAGGTATATTCTTAGAATTTTAAAATTGAACTGTGAATATGCTGAGAATATCCTTTTCTTCTCTTGATTGAAAATTTAATTAGTTGGGATGCAACTAGCTGTCATATTGATTACTGAAATAGAAACAGTAGTCAACAAAAAAATTATAACTCTTTAAGTCTTCTTTCTGGAGCATCTTGAATCATCAATTTGTATTTTTATAACGAAAGTTATGATCAAATTACGGAAAGATGCTCAGTCTGAATCTGAATTTTGATTGAATTGTAGACTTTTAGAGTTTCCTTCTCTGACTCAATATTGCCATGGTATCAAAGGGTATATTCTCAGAATTTAGATTTAGACCCTAAATATGTTGAGAATATCCTTTCTTCTTTACTTGGAGAATAATTGATTTCCAATCACGAATTTAGTTGAATTTTTCTTTCAATCTCCATATATGATTGCCTCAAATGTCTGAGTTTATTGGGCTTTTTGGGCTCTTTTTCTGTTTTTCTGCTTCTTATAAAAATCTGCACATCACTAAGCAAAAAGAGATCAAATAACAGAGTTTTATTAAAAATAAATATGTGAATGTGACAATATATATGCAAAATTGATGAGTAGCCACACCCCCACACCTATCTTTTGCTCGCCCTCGAGCAAAATATCAAAACTAAATTTAAGAAATTATTAGACTACTTTCGCAGGTCACGCGATTGCACTGAGATGTGCAATAAACTTTTAAACCTCTAGGTTTTCCCTAGATGACGAGTTTTGTCTCGTGAGGAATTTCAGTGGATTACACCCATAAAATCCATAAAGAAAGGAAAAAACTGTTGATATTTTTAAAAAGCATTTTTAGAAAGGAGAAAAAATATTTAAAGTATTATTGTAAGAGTTCAAGTAATCTATAAGTTATAAGAAAACATAAATTTTCATTTCTAAACTTAGTCTCTATTTAAAAACTTGTTATCAATCAAGGTAAGGGGTTAAACTTGTATTTCTCTTTTAATCTATTACTTTACCCTAAATCATATGCATCTTTGTGATCATGAATATTTTGACTAGGGGTTCTTTAACTCTAACTCTTATGCCTTATTTTTTTAATATATGATGATATCATTCCTTAGTTCTATTAAGCTTTCTAATCTGCCCATGTAACGAGCCTTTAGTCGGTGACACTCTAAGCAGACAGTTTTAGAGTACCGGGTGAGAAAACACCTCAAGGACTTAAGGACTCGAGCAAATAAGGACACAAAACTAAGAATTTTATTATATAGATCGCTTTTAGGCGTGAATACTTATGCTTTATGAGGCACAAATAACCATCATAATTAGAAGATTTTTTTAATATATATAATAATTTTTTTTAAAATAAGGCATGAGAATCTTTGTTTTTGAACCCTAAGTGTGTAAGTGTTATAAAGTTGCATATTTCATCAAGGTAAAGATTAAGACTAAATTACTTTTTCAAATTTCCTTCCTAACCCTAGAAATCAAACAAATAATCTTATTTTGACCAAGTATAAAAAATCCAAATTATGATTCTCCTATTTCTTAAAATTGACTTAATCTCTTACAAAAAATGTCAAAATATTGTTTCTCTTTTCAAAAAGTTTTTAAAAACAAAGAAAATGTTAATTTTTTTAATTTAAAGAAAACCTATGTTATGTTAGAACCCTCCCCCACACTTATCTCATGCATTATCCTCAATGTATGAATGAATGCATAAATACATAAAAAATAAGAAAGAGGAGAAAAATATTATCTTAGGTGGTGGTTCCGGTGGTGGTCGGATTGGGTCAAGCACTGCTACCCAATCAAGATAATGTGATGGTTCATGGAACCCACCTTTATTGACCTCTTTTTTATGTACATAATTACAATCTCCGATATGAATAGGATCATGATAGATCCTATCATGAAACTTATTCCCTTTATATGATCAGTCTTGAAAAATCATCACAGAGTCATCCTGGTCTATACCTATGTCCAACAAAAGAATGATACTTGGTGGAATGATTAACTTGACTCTAGAATGATAAGTTCTGGAACCAATACTAACTCAGAAAAATCAACTCTGGGTTCGAGAGTCAGTTTTGATTCAAGAGTTGAGTCCAATTCAAAAAATTAAAATTCACATTCTTTTTCCATCAATGGAATGTGACTATCGAAAATTGGTGATTCAATTTTTAGATCTATGGGTACGGGAATAAATGTTGGCTCAAAAAATTGGTCCAAATTGGGTAAGGATACCGAGGTCAACATAGATTCGAAGATGGGAACTGAATTACAAGGTTGGAGATTGGGGTCACATTCACATTAAAGTTCAATCTAATTGAATGAAAAACTTGACAATTTGTCCAAGATTTGAAATTGATCAAATTCAAATTTGTGTGATGAAATTAAGTCTTGATCAAAGTCTCTAAGACACACAGATTCTTCATTTTCATCAATTTGGCTAAAAGTGTCGGGAATAGTCAAAGATTGAGTAGGAAGAGTTTTCTTATTCCTACACATGTTTTTCAATCGACTAAGTCTTACTTCTTTTATATTTAAAGGATCACTTTGGAATTGAATCATGAATTTCGTACTCTTTTCTAAATCGGTATGTTCTTCTTGAAAAATAGAGTAAGGATCTTTGATTTCAAAATTTTTGCTAGATTTTGAGTCTTCTAGATTTGAATTCGTCGCTCAAGCTCTTCTAAGACTTCTATCCTTTACTCCCAGTCAATTGATTCTTCTAATGGTTGTTCAGGAGAAGGAATATATGAAACTGGATGTTGGAAAGGTGGTTGACTATATGACTCGGGAGAGTTGTATTCCCACTGACTCTGTGAAGAGTAATGATGATTGTTCCAGTCTTGTTCATAGTATTGGGACTGGGGCATATATTGATTTGGATAAGATCAATCCGACATACTTAGTTAGTTAAAGTTATGACATACTGGGTTAGTAATATCCGAGTAAAAAGAGATCGAGGTAAAATATGGATCACTATTTGCATATGAATAATTATAATTATAATTCATATCACCAAGATGTCAAAAACAAAAAACAAAAACAAGCAAGCAAACAAATAAAAAAATAAAAAGGAAAAAAATCTATCCTAAATTAGGGTAGATCTTATACCTAGATGACTCCTAACTGGTTAGACTGTCCACGGGTGGTATATTGCAGAATCTGATCACAAGTTAATCTGTCAGGTAGCGGCAAGATTGGTGGGAGGTATCTGCGCTTAAAAGCGAAGGGCCTAATTAAGCCAAACCACCAGCCTTCGAGGTTTCGCCTCTCAATCCCCAACCTTTGACACCGATTTGACAAGAGTCAAATTCTAATTAATTTCCCCTTTAGTTCAGTCTCCTATTAAGTCCAAGATGTCCCCAAGAGCCAAAGTCTATTCAGTTTTAGTTAGGCTTTGGTTAGTGAGTGAGGAGATTGTTAGTGGGTTAAGGGAGGGTAATCTCTTCCCCACCTTATCTTATTTATACGACAAGCCTTTAAATCAATTTAGTGCAACGTGTACATGTATATGAAAAGCAACACTTAAGTCATGTAAACAATTCAAAAGTGTTCCTATACTACATGCTATGCACACGTACCTTTACTCCAGCACTTTTCAACAGTAATGTAAAATATAAATGAAATTAGACAAATGCCTAAATGTAAAGTCTAACCATTTTTTAATTAATTACAAACACGAGTTACTGTTGAATTAAAAAAATATAGTGTGCAGAATAAGTTAACATAAAAATATAATAACTGTAGAGTTACCTTTTGTAGCTGTCAACTTCCTGTAATCAACTCCTGCATATAAAAACAAAGAAGAAAAATTAACCACTTGGTAAATAATAACAATATCGTTCTCTCCCCGACAACGACGCCAAAATTTGATTGAAAAAAATCTAGAATTTTAGAATGATGTTATCTGAAAGTAAAAGAATCTCTGACTTTTTGCAATTTATTCGCGGTAGCAGTGGCTATGCGGGTCGAATCCATAGGGAGGGATGCGATGGAAGCGTTTCGGTATGTTTACTAAATTGGTTAAGTCTTCTTCTTTAGTTTGAAAATAAAAAGAACTTTATGTTAAGTTAGAAGTAAAAGTAAATAAGTGAAAATATTGTTTGTTTTGGTTTTTATATTAAGAAAAGGAACTCTAAAATTATAAGAAAACTTAAAAAGAAAGAAAGAAGATAAAAGTGGACTTACCCTTTTGCAAGATTACTTACCCTAGATCGTAGGCGAAGGTTTACCTTGAGTTGGAGGCAAGCAAAGTATAGTACATAAGATTAAATCCAATTCCATCCATAGTAGATCATCAAAACTCAAAGGCAAGCATGAAATAAGAAAGACTATGAAAGCAAATATATCATCATGAACTGTCAATGGCACTCACAAAGACAAGGGTATTCCTATGCTTGAAGATGAATATGGATAGTAGTCATATAAAAGAGGAAAAATACCAAGGAGAAAAATAAAAGCAAAAAGTAAACTTTGATTAAATTGAAAATCTATGAAAGATAGGAGGAAACTTACATTGATGTCACTTTCAATACATACCTTCTCTCTTTTACTCTCATGAATTTTTTTTCTAATCTTGGTTTACAAAGAAATTACAGAAAATAAAAGAAAGAAAAAAAACTGAACTTAAAATCCTAAATTTGATCTCTGGAAGTATTCTGGGATGCCCCTCTGCTCATGCCTCTGCTTGGTTACTTACAGGAGGAAGCTTGGGGGTAGTGACTCATCAAAATGCTGACTCATCAAAAGGTATATTCTCAGAATTTTGAATTGAACTATGAATATGCTGAGAATATCCTTTTCTTCTCTCGATTGGAAATTTAATTGAGTTGGGCTGCAGCTAGCTGTCATATTGATTACTGAATATGAGTTATCAAACGACTGAAATAGAAATAGTAGTTAATATAAAATTTGTAGCTCTTTAAGTCTTCTTTCTGGAGCATCTTGAATCATCAGATTTATATTTTTATAACGAAAGTTATGATTAAATTATGGAAAGATGCTCAGTCTAAATCCGAATTTTGATTGAATTGTAGACTTTTAGAGTTTTCTTCTCTGACTCAATCTTGCCATGTTATCAAAGGATATATTCTCAGAATTTGGATTTAAACCCTAAATATGCTGAGAATATCCTTTCTTCTTTACTTCGAGAATAATCGATTTTCAATCACGAATTTAGTTAGATTTTCCTTTCAATCTCCATATATGATTGCCTCAAATGTCTGAGTTTATTTGGCTTTTTGGACTCTTTTTCTATTTTTTTGCTTTTTATAAAAGTCTGTACATCACTAAGCAAAAAGAGATCAAATAGCAGAGTTTTATTAAAAATAAATATGTGAATGTGACAATAAATATGCAAAATTGAATAGTAATCACACCCCTACACCTATCTTTTGCTCGCCCTCGAGCAAAATATCAAAACTAAATCTAAGAAATTATTAAACCACTTTTGTAGGTCACGCGATTGCACTGAGTATGTGCAACAAGCCATTGAATCTCAAGTTTTTCCCAGAGGACGATTTTTGTCTCGTGAGGGTTTTCAGTAGATTACACCCACAAAATTCATAAAGAAAGGGAAAAAATATTAGTATTTTTGAAAAGTATTTTTAAAAAGGAGAGGAAATATTTGAAGTATTATTGTAAGAGTTTAAGTAATCTATAAGTTATAAGAAAACATAATTTTTCATTCCTAAACTTAGTCTCTATTCAAAAACTTGTTATCAATCAAAGTAAGGGGTTAAACTTGTATTTCTCATATAATCTATCACTTTACCCTAAATCATATGTACCTTTGTGACCGTGAATATTTTGACTAGGGGTTCTTTAAATCTAACTCTTATGCTTTATTTTCTTTTTTTTAATATTTGATGGTATTAATCTTAGTTTCATTATGCTTTCTAATCTGTCCATGTAATGAGCCTTTAGTCAGTGACATCCAAACCAGACGGTTTTAGAGCACCGGGTGAGAAAACACCCAAAGGACTTAAGGACTCGAGCAAATAAGACCACAAAACTAAGAATTTTATTACATAGATCGCTTTTAGGCGTGAATACTTATGCTTTATTAGGCACAAATATCCAGCTTAATCAGAGGATTTTTTTAATATAAATGATATTTTATTTTAAATAAGGCATGAGAATCTTTGTTTTTGAACCCTAAGTATGTAACTGCTATAAAGTTGCATAGTTCATCAAGGTAAAGATCAGGACTAAATTACCTTTTCAAGTTTCCTTCCTAACCTTGAAAATCAAACAAATAATCTTATTTTGATCAAGTATAAGAAATTCAAATTATGATTCTCATATTCCTTAAAATTGACTTAATTTCTTACAAAAAATATGTCAAAATATTGTTTCTCTTTTCAAAAAGTTTTTAAAAACAATGAAATGTTAATTTTTTTTAAAATATAAAGAAAACCTATGTTATGTTAGAACCCTCCCCCACACCTATCTCATGCACTGTCCTCAATATATGATGAATGCATAAATACATGAAAAATAAGAAAGAGGAGAAAAATATTATCTTAAGGTGGTGGTACTGGTGGTGGTCGGTGTTAACACTCTAAAAGGACAAACCCTCAGATAACTTTTTAACCGGTCTGAACGATGTCTAACTTATCGACATTTGTAAAAGACTAGTCGCAGACAAGCTGACGACCAGTTTCTGTCTATTCCCGAGGAAAAATCAATGACTTGGACTCTACTGATCCAATGAAGCAGACAGTAAGCCAAGGTTGCCTTCGAAGAGACCTAAGAAGGCCTAAGATGCTAAGTTAGCTCAACAGTTAGCATCGCATGAGCCCAAAAGGATAGCCTCGCATGAGATGCTAAATTTGTCTAGTTTCGCCTCGAAGCTCTCCACAGAGAGCCAACTTGCAGTTCCGCCTGAAGCTAATTATAGCTTCGGCTGAAGCTTTCTTGATAGCTTCGCATGAAGCTTTTCATAGCTCCACAGAGAGCTAACCTAAAACTTTGCCTGAAGCTAATTACATCTTCGCCTGAAGCTTTCTTGATAGTTTCGCATGAAAATCTTCATAACTCCACAGAGAGCTGTTTTCCATTGATTTTGCAAAGGGGAAAACTTATAAAAAAATGTCGAGGAGCTAAATTACAAGTAATTCTTTGTAGGAAGAAGATTATAGGTAGATCTCCTCTGAGATTTCTGGGAAAGTGTGCAGGTAGGAATCTGATCAGCGCGCGATCACTTTATCCCTTTGACGATGCGATCGATCAGACAATCGGACTGCTGCTTGATGGGATTCCCTTCTCGCCTGGTTCGAGGAATCGGAAAACAGAAGGTTGGTAGAACCCTCTTATTACTTCTCAAATTGCCTCCACTTGGGAATTCCTTCTCGCCTGGTTCCGAAAATTCCTTAGGAGGGAGGAAGATCTTTAGGTATTAGCACCCTGATTAGAGAAGTAGTTCTCTGAATTCTTAGAAGTAAGAGAGTAGGTCTCTGCTTTTAGCCGTCCCCTCTCTCTCCTCTTCTTTCTTTCGTTTGCCTTTGGTACCCTATTTATAGGGAGAGCAGGGGTATAATTGCCCCTTGAAAATCTAGAAACAGATTGAGTCAATCTGTTTTACATCTAGAAAGTAGTCTCACCGCGAAGCTAGAGACAACTTTTGCGAAGCTAAGAATAGAAAGTAGTGCTGATCTCTTGATCCGATCTGCTAAACGAGGGATGCGCCCTTGATTCTTTCCAAATAACTGAAAGATTTCTCCTGATCTTTTTACCCGTTTAGGAGAGTCAAAAGATGATGGCAAGCAACTGTCAAATTTGATCTCAATCAGATTTGATCTCATCTAGAGATTTGATTGGTCAAAGGTGATCATAAGAGACCTGCAGCGGAGTCGTTACATTGAGCTCATGGCGGAGCTGGGAGAGGCTTCTGGCGAAGCTAGAAGAGAGCTCTTCAGCGGAGCTAGATAGAACTTGTGGCGAAGCTACCAATCATCCTTCTGCGCGGCTGCGTGGGGCTTCGAGCGAAGCTAACTCTCTGCGGAGTTAACTGAGCATTTCCGGGCGAAGCTGTAAGTTAGCTCTCTATGGAGCTATGAAAAGCTTCTAGGTGAAGCTAGATAAACTTAGTCTCTCAGGTGAGGCTATCCCCTTGGGCTCATGCGATGCTAAGTGTTGAGCTAACTCAACATCTTAGGTCTGCTTAGGTCTCTTCAAAGGTAATCTTGGCTTACTGTTTGCTTCACTGGATCAGGAGAGTTCAAATCACTGAATTGTCCCTCGGAGATGGGTAAAACTGGTCGTCAGCTTATCTATGACTTGTTTTTTATAAATGTCGATAAGTTAGACGTCGTTCAGACCGGTTGGAAAGCTGTCTGAGAGTTTTGTCTTTTTTGAGTGTCAACAAGACCCCCTTCAAAGTTTTTATAAATCCGCAATGGGATGGTTCGGATTTCGAAATACTTTGAACTGCTTCGATTGATGGTATGTGAAATGCGAACGTCACCATAGTGGGTGAGTTCAGCTTCGCTTTCAATCCTGCTTTCGGATTGGAATAAGTTCGCCGAGAAATCGGGTAGATTCGTGATTCTGGGTAGCTTCGTGCTTGGGTAGCTTTGCGCTTATGGGTAGCTTCGCCCTTGTGTCTCCCGGTGTGGCTTTGCTTCAAATCAGACTGGAAGATGAGACTTGGCTATCTGTCGGTTCAGAGGTAACATGGACATAACCGATTGAGAAGCCACTAAGCTCGAAATTTTGTCATTCAGAGGTGACGAACTGGACATGATGACAAAGAAATAGTCCTTATCGGACTAAAAGATGAGACTTGGCTATCTGTCTGTTCAGAGGTAACATGGACATAACCGATTGAGAAGCCACCAAGCTCGAAATTTTGTCATTCAGAGGTGACGAACTGGACATGATGACAAAGAAATAGTCCCTACTGAACTGAAAGATGAGACTTGGCTATCTGTTGGTTCAGAGGTCGCAGGGACGTAACCGATTGAGAAGCCACCAAGCTCAAAATTTTTTGTCATTCAAAGGTGATGAACTGGACATGATGACAAAGAAATAGTCCCTACTGGACTGAAAGATGAGACTTGGCTATCTGTCAGTACAGAGGTCGCAGGGACGTAACCGATTGAGAAGCCAACAAGCTCAAAATTTTTATCATTCAGAGGTGACGAACTGGACATGATGACAAAGAAATAGTCCCCACTGGACTGAAAGATGAGACTTGGCTATCTGTCGGTTCAGAGGTCGCAGGGACGTAACCGATTGAGAAGCCACCAAGCTCAAAATTTTTTGTCATTCAGAGGTGACGAACTGGACATGATGACAAAGAAATAGTCCCTACTGGACTGAAAGATGAGACTTGGCTATCTGTCGGTTCATAGGTCGCAGGGACGTAACCGATTGAGAAGCCACCAAGCTCAAAATTTTTGTCATTCAGAGGTGACGAACTAGACATGATGACAAAGAAATAGTCCCTACTGGGGAAAATAGGATTTAATTATGAACTCCATGGGGAAATTGATATCTCTTTCGGATGTTATTTGGAAGAAATTGCCAGAGGTATATTGTTAACGTGACAACCAGAAAAGTCCACTGAGGACTGAAAAGAGAAATAATATACTTCGAGGGGAGTCTACCAGAAACTCGCTGGGGAGTTAGAAAATGAATCCCATAAGAGATTATATGTCAGAGGTAATAATTAACGTGACAAAAAGAATTCCGTGGGAATTCGACCCTAAAAAGTTGTCAGAGGTTCATTGTTAACGTAACAACCAAATCCCTTACTGGAAAATTTGAAAGGAGATTTTGTCAGAAGTAATCGTGACAGCTTCTCCACTCGGGAATTTGTAAAGCAACTTGTCAGAGGTGTAATGTTAACTTGACAAGGATTAATTTACTGTTAGAGGTATTTGAACATAACAGTAATTTGAGTGGACCTGTCATTCTATTAAAGAGAGTGACAAGTGGCGTATGCTCCGCTAGGGATATAGCAAGATCCGCCAAGAAAAAGTTTTACTGTCAGAGGCGTGAGCTTTAAGCATGACAATTGTGATCTGTTTTTGGGAAAATGAATACAGCCTTTTGTGATCCTACCATTCCATGGGCGGGAATTGGTAGGGGACTTTGGTGAAAAAAGCGGGATCAGGTCCTTTAAGATTTTTAGTAAATCCTCAGCTATCAACGGATTTGGTATGCCTTTACTAACTATCGTTTAAGTTGGGCTAGCCATGCTATTCCCCTCAGCATGATGAGTTGTTGAGGATTTTATATTGGGCTTAGAAGCCAATATTTTCCTCTAGCCTTATTCACCGAAGGCTTCAGATCGTGTCACATAAAGTGAACATTTTTGTATTCCACTGATGACCTCTAAAATCTCACTGGGGATTAAAGAGTTAAGTCTAAACTTCATGGGAAATTTGTCAGGTAGATTGACATTTCTCGTGGAGCGTCACCTTTTGTTCATCAAGACTTTGGTCTCAGCTGATCTTCGTGTCTAGATATGAAGTACAAACTTCACAGGAAATATATCGAGTAAATTGAGATTCCTCGTGGAGTTTCACTTTTGTTCGTCATAATCAAGACTTTAGTCACAGCTGATCTCGAATCTGAACATGAATATGGAAACATTAGAATGGTTCTGCAAGGATGCATCACGAACCTTCTTCGATGAATTCGACTCGTTCAAGATCGTCGTGAAGCCGAATTGATTTGCCAAAAGAAGGATGCAGAGATGGTTGAAATAGATTCCACCTGTGAAAAGGGACTCCTTGAGGAGATGAAACAGTCAGACGAGTCCGACTTGATGATCAGAGGTGTAATGTTAACATGATCATGCATAGTACTGTAATCACCTAGAGGGGGGTGAATAGGTGATGGCTAATCTAATAGTCAATTAATGCGGAATTAAAAACTATTAATGCAAACTAAAAACTTCTTAAACTAAACACCATATATAACACAAGAGTGTAGCCGGATTCCCCGTGAAGGGCTCTGGACTAACTCCTCAAGATTCCTCTAGATAAGAGTTGAGGTACCGCGTTGGCTCCTTGGTTGAATACAAGTGTTAGCAAACAATCCCCAAGCATATAACAATTAAGCACACAATGTATATCAAGCATATAAAGATCAACACAATATAAGCATGCAAGATATAAACAAGTAAGAGATAGAGAGAGCAATTGCAAACACAATATAAGCATGCAAAATTTTGACCGTTGGAGCCTCTGTCGACCGGCCCGGTCGACCGCTGCCTGGAACAGAGAACAGAGTTCTCTGCCGGTCGACCGGCCCGGTCGACTGGGGCTTTCCAGAGAGCAGAAGCTCTCTGCGGTCGACCGGGTCGGACGACCGGCCCTCCAGCAGACTTGGCGTGCACACTTTGTGCACGTCGGTCGATCGACTCGGTCGACTGACTTCAAGCTCGGTCGACCGGTCCGGTCGACCGGCAGAAGGCAGACAGGACATTTAAGGGATTTAAAAATGTTAACTTTTTACCTTAAATAAAATCCCATAAATTCACCAAAAATTTACAAAAATAGTTTTAACATTATACTTTGATAATCAAACATGTTTGAGCAAAATCAAGACATGTTACAAATAATTTGAACTATTTTTGTAACTTAGAAATTTTGGCTAAAAACAAAAACCGTATTTTTTCAAATTGGTTTTTCAAAACTTCTCCAAATACGAAGACAAGATATTTTAAACTCTTTTAAAGCATGGTGTGTATGGATATGATCCTCTACACATATATGGTGAAATATCTATGTTTTTGACTTTTAACTCTAAAACGGTTTTGGTTAAAAACACATGTATATATGAAGTCCAAAAGCCAAACCGGTATTTTTTCAAAATAAAAATTCTTTTATGAAAAACTTATCTAATTCAAGAGTGTGTGTGTATATGATATACTTGAGCAATCCACCAACTATTCTATCCTTTACATTTTAACTAAAAACAAAATCTTATAAAAACAAACCTAGACACAAGTCTTGATCATGAAGGTCTTCACTTGAAGTCTTCTCATCTTCTTGACTTGGTCCAAACTTGATCCAACGAGCTAGACTTCTCTTGAGTACTTGATGTGGTCTTGGTGTACAAGCTCTTGAATCAAACCGTGCTAACTCCAAAACTTGACTTTAAATTCTTTGTTGAAGCTACACACCTACTAAGATCTTGATCATAAATCTGAGACTAATTAAACACAAGATCATTAGTACTATAGCTACATGAGTTGATCATCATCAAAACTAGAGTGATGGGCCTTTGGGCCAACAATCTCCCCCTTTTTGATGATGACAAAACTCATGAAGTTATATATGAATGGATTAAAGTAAAGCTCCAAAGAAGCTCCCCCTTAACTCATGCATAACAATAAATAATAAATATGCAATGAAAGCACATAAACATGTATGCAAATATAAGGAGATAAACATGCCAATCAAGCATAGAACTCATCAAATTCTTTTATCCTTTTTGCAAAACAAAACAATATGCATAAACAAAAATTCTTTCTCCCTCTTTATGTATAAAGCAAGGAAAACATGCATATATACTAAAATACTTCTCCCCCTTTTTCTCAATCATCAACAAAGGGGTTAAAGTAAACACAAAACAATATTCTCCCCCTTTTTGTCTGAAACAAAAATCAATAAAGGGGTGAAATCAAATCAACCAATAAAGAGATATATGCGATATACATTCATGAAGAGGAAGACGCTAAGTTAACTTCCCTACATATATACATTATATGAAGAAGGGATGACAAGCCCTAACTCACATAAAGCATAATATGCAATGCATAAGAGGAGATGTGAAGCTCTCCCTACACACGTGTATCGCATAAAGAAGAGTTGTCAAGCTCCTCAATATCAGATACACTCATCATGAATCTATATGTAGAAGAGATGTTAAGATCCCCTTGCATATATGCAATACACATCAAAATATTTTTAATTTTCAAAATTTCATATTAAAACAAAATTTTGAATTTTCCTCAATAAAATAAATTTTGAGATATCTTAGAAAATCAAAATTTAAGATATCATAAATTTTTTTAAAGGTACCACTTGTAATCAATCAAATTTTAAGATACCAATTGTAAATAAACATTACAAATTTTGAATTTTAAACCAGAAATAGAAACATATTGATACCAATAGAACTATATGGATACCAATTGAAATCAATAGATACCAATTGAAGATTATTGCACATTTTTGATATCAATAAAAATACCAATTTTAAAAATAATGCATAAGCTTATTAAACTATCAATTGAGATACCAATTGAAAATAAAGATTTGAATCAAGCTTAGCATAAACATACTTTGTGCTTTAAACATGTAAATACCAATTGTAAATCAAGCACAAACAAATCATTTATATGTATGAAGAATGATAATACCAATAGAAATTGGTATAATTTGAAATTGAAAGCATACATATATATAAACAAGATTATGAGTATACAAAATATATCAATTGTGAAACCAAATGAAATTATGATACCAATTGAGATTATAAAGTAAAAATAGTGTATAACTCATAAACATCCACCCTTTTTATGCACAAGATAAAAGATTTTCAATAAAAGCATACAAGGCATACTCGCCCATCCGTCCACTCATTAAGGGTTGGAAGGGGTTTTCAAAATAGGGTTTGAAAATATTTTTATCGAAAAACACTATCAAATGAAGAATAATAACTAGTTAAAGTAATTTTTGAGAAACTAGTTAAAGATCCTTCAAAAACATGAAACCAAAGATATATGTCTATCATGAAACATACTAAATACACAAGAAGTGACACTCGAAATCTATAAGGCTAAAAAATAATCATGAAACAAAGTCATGAATAAACAAAATAAAGTGTGAGTGCACAAAAATCATGTAATTAGCATTTTTCATGAAGATAATCAATGAAGCTCAAAACAAACATGAATATCATTTTATCAAAACATGAAAAACATGAAATTTATTTTCATAAACAAAATAAACTTCTAGGTATATGTATGATTTATCCAATCCTAACAATATGCATACATATCCCAAACATGAAAAGAGTCTATGATATGATTTGCATGATGGCAAGAGACTCAAGGGTATATATGTATATTTATTAGATTTGAATACAAAATACATATACATGAAGTAAAACATGAAAAATAGGCAAAACAAGTGTAAATGAGAGAATCATCAAAACTAGGCTATACATGTGCATATAGTGAGTACAAATGAACAATGAAGTGCAAACATATATGAATCAATTTGTTGCTCACTATTAGTACATGTATATATCTAAGTTTTGATAAAAACTACATTTAAACAAGTTATATACCTCATGAAGCACAAAACATGAACATTTTAACAAACACTAAAACATGCTAAAGATCATCAATCATAAATGCATGTAAATAGAGTAGGAGTTTTTAGAGATAGTTACCAACACATGAACTATACTCCAAATCTCCAAAACATGGTGGTTGTCCCACCAAACTTCCTTGATAGCGGTGCATCAAATATGTGTCCATCATGTCCATGTACATCCACCATCAAGGCACCAATCCTCTCACATTTTGTGAGAGCCCGTGCCTACATCAAATACACAAGGTGGGAATTTTGGTACCCATTTTCTTTTGGGTCCTTGAGGGTTAGCTTTGTAAGGAACCCAAACCTTTTTATTGCAAAATTAATATGATGTATCTTATCAAAACAAAACTTTGCTAAATGGCCTCTGCGACCACAATGTGTACATTTGTACACTCTAGGATGCATATGAGTGTGAGTGTGATCATGATGTGCAAAGTGTGCATATGCATGTTGTGGGTGTTGTGCATGAATATGGAGAACTTGTTTCTTTTAAAACAAGGATTCCAATTTTTTATGGTTAAATGCACATGTGCTCAAAGTTGAGCTCAAACAATTTATTTTATTTTTCAAAGATTTAATCTCATTTTGATTAATAGTGGCATGTAAAGCACGGTGAGAATGAGAATCATTTTTCTTATTCTTTTTAGAAACATTTTCTTTTTCTTTTTCAACTATTTTTCTTTTTAAAGAGTTATTTTCTTGTAAAGCAACTTCTTTTTGTTTTCTACCAAAACAATTTTATTTTTCAATGAAGTATTTCTTTCACATAAATCATTCAATTTAGAAAGCAAGAAAATATTTTCATTTTTCAAACTTTCATTTTCTTTTTCAATGCATGCAACTTTATTTTTAAAAGAATCATTTTCTTTTAACATGCAATCAAATTTCTTTTTCAAATTTTTGTTATCCTTTTTAATCATGTCATATTTTTCTAGGAGTTGTTGACAAAACGAAGCAAGTTCATTATATGACATATTAACATCCTCTTTTACCTCGGATTCGGTAGTTACCTCAAGGGGTTATCCCCTTGGACCATGTAGCACACGTTGGAAGCGTCACTTCCAACATCCGAGTCGCTCCCTGCATAATATTATTCTTTTTCGCCAAGGGAGAGAATTGTGTTCCAAACTACAAAAGCCGAGTCAAGATTAGCAACCCTAGAAAAATAAACATCATTTAGGGTAGATCTTAAAGCATGTAGGGCTTTTGTATTAGCCTCAATATTTTTGTCATTTAAACAATAAGAATCTCTAGTAGTGGCAAAATAAACATGAATCCCTAAGGCTTTGAGGTACAAAGACATCTTAACCTTCCAAGTTTGGATGTTAAGAATGTCAAAAGTGGGAGGTGACATGAAATCCATGGTGTGTGAACAAATATTGTGATTAGCTATAAATGAGGATCTTTAACTCTAGGTTGTAAGACCCAAATCAAGAGCACGTGGCTCTGATACCAATTGTAATCACCTAGAGGGGGGTGAATAGGTGATGGCTAATCTAATGGTCAATTAATGCGGAATTAAAAACCTAATGCAAACTAAAAACTTCTTAAACTAAACACCACGTATAACACAAGAGTGTAGCCGGATTCCCCGTGAAGGGCTCTGGACTAACTCCTCAAGATTCCTCTAGATAAGAGTTGAGGTGCCGCGTTGGCTCTCTTGGTTGAATACAATTGTTAGCAAACAATCCCCAAGCATATAACAATTAAGCACACAATGTATATCAAGCATATAAAGATCAACACAATATAAGCATGCAAGATATAAACAAGTAAGAGATAGAGAGAGAGCAATCGCAAACACGGGAGATTTGTTTCGAGGTTCGAGCACACTTGCTCTACGTCCCCGCCTTCAACACTATGAAGGATTTTCACTAAAATCGATCCCACCGGATCACTTGGTGCCTCAACACCTACAAGCTCTTTAGACTCTCTAGTCCCTCTCTTGTTCCCGCAAGAACATACCGCAAGCTCACTAGCTCGCCGAGGCCGCACCTCAAACAAAGAGTTCACACGCGAACTCGAAACACCGCGAACCCGCAAGTCTGCCTCCTCGAATACAGAGATGGAACTTTGGTGATCACAACACTTTGATCACCTAAAATCCTCTCACAACAAATATCCCTATAGGTAAATATAGCAATGGATAGCTCAAGTGTTTGTATGAGAAAACTAGGATTGAAATGGTGGAGGAAAACTCAAGAAAATCACTTTTCAAAACACTCTTGAAAATCTCTCCATTTGATATGGCAATTTGGCTCTTAAACAAGTAGAGATAAACACCTAATAGAGTTGAAAAAACTAGTTTAAAACCCACTTTAAAATCTTATCTAAAACAGCCCCAAAAGCCCTCTATATATAGGGCTAGAAAAAACTAGCCGTTGGGCAATTTTTCAGCCCAGGCGGCTGGCGGTCGACCGGCCCGGTCGACCGCTAACGGTCACAATTCTGACCGTTGGAGCCTCGGTCGACCGGCCCCGTCGACCGCTGCCTGGAACAGAGAACAGAGTTCTCTGCCGGTCGACCGGCCCGGTCGACCGGGGCTTTCCAGAGAGCAGAAGCTCTCTGCGGTCGACCGGTTCGGTCGACCGGCCCTCCAGCAGACTTGGCGTGCACATTCTGTGCACGTCGGTCGACCGACTCAGTCGACCGACTTCAAGCTCGGTCGACCGGTCCGGTCGACCAGCAGAAGCCAGACAGGACATTTAAGGGATTTAAAAATGTTAACTTTTTACATTAAATAAAATCCCATAAATTCACCAAAAATCTACAAAAATAGTTTTAACATTATACTTTGATAATCAAACATGTTTGAGCAAAATCAAGACATGTTACAAACAATTTGAACTATTTTTGTAACTTAAAAATTTTGGCTAAAAACAAAAACCGTATTTTTCCAAATTGGTTTTTCAAAACTTACTTTTTCAAAACTTCTCTAAATACAAAGATAAGATATTTTAAACTCTTTTAAAGCATGGTGTGTATGGATATGATCCTCTATGCATATATGGTGAAATATCTATGTTTTTGACTTTTAACTCTAAAACGGTTTTGGTTAAAAACGCATGTATATATGAAGTCTAAAAATCAAACCGGTATTTTTTCAAAATAAAAATTCTTTTATGAAAAACTTATCTAAATCAAGAGTGTGTGTGTGTATATGATATACTTGAGCAATCCACCAACTATTCTATCCTTTACATTTTAACTAAAAACAAAATCTTATAAAAACAAACCTAGACACAAGTCTTGATCATGAAGGTCATCACTTGAAGTCTTCTCATCTTCTTGACTTAGTCCAAACTTGATCCAACGAGCTAGACTCCTCTTGAGTACTTGATGTGGTCTTGGTGCACAAGCTCTTGAATCAAACCGTGCTAGCTCCAAAACTTGACTTTAAATCCTTTGTTGAAGCTACACACCTACTAAGATCTTAATCATAAATCTGAGACTAATTAAACACAAGATCATTAGTTCTATAACTACATGAGTTGATCATCATCAAAACTAGAGTGATGGGCCTTTGGGCCAACAAGTACTTCTTTGATCAGAGGTATAGTGTTAACGTGATCATGGATAGCACTTGTCGTTGATTGGCATCAGGAGCGTGTCACCGTTTGGATTCGCTAGGTGATAAGCTCCACTCGAGTAGACTGTCTCTACTACGAAAGGTTGTCTTCATTTGGTTGGTGGAATGACATATTCCAACCCCCTACACGTTTTTCGATGTTGTTGGCTGTTATGTCTCATCGGGTTCTGGTTGTACTGTCGCAAGCTATTTGCCAGACCTAGTGCCGTCGGCTATCGGTTGTCTTCTCTTCAGAACTGTTGAGAGAAGTGGCTGGTGCGGTATCATCTGCTGTGAGAGATATTGTAAGACTTGCTTTTAGCTTTGAACTGACTTGAGTCCCATGGCTTTTGGAAGTAGAGTTGACTACCTCCATACTCCCTTTCAGGATAGGAGTTAGGCAGTGGCCTTTTTTTGTTTTGACTTCAGAGTCAAAACACGTGTTTTGATTAGTGCTTGGATTTTATCTTTAAGGACATTGCACCTGCAAGTAGGAGATGAACCATCCTATGGAAAAGACAATAGTTGGGATCATTCGTTCGTCCCACTTCGTCTAGACGTCTGGCCTCTGGCAACTTGAGCTTGTTGCCTTTGTTGAGCAAGTGAAAAAGTGTCACCACATGCTTATCTTTGAAGGAGTATTGTCTTTGATACTCCGAAGTCCTGTTGGAGTTACCTTTCTTTGATCGAATTCCTCCATATACTTTCAATGCTGATGTATCAGAAGATTTAGCTGTAGTCATAGCTTTTGTTGTTGATTCCCCATCTGCTTTTGGGGGTCTCAAACTTTTTAGCTGATTTTTCAGCTATCTCGGCTTGTTCGATAAGCTCCTTCCTAGTGTGGACTTTGACGGCTCTCATGCAAACTTCCACTTTGTCGAGGAAGTTATGCCTACATGTCTGAAGCAACATAGACAAAGGCATACCTATAGGGCACATGAGAGAAAGGTTGCGGAATCTCTCTATGTAATCCCGTACAGATTCTCCTCCTTTCTGGACTGTCGAAAGGAGCGTGCCCATGGTCACCTCGATATCATCCTCCTAGAATCGGGAGAGGAATTGGGTTTCCAAGTCGAGCCAGGAATTGATGGAGTTCACGGGGAGACTCCTGAACCAATCAAAGGCTACCCTCTTGAGGGTGCCAATGAACAGTCTGGCCATGATAACATCATTACCTATTACATTACCGGTTTGCAATCGAAAGTAGTAAATGTGCTGATTTGGCGAGCTCTTGCCATCATACGAGTGCAACATTGGTAACTTGAACTTTGGCGGATATGGGACTGAATCCCATTCCAAGGGTAAGGACGGACCGCCCCTACTTTCTTCAGTTCGTCCCTTTGGGTTAGGGATGTGATCTGAGCCCGGATGCCTTTGATCACTTCGACATCGATTGAAGAGCCCTCCTTTTACTGATCAGTCTTGGGAGGTTCATCGTTATTGTTCTCCTCATTCTCGTGATTACTACCGGTTGTGTTATCATTGTTCCGGTTTGTCAGGAGCTGAGCCAATATTTGCTGGATATTGTCCAAGACTTTTTGCTGGGCCTTGAAAGTTGCCTGCGTTTCCAACCATCGACGGAGGTCATCATTACCGTTATCAGCCATATTCACCGACACCCTATCTGTCCGTATCGAGCTTACTGTTACCGAAGAGGCATACCCACTGTCTTCATCCTGTTCATCAGGCCATTAGAATAATCTTCTTATTGGTTCTGGTGAGGTTACTATAGTTGAGGAGGATGGCTGCTCATAACTGTAGGGTATTGTGACCCTAGATCTGGTGTTTTGAAAGATACCTTCTTCTTGTACTAAGACTTCGCCAAGGCCCGGACTATAATCCGTATCTGGGGAACTGGAGGGAGGAGAGTTAGCAGTACGCGGCGCTCGTCTGCCTCTATGTGGTTCCCGTCCCCTTCCGATCATATTGATGGATATAAAGGACAGATCTGATAGATTTCACGATACACCCCTTTTGTGATGCTTTATAGGAGCCTGTACCGATAGTCGATGAAACACTGACTGTCGGTTTGGAGGAGTGGCGGAGATTGGTCCTAACCGGTAATGGACTGAGTGGACCGTCACCAACTGACATCCTACTTGTTGACAATGGGAGGGAGAAGTCCAGAGTAATTCTGACTTTCACTTGTTTGTTAAGAACGCTCGCAAGTCGGATCTAGATGAGTTTAAGCGACTCAGTGCAGAGACTCTGGTGGATCGCGCATTGATGTGTTTAGGTAATTCTGACACCACCTTCCCGCTCATATCTGTGTGAGGGGTAGACTTGGCATTCACAAGCTTTGGAACTGAAACATAGGATGATGCCTCGTTTTTCTCATCACCACAGAGGTGACTGGCACTAGATAGTGCTCTAGTTCTAGCTTCGTGGCTAGGAACTTTGGGAGCACCCTTAGGTGCTGAAGCTGCATAAGCACCGCTATCAGCACCCAGGGACAATCCCTCAGCTCCGCTGCAAAGAGCGAACTTAACGCTTGAAGCATGCTGCGATGCTTTGCTTGTTGCCTTCTCGCGAAGGTGGTTAGCACCGCTAGGTGCTTTAGTTTTAAATTGACGGCTGGGAACTTCACGCGTACCCTGGGGTACTGGTGTTGTGTCTGCCATGCTATCAGTAACTTCGCTCGAAAGAACGAGGTTGGCGCGGGGAGTCACTGCTCCTGAATCAGGCGAAGGCATAGTCGCCATTCTAGCCTCGCGGCTAATGGCCTCAGCGAAGCAGGCAGGCATTTTACCTTTATCTTCGTGTGACAGGCGAACCTGTGGCATGACTATGCCTGAAGCTTCACACGGAGCTTTCTGTTTTGGCCTTCACATCTGCTTTGGAATAGGAGACTTAGGCTTGCAGGGAACCTGGCTAGCCTCGCGCGAGACTGAGAGGAGTTGGGAGGATTCTGCCTCTGGTTTATGCTCCAAAACCTTGGTCATTGTGACCTTTC
The DNA here is from genome assembly GCA_038442645.1 of Agave tequilana. Taxonomy (NCBI): domain Eukaryota; kingdom Viridiplantae; phylum Streptophyta; class Magnoliopsida; order Asparagales; family Asparagaceae; genus Agave; species Agave tequilana. The sequence goes on along the minus strand of JAVJIF010004804.1, from coordinate 84,369 downwards.
TATGCTTTCAAACATGGAGCATTGGACTATCTCCAGCGAGGAGTTCTTCGAATTTTTCTTGGTCGAAATGAACGACCAAATTTTCGACAGTAACGGATTCAGAATTCTGACCGTTGCATTGCGGCCCTGCTTTCTTGTTACGCCAGAGGACCGTAATAGGCTCGCAGAGAGCCTTATCTGTCTCTACAGAGACCTGCTCTGAAGAATTAGCCAGAGGGGCTCTGGCTACGCCAACTTCCTTGCGCGTACGTAGGGGAGTTTTGCTATCCCCAGGAAGAAGTTGTTCGAACTTCTTTTGGCCAGAGCGAATGACCGGCTTTTCAGCAATAGACCCGAAGGTTTGATCGTCGCATTGCGACACTTGATTCTCAGCAGTGGAGAATACTGTCCCCAGCAGAGTCGCCATCTTATTTTTCATTGATTTTGCAAAGGGAAAAACTTACAAAAAAAATGTCGAGGAGCTATATTACAAGTAATTCTTTGTAGGAAGAAGATTACAGGTAGATCTCCTCTGAGATTTCTGGAGAAGTGTGCCGGTAGGAATCTGATCAACGCGCGATCACTTTATCCCTTTGACGATGCGATTGATCAGACAATCAGACTGCTGCTTGATGGGATTCCCTTCTCGCCTGGTTCGGAGAATCGGAGAACAGAAGGTTGGTAGAACCCTCTTGTTACTTCTCAAACTGCCTCCACTTGGGAATTCCTTCTCGCCTGGTTCTGAAAATTCCTTGAGAGGAAGGAAGATCTTAGGGTATTAGCACCCTGATTAGAGAAGTAGTTCTCTGAATTCTTGAAAGCAAGAGAGTAGGTCTCTGCCTTTAGCCGTCCCCTCTCTCTCCTCTTCTTTCTTTCGTTTGCCTTTGGTACCCTATTTATAGGGAGAGCAGGGGTATAATTGCCCCTTGAAAATATAGAAACAGATTGAGTCAATCTATTTTACATATGAAAAGTAGTCTCGCTGCGAGGCTAGAGACAGCTTTTGCGAAGTTAGGAATAGCAAGTAGTGCTGATCTCTTGATCCGATCTGCTAAATGAGGGATGCGCCCTTGATTCTTTTCAAATAACTGAAAGATTTCTCCTGATCTTCTTACCCGTTTAGGAGAGTCAAAAGATGATGGCAAGCAACTGTCAAATTTGATCTCAATCAGATTTGATCTCATCTAGAGATTTGATTGGTCAAAGTTGACCATAAGAGACCCGCAGCGGAGTCGTTGCGTTGAGCTCATGACGGAGCTGGGAGAGGCTTCTGGCGAAGCTAGAAGAGAGCTCTTCAACGGAGCTAGATAGAAATTGTGGCGAAGCTACCAATCATCCTTCTGCGCGGCTGCGTGGGGCTTCGAGTGAAGCTAACTCTCTGCGGAGTTAACTGAGTATTTCCGGGCGAAGCTGTAAGTTAGCTCTCTATGGAGCTATGAAAAGCTTCTAGGCGAAGCTAGACAAACTTAGTCTCTTAGGTGAGGCTATCCCCTTGGGCTCATGCGATGCTAATGTTGAGCTAACTCAGCAACTTAGGCCTGCTGAGGTCTCTTCAAAGGCAATCTTGACTTACAGTATGCTTCACTGGATCAGTAGAGTCCAAGTCGCTGATTTGTTCCTCGGAGATGGGTAAAACCGGTCGTCAGCTTGTCTGTGACTTGTCTTTTATAAATGTCGATAAGTTAGACGTCGTTCAGACCGATTGGAAAGCCGTCTGAGAGTTTTATCTTTTTTGAGTGTCAACAAGAGCTAACTTATAGCTTCACCAAAGGCTAATTATAGCTTCTCCTGAAGCTCTACATAACCGCACAGAAGGCCAACTTCTACCTTCGCCTGAAGCTTGACACAACTCTGCTGAAAGAGCTAAAATGCTTAGCTTCACCTCAACTGGCTAGCTTCGCCTGAAGAGGCTAGCTTTGCATGAGAAAAGTAACCGCCCCACTACGTTAGTGGGGAAAGTTAATGGGTAGTTACACCCATAATCCCTCATTAAGAGGAGACAATCAAGAGAATTATTACTCTCTATTGCCTAGTGGGGAGAGTTAATGGGTAGTTACACTCATGGTCCCTCATTAAGAGGAGACAATCAAGGGAATCATAACTCGCTATTGGGCCTATAAATAGCCCACTAGTAGGATAGGCTCAGGGTCTTGAAGAAATTCAAGTCCAAGAGGCTTTTTGGAGAGCAAAAGCTTCTTTGGTGGCTTTAAAGCTTATGCCAACAAGAGATCTACTCTCTCGCTTTTAAGAATTCAGAGAATCGCTTCTCTAATCCTACGAGAATAAATTCAGGGTCTTAATACCCTAAGGCCTTCCTCCCTTTCAAGAAATCTCCGGAACCAGGCGAGAAGGAATTTCCAAGCAATAGCATTTGAAGATCGATCACTCCAAGCAATAGCATTCAGTGGTCGCGCGCTGATCAAACTCCCACCGACACACTTTCCCAGAAATATCAGAGGAGATCTACTCGTAATTATTTTATTCTTTATTAAAAGAATTACTTGTATTTTTGCTCCTCGATTCTTTTTTGTAAGTTTTCCATTGAACCTATATTTCAATGGAAAACAAGATGGCGACTCTGCTGGGGAATGCGTTCTCCACTCCTGAGAATCAAGTGTCGCAATGCGACGATCAGATCCTCGGGTCTATTGCTGAGACATTTGTCATTCACTTTGACCAAGAGAGGTTTGAACAACTTCTCTCTGGGGGTAGCAAAAGTCACCTACATGTGCGCAAGCACAGGGAGGTCCGCGTAGCCCGAGCCCCTCTAGCTACCTCTTAGAAGCAAGTTTCTGCTGAGGCAAATAAGGCTCTCTGCAAGCCTATTACAATCTCAGGTGAAGCTAAATAGACTCTATGCGAGTCTAGCACAGTCTCAGTAGAGATTAACATGGCCTCGTGCCAGCACATTAACACTGTGCGCGAAGCTATAAAGGTTCCTCGTGAACTTAAACAGCCTCTGCTAAGGCTATGTGGATTGCAAAATCTGTAGTCTCATGTGAGGCTAGAGATAAATCTGTTGATTCAGCTTCCTACGAAGCTAAAATAGTCTCTGACTGTGAGACTATTTCAGCTCTTCACAGAGCTAAGCACCGCCTATCATGCGAGGTTAAGACTAAAGCACTTTGGACTAACAGCGAGGCTACGACAGCCCTACTTATATCATCAGCACTATTGAACAATGCTAGGCTCACCGCTAGTGGTATAACTAAAGAACTAAGTGCTCAGATAGCTTCATCTCGTGAAGCTAATTCAACTCTTTGCAGAGTTCAGCCTCGCCTATCACGCGAGACTAAGGCCAAAGCACTTCTGTGTGTTAAAAGCGTTCCTGATTCAGCGCTGCTCCCACTGACAGCACTAAGTGCTAAAAAAGTTCTTAACCGCGAGACTAAAACTAAAGCACTAAGTTCTAAGGATCTTAGCCACGAGGTTAAAAATGAAGCACCACTGAGTGCTAACAGCGAGGCTATTTTAGCCTCGCTCACAGGAAATAGCCTCGCTCACCGGAAGAACTCTGCGCAACAGAGCTAAGCTCTTCTTCAAAGGCAGAGCTAAAATAGTAGCTTCGCAAGCTACTCTTTGAGGCGAAACTATCCTAGCTTCGCCTAACATTCAGTTTTTTTGAGTCTCCGTGTTGAATCAGTTGGATCCAAGTAACACAGACTTGCAGGAATATCTGAGCATAAGCGGAAAATTCGCTCCGAAAAGCCAGTTCACATCTCGCCATCCCAGTGCGGACAATCTGGGTGTCAACCTGTGATGGTACATTTCGTCCACTGTTGTTTGGGACCAATCCCACAACTTCTCCTCCAAGCCAGCAATCGGTGTTCAACCAGCTGTCAGTTCAAACTTCTGAGAAACCCAAGTCTCGAAAGAAGAAGACAGTGAATGTGCCTTACCTTGCAGCTGCCTCTGTCAATATGATAAGCAGAGGAAGGAATCTACTATGATCTCAAAAAAGGAAACAGGGGGTTCACACTCCCTTATTCAGTTCTCCAGGGCCCGACTATAGCCCGGTTTAGGTCAGGTTCTGGTCGAACAAAAGGGTGCCTTCCAAGGTACAATACCCTGTAATTATGGATAACCTTCTTCCTCAGAAGCTATGTTGCCAGAACCATTGAGACTCCAATTCCAATGATCTGATGATGAAGAAGAAGCCAGTGGCTACGCTTCCTCCGCCACCATTAGCTCTGTGCAGGCAAGGTTCGTATGAGACAACATGGCTGATAACAACAATGATGATGATCTCCATCATCGCATGGAGGCACAGGAGCAGACTTCCAAGCCCATCAAGAAGCCTTGGATAACATCCAACAAATATTGGTTCAGCTCCTAACAAATCAGAACAATGATAACGCAACCGGTAGTAATCACGAAATCGAAGAGAATAACAATAATGAACCTCCCAAGACCGATCATTCAAAGGAAGGCTCTTCAATCGATGCCAAAGTGATCAAAGGCATCCAAGCTCAGATCGCATCCCTGGCACAAAGGGATGAACTGAAGAAAGTAGAGGCAGTCCGTTCTTACCCCTTGAAATGGGATTCAGTCCCATCTCCGCCAAAGTTCAAGCCACCAACATTACACTAGTATGATGGCAAGAGCTCGCCAAATCAGCACATTTACTACTTCTAATTGCAAACCGGTAATGTAGTAGGTAATGATGCTATCATGATCAGACTGTTCATTGGCACCCTCAAGGGGGTAGCCTTTGATTGGTTCAGGAGTCTCCCAGTGAACTCCATCAATTCCTGGCTCAACTTGGAAACCCGATTCCTCTCCCGATTCTACGAGGATGATACCGAGGTGACCATGGATACACTCCTTTCGGCAGTTCAGAAAGGAGGAAAATCTGTACGAGATTACATAGTGAGATTTCGCAACCTCTCTTTTATGTGTCCTGCAGGTATGTTTACCTATGTGTAGGCATAACTTTCTCGACAAAGTGAAAGTTTGCATGGGCGCCGTCAAAGCCCACACTTGGAAGGAGCTTATTGAACAAGCCGAGATAGCTGAAAAATCAGCTAAAAAGTTTGAAACCCTCAAAAGCAGGTGGGAAATCAACAACAAAAGTTATGACAAGGCTAAATCTTCTTATACATCAGAATTGAAAGTATATGGAGGAACTCGATCAAAGAAAGGTAACTCCAACGGACTTCAGAGTATCAGAGACAATGCTCCTTCAAAGATGAGCATGTGATGACACTTTTTCACTTACTCAACAAAGGCAACAAGCTCAAGTTGCCAGCGGTTAGACTCCCAGACGAAGTGGGCTGAACGAATGATCCTAAGTCCTTAAAAACAAAATCCAAGTACTGATTGAAGCAGGTGTTTTGACTGTGAAGTCGGAACATAAAAAGGCCACTGCCTAACTCCTATCCGGAAAGGGAGTATGGAGGTAGTCAATTCTACTTCCAAAAGCCATGGGTCTTATCCCATCAACGGCTAAAGCAATAGGACTCAAGCCAGTCCAAAGCTAAAGGCAAGTCTTGCAATGTCTCTCGCAGCAGATGACAACGCACCAGCAACTCCTCTCAGCAGCTCTGAGGGGGAGACAACCGTCTCAACCGCTATTTGATAGCCGACATACACTAGGTCTTGCAAATAACTTGCGACAGTACAACCAGACCCCGACGAGACACAACAGCCAACGACTTCGGGAACAGGCAGGGGGTTGGAATATGTCATTCCACCAATCAAATGAGGACAACCTTTCATAGTAGAGGCAGTCTACTCGAGTGGAGCTTATCGCCTAGCGAATCCAAATGGTGACACGCTCATGATGCCAATCAACGACAAGTGCTATCCTTGATCACGTTAACACTATACCTCTGATCAAAGAAGTATTATACATGATCATGTTAACATTACACCTCTGATCATTAAGTCGGACTCGTCTGACTATTTCATCTTCTCAAGGAGTCCCTTTCCACAGGTGGAATCAATTTCAATCATCTCTGCATTCTTCTTTCGACAAATCAATTCGGCTTCACGATTATCTTAAATGAGCCTAATTCATCGAAGAAGGTTCGTGATGCATCCTTATAGGACCTTTCAAATATTTTTACATTCATGTTCAGATTCGATAATCAGCTGTGACTAAAGTCTTGATTATGATGAATAAAAGTGAAACTCCACGAGGAATCTCGACTTACTCGATATATTCCTTGTAAAGTTTGTACTCCATATCTAGACATAAAGATCAGCTGAGAACCAGAGTCTTGATGAACAAAAGGTGACGCTCCACGAGAAATGTCGATCTACCGACAAATTTTTCATGAAGTTTAGACTTAACTCTTTAATCCCCAGTGAGATTTTAGAGGTCACCAGTGGAATATAGAAATGTTCACTTCATATGACACGATCTGAAGCCTTCGGTGAATAAGGCTAGAAGAAAATATTGGCTTCTAAGTCTAATATAAAATCCTCAATAACTTATCATGCTGAGGGAACAGCTAGCTAGCCTAACTCAAACGGTAGTTGGTAAAGGCATACCAAATCCTTTGATAGCTAAGGATTTGCTAAAAATCCTAATAATCTAATCCCGCTTTTGCCATCAAAGTCCCCTACCAATTCCCGTCCATAGAATGGTAGGACCACAAAAGGCTGTATTCATTTTTCTAATAACAGATCAGAACTGTCATTCTTAAAGCTCACGTCTTCGACAGTAAAACCTTTTGAGCATCCCGATGGATTTTGCTAATATCCCCATTGTCATTCTTTTAATAGAATGACAAGTGCATTTTAATTGCTGTTATGTTCTAAACACCTCTGACAGACTGCTTTACAAATCCCCTTCTAAATCCCCACGGAGCTCTTCTTGTTACGTTAACAATAACCTCTGACATAGAATATCTTATGGGAATTCAGTTGCTAACTCCCCAGCGAAATTTTGATAGACTCTCCTCAAAGTCTACTATTTTCCTTTTCAGTCTTCAGTGGATTTTCCTGGTTGTCACGTTAACAGTATACCTCTGACAATTTATTCCAAATAACATCTGAAAAAAGATACCAATTTCCCCACGGAGTTTGTGATCAAATCCTATTTTTCCTAGTGAAATTATTTCTTTTACCGTCATGTCCAGTCGTCACCTCTGAACGGTAGAAATCCTAAGCTTGGTGGTTTTTCAATCAGTTATGTCCATATTATCTCTGAACCGACAGATAACTAAGTCTCATCTTTCAGTCCAGTAGGGACTACTCCTTTGCCGTTATGTCCAGTTCGCCACCTCTGAACGGCATGGCTCTGAGTCTAGTAACTTTCAACTGGTTATGTCCATATTACCACTGAACCGACAGATGTCTAGATCTCTCCTCTTTATGGTACTCAAACTGTCATGTCCAGTAAACCACCTCAGAACAGATGAGTCCATAACTTTGTTCTCCTTTCCTCCGTCAGGGCTGGGAGTTCTTGCTGTCATGTTAATACGACTACCTCTGAATAGCGAATTGTGAGCCTAATGTCTCTTAGTTGGTCATTACCTCTGAACCAACGAGTGCCCAGATCCAATTCACCCTTGCAGTCCCTAGTGGACTAGCTGCTAAGTTAATTCGACCACCTCTGGCAACGGATTCGGAGTTTAGTGTGTCTTAGTCTATCATGTTTAGTTTATCACCTCTGAATAGACGGATCCTTAAAATCAGATTCACCTCTATTTTGTCATCATGTCTAAATCATCACCTCTGAATGATAAAATTTCGAGCTTGGTGGTTTCTTAATCGGTCATGTCCAGTTCATCACCTCTGAACCGACAGATAGCCAAGTTTCCCCTTTTTTTACTGTTATATCTAGTTCGTCACTTCTGAACAGTAAACACTTCGAGTTTGATAATTTCTAATTGGTTATGTCTAGTTCGTCACCTCTAAACCGATGAATATCCCACCTTTCTTTGTCGCTATGTCCAGTTCATCACCTCTGAATGATAAGGCTTCGTGTCTGGTGATTCTTAATCAGTTATGTCCAGATCGTCACCTCTGAACTGACGGATATCCAGATCTAACTTTCCAGTCCAGTAGGGACTCTTCTCACTGTTATGTCCAGTTATCACCTCTGAACAACGAACCCTCTTTTCTAGCGATTCCGAACCTGTTATGTCCAAATTACCTCTGAACAAACGGATTCCTAGATCTTCTCCCCTTTGTCCCCAGTGAGTTCTCACACTCAGACTGATTTTATCATGTCCCTAACCTCTGAATAGTTGTCAGTCATAGTTCTAATTTCTTTGGGTAATTCTACTTGATGAATGCTCTCCCTTTTGAACACCCGAGACAATTCAAGTATTTCGAAATCCGAACCATCCCATTGCGGATTTACGAAACTTTGAAGGGGGTTCTGTTGACACTCTAAAAAGATAAACCCTCAAATAACTTTTCAACCGGTCTGAACGATATCTAACTTGTCGACATTTACAAAAGACAAGTCGCAGACAAGCGACGACCAGTTGCTGCCCATCCCCGAGGGATAAATTATCGACTTGGACTCTACTGATCCAATGAAGCAGATAGTAAGCCAAGATTGCCTTCGAAGAGACCTAAGCAGGCCTAAGATGCTAAGTTAGTTTAACACTTAGCATCGCATGAGCCCAAAGGGATAGCCTCGCCTGAGAGGCTAAGTTTGTCTAGCATCGCCTCGAAGCTCTCCACAGAGAGCTAACTTATAACTTCGCCTGAAGCTTTCATGATAGCTTTGCATGAAGCTCTTCATAGCTTCACAGAGAGCTAACTTACAGCTTCGCTCGAAGCTAATTGCAGCTTCGCCTGAAGCTTTTTTGATAGCTTCACATAAAGCTCTTCATAGCTCTACAGGGAGCTAACTACAGCTTCGCCTGAAGCTAATTACAACTTCGCCTGAAGCTTTCTTGATAGCTTCGCATGAATCTCTTCATAGCTCCGCAGAGGGCTAACTTATAGCTTCGCCAAAGGCTAATTATAGCTTCGCCTGAAGCTTTACACAGCCGCACAGAAGGCCAACTTCTACCTTCGCCTGAAGCTTGGCACAACTCCGCTGAAAGAGTTAAAATGCTTAGCTTCACCTCAACTGGCTAGTTTCACCTAAGGAAAGTAACCGCGCCGCTAAGTTAGTGCGGGAGTTAATGGGTAGTTACACCCATAATTCCTCATTAAGAGGAGAAAATCAAGGGAATCAAAACTCTCTATTGCCTAGTGGGGAGAGTTAATGGGTAGTTACACCCATGATCCCCCATTAAGAGGAGACAATCAAGGGAATCATAACTCCCTATTGGGCCTATAAATAGCCCACTAGTAGGCTAGGCTCAGGGTCTTGAAGAAATTCAAGTCCAAGAGGCTTTTTGAAGAGCAAAAGCTTCTTTGGTGGCTTCAAAACTTAAGCCAAAAAGAGATCTACTCTCTCGCTTCTAAGAATTCAGAGAATCGCTTCTCTAATCTTACAAGAATAAATTCAGGGTGTTAATACTCTAAGGCCTTCCTCTCTTTCAAGGAATCTTCGGAACCAGGCGAGAAGGAATTCCTAGGCGAGAAATAGCATTCGGAGATCGATCACTCACATCGTCAACGTGACAAAGTAGTCCCGCGTTGATCAGACTCCCACCGACACACTTCTCTAGAAATCTCAGAGGAGATCTACTTGTAATTGTTTTATTCTTTGTTAAAAGAATCACTTGTACTTTCGCTCCTCGATTCTTTTTTGTAAGTTTTCCACCGAACCTATTTTCAATGGAAAACAGTCGGATTGGGTCAAGCGGTTCTACCCAATCAAGAAATGTGGTGGACCACAGAACCCACCTTTATTGACATCTTTTTATGTACATAATTACAATCCCCAATATGAATAGCATCATTAAAGATCTTATCATGAAATTTATCCTCTTTACGTGACCAGTCTTGAAAAATCATCATAGAGTCATCCTGATCTATACTTATATCCAACAAAAGAATGATACTTGGTGGATTGATTGACTTGGGTTCTAGAATGATAAGTTCTGGAACCAATACTAACTCGAAAAAAATCAACTTTGAGTTCGAGAGTCAGTTTAGATTCAAGAGTTGAGTCCAAATTAAAGAATTAAAATTCACATTCTTTTCCCATCAATGGAATATGACTATCCAAAATTGGTGATTCAATTTCTAGATCTATGGATACGAGAATAAATGTTGGCTCAGAAAATTGGTCCAAATTGGGTAAGTACACCGGGGTCAACATAGACACGAAGATGGGAACTGAATCACAAGGTTGGAGACCAGGGTCACATCCGCATTCAAGTTTAATCCCATTGAATGGAAAGCTTGCCAATTTGTTCAAGGTTTGAAATTGATCAAATTCAAATTTGTGTGATGAAATTGAGTCTTGATCAAAGTCTCCAAGACATCAAGGTTCTTCGTTTTCATCAATATGGCTAGAAGTGTCGGGAATAATCAAAGATTGGGTAGGAAGAGTTTTCTTATTCCTACACATGTTTTCCAATCGACTAAGTCTTGCTTCTATTATATTTAAAGGATCACTTTGGAATTGAATCATGGATTCTGTACTCTTTTATAAGTCGGAATGTTCTTCTTAAAAAATGGAGTAATGATCTTTGATTTCAAATTTTTTACGGGATTTTGAGTCTTCTAGAATTTGATTTCCGTACTATTTCCCTTTTCAGTCCTCAGTGGACTTTTCTGATTGTTACGTTAACAATATACCTCTGACAATTTCTTCCAAATAACATCTTAAGAAGATACCAATTTCCCCACAGAGTTTTTGATCAAATCCTATTTTTCCTATTGGAATTATTTCTTTTACCGTCATGTCAGTTCGTCACCTCTGAACGGTAGAAATCCTAAGCTTGGTAGTTTTTTAATCGTTATGTCCATGTTATCTCTGAACCGACAGATAATCAAGTCTTATCTTCCAGTCCAGTAGGGACTACTCCTTTGCCGTTATGTCCAGTTTGCCACCTCTGAATGACATGGCTCTGAGTCTAGCAACTTTCAGTCGGCTATGTCTGAAATCACCTAGAGGGGGGAGGTAAATAGGTGATAGGCTAATCTAATGAACTAAATGCGGAATTTAAAACTATTTGCAACAACAATTAGTGCAACCAACGAGTGTAGCCGAATTCCCCGTGAAGGGCTCTGGACTAACTCCTCTTAATTCCTCTGAATAAGAGTTGAGGCGCTATATGAAGCTCTCGTGGTTAAGCACAAGTGAGGCACACAAGCAAACACAACCAAGCATATAGATATAGTCAATATGAATCAATTCAAGGCACAACACAAGCATATAAATGATATGGCAATATGAATGATGCAATGCACAAATAGAGAGAGAGAGAGAGAGAGAGAGAGAGAGAGTTGAGAGTCAATGGATCAAACGCAAACAACAAGATGTGTTTCGAGGTTCGAGCACCGAGCTCTACGTCCCCGCCTTCACCGAGAAGGATTTCTAATCCACTAACTTGTCCACCAGGACTCCCACCGAGGGAACCTCCACCGAGGATTTTGTACAAATACAACTGGGAGTACCGAACTTCTCTCTCAACCAATACAACCAAATCCACCTCACCGAGAGGGATACAAGCACAATCCACCTCTACCGAAGAGGGATACAAATACCAACCAACTCCACCTCACCAAGAGGGAGTAAATCGCAACCTCAACCTCTACCAAAGAGGGAGCAACCAACAACCCAAATCCACCTCTACCAAAGAGGGATATCACAAATGGAAGGGTATACAACTTGGACGTTTCCACAACCTCAAACAATTTCCTTTTTTCACAAAATAATTGATCTTAAATAAATAGGATAGGAGATATAGCTCAAGTGTGGAAAACTAAGTGTTTTGATCAAAGAAAATCTCTTAGAAAAATACCAAATAGATATAGAATTTATAGATCAAAAACTAATTCCCAAAAACCTAATTTCTTTGAAATAAACAGAACACTTCAAATAAATAAGATGAATCATTTTGCTCTTTAAACACTTTTGAAAACTTGCTTTGAAAACCAGAGAATAGGAAAATTTTTGCTCTCAAAAACCTTAGCCGAAATCCCAAAAAATGGGGTTTATATAGGCCTCCAACAAAAACTAGCCATTGGGGCTTTTTGTCAGCCCTGGCGGCTGGCGGTCGACCGGCCGGTCGACCGCCAACGGTCAAAAAAATGACTGTTGGAAGCCAGCGGTCGACCGTAAAAAATCAAAGAGCAAAGCTCTCTGGCCGGTCGACCGCCCGGTCGACCGGCCAAGAACCTGGCCAACGTACACAAGTCTGTGCACGTCGGTCGACCGTCCCGGTCGACCGCCAGAGCCTGACAGGCTGGGTTCTGGGTCAAAAAATTGGGTTTTAAAATATTTTAGAAAATCCCATAAAACTTCTAAAATTCCACAAAAATAGTTTTATCATAATACATTGATATATAAACTTGTGTGAAAAATTCCAACACAAATTTCAAATATATTGAACCATTTTTGTGTTATGGAAAAATTACCGAAAACCAAAAACCATATTTTTCCAAACTTAGATTTTCCAAAAGAAATCTGATTTTTTCAAAACTCATTCAAATACAAAAACATGATATTTAAACACTTTGAAGCATGTTGCATATGGATAGAAATCCAATATACAAGAAACATATATATATCATAGTTTTTGTCTTTAAATACCAAAAATATGTTTTATTAAAATACAAAACACCAAACCTCATGAATAGGCATCTCAACATAAGTTTGTCTAGGAAGTTAAGCATGCATGTATATAGAACACATCTAATATACATTTAAATAATGTAAACTTGTTTTGAATCTATCTATTCATGAAAACCAATATCGGTTAAACCAAAAACCAAAAAATCGAATCCAAAACATGAAACGTGTGTGTATTGTGAACTTGAGCATATCACACTATTCTAATCTTTACACATGGATCTAAAACAAATTATAAACTAGGATACCTAAGTCTTCTTGATGATCTCCATCTTCAAGTCGACTCGATCCAAACCGTAATCCACCGAGCTTGACTCCAATGAGTGCTATATATGATCTTGATGCTCGGGCTCTGGAATCACCAAGTGAAAGGCTTCAAAACTCCTTTGTTGAAGCTAATCACCAACTAATATCTTGATTAAAGATCTGAAACTAAACATCACAAGATTATTAGTAAACATAACTACATGAGTTAATCATCATCAAAACTAGAGTGGAAGGCCTCTGGGTCAACAATCTCCCCCTTTTTGATGATGACAAAACTCATGGAGTTATATATGCATGGATTAAAGTTAAGCTTCAAAGAAGCTCCCCCTTAACTCATGCATAGGAAGAAACATAATAAATATGCAATGAAGGCTCATGAACATGTATGCAAATGCATGGAGATAAACATGAAACACATCAAAAAAAATTTTCTCCTATTTGCAAACACAAAACATATATGCATAAATATAACTCCTTTTTCCAAAAATATGCATATATATACCAAATACTTCTCCGCCTTTTTGTCAATCATCAACAAGGGGTCAAAGTAAAAACAAATCAATAAATTCTTCTCCCCCTTTCTGTTCGAAACAAAGAATTAACTAAGGGGTCAAAAGAAAAAAACTAAACCTCATGAATAGGCATCTCAACATAAGTTTGTCTAGGAAGTTAAGCATGCATGTATATAGAACACATCTAATATACATTTAAACAATGTAAACTTGTTTTGAATCTATCTATTCATGAAAACCAATATCGGTTAAATCAAAAACCGAAAAACCGAATCCAAAACATGAAACGTGTGTGTATTGTGAACTTGAGCATATCACATATTCTAATCTTTACACATGGATCTAAAACAAACTATAAACTAGGATACCTAAGTCTTCTTGACGATCTCCATCTTCAAGTCGACTCGATCTAAACCGTGATCCACCGAGCTTGACTCCAACGAGTGCTATATATGATCTTGATGCTCGGGCTCTGGAATCACCAAGTGAAAGGCTTCAAAACTCCTTTGTTGAAGCTAATCACCAACTAATATCTTGATTAAAGATCTGAAACTAAACATCACAAGATTATTAGTAAACATAACTACATGAGTTAATCATCATCAAAACTGGAGTGGAAGGCCTCTGGGCCAACAATCTCCCCCTTTTTGATGATGACAAAACTCATGGAGTTATATATGCATGGATTAAAGTTAAGCTTCAAAGAAGCTCCCCCTAACCATGCATAGGAAGAAACATAATAAATATGCAATGAAGGCTCACGAACATATATGCAAATGCATGGAGATAAACATGAAACACATCAAAAAAAATTTTCTCCTATTTGCAAACACAAAACATATATGCATAAACATAACTCCTTTTTCCAAAAACATGCATATATATACCAAACACTTCTCCCCCTTTTTGTCAATCATCAACAAGGGGTCAAAGTAAAAACAAATCAATAAATTCTTCTCCCCCTTTTTGTTCGAAACAAAGAATTAACTAAGGGGTCAAACAAACAAATCAATAAATAGATATATGCGATATACATTCATGAAGGGGAAGACGCAAAGTTAACTTCCCTACATATATGCATTACATGAAGAAGGGATGACAAGCCCTAATTCACATAACAGATAATATGCAATGTATAAGAGGAGATGTGAAGCTCCCCCTGCACACGTATACCACATAGAGAAGAGTTGTCAAGCTCCTCAATATAGGATACACACAACATGAATCTATATGTAGAAGAGATGTTAAGTCCCCTTGCATATAGGCAATATAAATCAAAACATTTTATGATATCAATTGAAATATGTCAATGTAGAACATTTTGATACCAATTGAAAGGAAACATAAAAACATTTAAGAATTGATACCAGTTGAAAGTAAATAAAGGCATTGATACCAATTTTGAGAAAATAAATAAAATCTTGATACCAATTTAAAGTATTCAAATAAGCATCTTGATACAAAAAGATACCAATTGTAAGTATTTGTCATTTAAAGCATATGATATCAAAATAAAATCAATTTTCAGCATAAAGTGTGGGAGTAAAAATCAACGGTAAACAAAATACCAATTGAAAGATAAAAATACAAATTTTCTCCCCCTTTATGAAATACCAACTAAAAGGATGCATAAGCTTGTGTTTAAAATATCAATTGAAAACTAATCAATTGTAACATGATGGTCATTAAAAAAATTCAAGTTTTAGCATAAACATATATATATGTATGAAAAATTAGATACCAATCGAAATTGATACAATTTGAAGTGTAAGCATACATACATAAAAATATATGAGTATACAAGAAAATGTCAATATTGATACCAATTGAAAGAATCCAATGATACCAATTGAAACAACAATCATATCAAATGTATATCTCATATTTCCTACCACCCAATCATGCTCATGTTTAAAATGATTTTCAATATAAAGCATACATAGGCATGGTCGCCCATCCAACCGCCCGTAAAAGGTAGGAGTTTTCAAAAATAGGTTTAAAAAAAATAAAGTATGTTTGAAAACTCTACCATAACGAAGAATCCGAACTAGTTAAATGGAAAAACTTGTAAACTAGTACGAAATCCTTTAAGTAAGGAATAAAAACAAAATATTTTTCATGAAACATGAAATTCACATGATAGCCAACACTCAAGGTCAATGAAGCATAAATATGACTCATGAAAATAAAACATGAGTGTTTTTCATATAATTTGCAAAGGGGAAAACTTACAATAAAAAGAGTTGAGGAGCTAAATTACAAGTATTCTTAAAAAGATTACAAGTAGATCTCCTCAGAGATTCTGGAGAAGTGTGCCGATAGGAGTCTGGTCAGCGCGCGACCACTTTGTCCCTTTGACGATGCGAGCGATGAGATTCCCTTCTCGCATGGTTCGGGGAATCAGAGAACAGAAGGTTGGTAGAACCCTCTTGCTACTTCTCAAAACCGCCTTCAATTAGGAATTCCTTCTCGTCTGGTTCTGGAGATTCCTTGAGAAGAAGGTATTAGGGTATCAGCACCCTGATTAGAGAAGCAATTTTCTATAAAGTCTCTGAATTCAAGAACGCAAGGTGCTTTTTGAAGAAGTCTCTGCTTGTGGAGTCTTCTCTCTTGCCTATCCTCTCTTTCCTTGTACCCCTGGTGGGCTATTTATAGGGAGAGCAAGGGTATAATTGTTCCTTGAAAAATATGAAAACAGATTGAATCAAATCTGTTTAAATCTAGAAAGTAGCCTTGCTGCGAGGCTAGGATCAGCTTCTGCGAAGCTAGAAGTGGCAGGTCGGTTGATCCTCTTGATCTGTTTTGATCCTTTCCATATCGTTGGAGGATTTTCCCTGATCTTCTTACTCGTTTTAGAAGAGTCAAGAGATTGTGGCAATCAACTGCCAAATTTGATCTCAGATTTGATCTTGATTGGATTTGATCTTGATCCCAATTAGATCTGATCTCATCTGGAGATTTGATTGGTCAAAGGTTGACCATAGCAGACCAGCAGCGGCGATGCCCGCTTTGAACTCACAGCGGAGCTGGAGGCAGTATCTGGCGAAGTCAGAAAAAAGCTCTTCAGCGGAGCTAGATGTCGTCTGTGGCGAAGGTACCGCATACCCTTTCTGCGCAGTTGCGTGTGGCTTCAGGCGGAGCTAACTCTCTCTGCGAAGTTGCGCTTTAGCAGTTCAGGCGAAGCTATAAGTTAGCTTCCTGGCGGAGCTTTGAATGGCTTCAAGGCGAAGTTGGATGATCTTAGCCTCTCAGGCGAGGCTATCCCTTTGAGCACATGTAATGCTAAGTGCTAGCATCTTAGACCTGCTGAGGTCTTGTTCAGAGACAATCCGGGCTCACTGTCTGCTTGCTGGATCAGTGGAGTACAGGTTGCTTCCTTGTCCCTCGGAGATGGGTGAAAACTGGTCGTCAACTTGTCTGTCACTCGTCTTTTGTAAATGTCAACAAGTTTAGACATTATTCAGGCCAGTAAGAATCTTGTCTTTTTTAAGTGTCAACAAGACCCCCTTCAAAGTTTTCGAAAGTCTGCAATAGCTCAGACTTTGAAATACTTTGAATTGCTTTGATCGGTGATATGTGAAGTACGAACGTCACCATGGTGGTTGAGTTCAGCTTCGCTTTCAATCCTGCTTTGGGATAAGTTCGCCGAAGAATCGTGTAGATTCGCATCTGGGTAGCTTCGCGTCTGGGCTTCCCGGAAAGTTCGCTCTGGAATGTTGTTCCTTTCCGAGACCAACTGCTATGGGCCAATATGAGAAGAATGACTTCTCTCACATTGATCGAGGGAGATATTCTTTCTTCGCGTGTTTCCGAGGGAGGATACTCCCTCTCTTCAAGGCATAATGAATGCCTTTATGAGGGAGAGCGTTTCTTCCTTTTACACGGTTCCAAGGGAAACCGTCCCTTTTCTCAAGGCACAATGAATGCCTTAAATGCGCTCGTGCTTCCACGCTTGAGGCGGCAATGCTCAGGCCATGAGGCCTATAAATAGGACACTTGAGGTCCTCTGAAGAGAAGTGATCTGCTCTTCTTCTCTTCTCTTGGGTGAGAGAGATACGCAGATCTCTGAATTAGTGGGGATGCCCCCTCTGGTTATTACCCGGCCAAGGACCGGTAAGTCCCGATCATTCAAAGACTTCACCAATGATCTTTTAGGGAATTCATCTCCCTTAGTTTAGCTTTAGCCTTAATCAGCTGCTTCAGGGATTAATTTCCCTTGCTCTCCATTTAACCGATCTGCAGAGAAGGATTTCAGCATAGCTTCCCAGCGAAGCTATCATTTTGACTTGATCAAAGAAAGATCACTGCATGCGTGTTAAGTCTGCTACACAGGCAAACTCGGGACTTAGTCTCTTCAAAGTTGAGCCAGTCTTGCCATATAGGTGGGGTCAAGACTGCGTTCCTCAGGATCAGTCTGGCTTAGCCATATAGGCGATGTTAGGACTTGGCATTTGCTGAGCTAGCCCATCATCACTGTGCAAGCGAGGCTATCCTCTGCTTTAACTAAAATCAATACTTGACTGAATGAGATTGCTTCGCCCCAAAGAATTTGACTTAGTGCTTTCGCAGTTTCTCCTGTGTTTAACCGCTAATTTGTTCCGGTTTACCTTGCAGTAAGCTATGTCCGCCAATCTTGTGACTTGATGAAAGAAACCAGGAAATTTCCTCTTGCTTTTCCAGTTGAAATTTACTCTTAAGCAGGAGGAACAAACTTGGGCAGCTGATGTGTGTTCCCAGAAGAGGTTGCCCGTCGCTTATCCGAGATGACCCACTTCGAGGCGAGGCTGGTAGTCGCTTATCCGAGATGATCCACTTCGGGAAAGCGGACGTCACCTGTAAGGTCGCGGATCTTCCCATTGCCAATTTTCATCAAAGAAGATCCAACCTGCTGGTGGCGATCAGTCCTTCACCAATTTAAGGAAGATCCAGCTTCCTGGTGGCACAATCTATCCTGGTGGCACCATCTGCCATTATGTGAAGGATTACGGCCTTGTGTAGGAGGAAGGCCTTCCGTGTCCAGTTGGTTTGGCTTGAAAATAGATAAGACCACTTGTATGCCTCTTGAGCAAATGATTCTGTTGTATGAAACACAACCTTGATGTAGTATCAATGTACCTTTCCTTTTAAATCAATAAAAGTAATTTTATTTTGCTCATTTGATTTTTGCCTTGCCTTCATGAACTTGGCTAGCGGAGCTAAACTCCATGCGGGGTTAAGAGATAGGACCCCTTTTTTTTTGAATCCAGAGTAAGCTTTCAGCGAAGCTAGCACATCTGCTGAGTTCGGTCTATGCCTTCAGCGAGGCTAAGGCAATCCTGATGGCGAAGTCATCGATGTATTGTGGGAAGTCCGCATCTGTCTCATGGCGAAGTTAGCCCTTAATGGGGCTGAATCAGCGCTTCTCGGGAAGGCGCTTTAGGCGTCGTTTCAAATTAATTTGAAACGACAGCCTGTGGTCTTATCGAGGCGTCATTTCAGGCGATCGTCAACCTATAAGAGCCCTACAGACTGAGGGAGAAGGTCACATTTCTCTTTGAAATTCCCAGAGCACTTGACTCTTTTTCCTTCTTCTTTCCTCTTCATTCAAGAGTTTAAGAACTTCCACAGTTCTTCAATGGCGCCCAAGAGACGAGCGGGAAAAGAGGTGGCAACTTCTGTAACGGAGGGTCCTTCTCCTCCTTCGGTCATCGAACGACCAATCGCCGGTAGGGAACTTTCCCTTTTGATTAGAGACTGTCGTCTCTCCTTTAAAGCCGATTTTTGGCTGTCCTTAAATGAATCCAACACGAGATCAATCATGGTCTTGTGATTTTAGGGAGTCCAATTCCCTGAATTTACCTTGATTTCTTGATCGGGAATCCAAGAACTGAAGAGTTCTTCTTTAAGCTTCCAGGCGAAGCTATCCCTTAGGCGGTTCACATCCTGTTGAATGACAGGATGCGAAGCTGTCTTTTGAAATTTGACAGAAAAAGGACCGTAATACCCTTCTGGCGAAGTTAATCCTCAGGGCTGTATCACATTCCGTTTAAGCTTCTGAAGCGAAGCTAACACTTGGATATTTTCCTGCATCCTGCCCTCGTGTGGGATGCGGAGTTACACTGCAGCTGCGAAGCTATCGTTAGGCCAGCTTCGCTCAGAGGGCGAGGCTATGCCTTGTCAAATTTTGCTTTCTGGTTTTAGCCCTCGTTCGGCTGATGAACTAATCATAGTTTCTCTTTGTTCCTACAGTGCACTACACTCCTGGTCCTTTGAACAGTCTATTTGGGATGATCAGGGGATTGGACGGCAATGTCAGCCTGCAATTCCAAGGGCATGCTTCTCTGTTTAGTGAGCGGAGCTCTCTCGTTCGAGACACGCTTATTTATGGTGGGGATCAACACACCACGAGGAGCATTCTGACTACAGCTCCCTTGAAGATTTTGACCGTTGAGCCTATAGGAAGCTCGACTTCATGTTCGGGGACGTCGCGCCAGACCCTGATCGCCAGCTGCTGGCCGGGGAGGGGCAATAGATTTTCCAGTTGGACGGCGAGAAGTTCTATCTTCCATCTAACAAGCGGCATTTTTCATTGTCTTCCTTCCAATGCGTGACGCAGGCTCGGAAGATGTCATGGGAAGTGAGCCGGAGTACCGACTCCGTCATGTAGGGAAATTGATGCTTCAGTCTCCGGGTTACGCAAGAGCAGGGCCTCCTCGTTGCATAATGGGTCTACATCCTGGGAATGTGTCGCGAGACATCCCAGTGGGAGAAAATCCTGCGGTGGCACAGACCTTTGGCAATCAATTCTTTAGAGTTAATGGGAACTATCCGGCCACCGATTTCAGAACTCCAGGCTGGATTCACCCTCCGAAGGCATGGTGGAGGGATTTAACTGTATACATCCTCGCTCATTTCGAGGAGGATCTGGAGAGGCTAAACCTTCATGAGGCCGTCAGGGCGACTTGCTACGGCATTGAGATGAACGTGGCGTGTTTCTACGCCATCTTTGAATTGTACAGCCCGGCTACAGGGACTTTCTTCACTCCCGTTGGCGAACTGGGTATGGCTCTGCATGAGATGTGGGAAGTCTCTACTCTGCCTTTGGGATCTATCCCATATGAAGAATACTTCCCGTGCGAGATGGAATTGGCACTCCTGGAGAAGCAGGAGCCTACCTTGTTCGAGACTTACCGGGAGTTAATGTGCCATTTGTACATTTGCTTCAGCATGCACGGGAATAGTAAGGGAACTTCCTGTAGTTTGAATAGCTGGGGAGATTATTTGTTCCCAGATATGGAGAACACTCCTGAAGCGGCTCACTGTGGAGTCGCTGTCGAAGACATCTTTAGCCGGATGTAAAAGCATTCCCAAAGGGATCTAATTGTGGAAGAGGACGACGGTCCCTATGAAAAAGGCGATGTTCTTCGAAATTTCCATCACCAGGCTCGTCGGCCGATGTCCCAGCAGGCACTGCTGGCTGGCTTCTTGACAGTCTGGCTGAAGAGGTGCGTGGTGCCGTCTTTGTCGGGTGACGTTATTCATCCGAACGTCCTGCTGCCTGCTGTCCGTCTAGTCCATGGTCATTCTCTGGGACGTCTTCCGGCCATGGTGTGCTGTATTCAGAGAGGCCTTCACGCATTGACGGAAGGTGTCTGTAGACCGCCAGTGACGAAGCGCGAAAAGGGGGCCACTTCACCCGCGACGGACCTAACCCCAGAGTAGGTCTGCCATATACTTATTTGATGGAGTGGTTCGCCCTGCACTGTCCCTCTTTGATTGAAGCTGGAGAGGAGCCTCCCGAAGGTATTCGAATGGCGCTCCTCCGCCGATTCGAAGGATGCTCATGGCAGAAGACTTACGTGGCTGAGGCCCGTAAATTGGTGCGTCGCTATGACGTCTATAGTCTCTTCCGTTGTTTTCCCCGCATTCGGGATGCAGGCTATGATGAGGAGTTTAAAGATGCGGGGGAAGGACAGTCATCGCTGAGCAGGGGAATTTTTGAGTGGCTAGTCAGCATACGGCCCTCACACTTATTATACCGGAGTGGGGATAGCTGCTACTTGGAGCCTTATGTTCCAAGTCGGTTTGCTCGACAGTTTGGATATGACCAACTGTACATGGGCAACCCAAATCTTAATTTGGCCTTTATGGGGAGCCTTATTGACGGAGCCCGTGCCTGGTGCTTCTTCATTGCCCGCTGTACCGAGGCGCGGCTGCGTATGCCGTTGAGGACACCTAACCTTCTAATGACCCTGAGCTTCTGCCAGTGGTATGCGACCTCCAACTCCACACCCCTTGGATTTAATGCTAACAGTTATGGTGTGAAGTTAATTTCTCAGCGGCTAAAGCGGAAGGTCTCTGAGAGAAGGGATGGTAGGAGGGTTCGCGTCCCGGGCATAGAAGAATTCGTTGCTATTGATGACAGCGAAGCCTCGGATGCGGAAAGTCCTCGCTTCGAAGCGGAGGCAGGTGCCGAGACTCTTTCAGCTGGTTCCGGCGTGATGGGGACAGTTCCCCCAAGACATGTAGAAGAGGCGGAGGAGGAGGATCCCGACGTTCCCCTCAAGCGCAAACGGACAGGTGGGTCTCGTAGAAAGCAGTTGGTGAAGAAGCCCCGTCGCCAAGCTCCTATGGTTGTTGTAGAGGGAGAAACATTTGTGGCGGTCCCTCCTCTCGCCCCACTAGTAGTTGAACCATCAGTTGCTGAACCGGCGACTGGCGAAGTTGCTGCGGACCTGGGTAGAATCAATTCCGTCCTTGTAACATACCTTATATGTGTTTTAGACAGCTCATCATTTGTTTTGCGATGCAGAAACTGAGGCGGTGAAAAGCTCAAGGGCTGCGGCCGTCGAAGAATATGGGGAACATTATGATCCCTTATTTACTTATAAAGAGGGTGGTGAAGCTGGGTATTTTACCGTCACAGAAGAGTCCAGAGATGGTGCGGCTGGCGTAGGTCCTTCGGGCGTCGGGACTTCCAAAGGAGGTTCCGAAACTTCTAGCTCCTTTGGGTGGACCACGGAGGGTTCGGCGAGCGAGGGCGAGCCGGCTGTCCGTGTTGATTCCGCCAAAGATTTTCCGATGGAGCCTGTAGAGACTGATGTAGCCGCCAAGACGATTGAGGTGATATCATCTTTTGGTATTGGTTTGGCTTTTTGACTTTTACTATTTGTTGTGTCCTGCCTAAACACAACTTTGTTGCAGGTGTTCCGCCTCTGGGTGCGTCAACTTCAAGGGAACCGACCGATCTTCCTGAGGGATCGAGGGGTGACATGAGCACTTCGACCACGGCGGATGTTGCTGTGTTGGATGCTTTGTATGGTGACCTGCCCCCTTATCAGCCTGAACCAGCCAGAGGAACAGAGATTGAAGGGACGGTAGTCACGGAGGCAACTTCACTCCCAACTATATCAACGAGTGAGGTGCCATCAGTTTTGCCAGTGCGGAGCTGAGGGTGATTACGAGTCCTACTTCCCCGACGCTGGTGGTTGAGCCTGCTATCCAGGAAATGGTCACTAGTCCTACCTCGGTTGTGGCTAGTGTACTGGTTTCGATGAAGACTCCTTCGAGACCACCGATGACCTCTCATGTTGCTGCTGCCAGTGTTCCCGCTATTCCTTCCACGGTAATATCACAAGGCCGTTGGGATCTTCTGAGGCTGCCCGTCTGCCAAGAGTGGCTGAGGCTGAAAATGAATTTGTAGCTGAAATAGTCGACAACTTTTATAAAGGCTTGAAGCGATCCATCGATCTGGTCTTGAAAGGCTCGACTATGCCATTTTCTTCTTTAAAGGTGGTCCTCTCCCGCAGTATTGAGAATATCCGGGACTTCGGAGGGGATAACCAGGCTGCCGCATTGGGACTTCTGGTAGCCCAATTTGAGAGGGACGTGGAAGAATGGCGCCGTCTCAGCCGTTCGGACTTGAAGTCTTCAGTTGACGAGCAGCTTGCGCACCTTGTTGCTCAAATGCATGAAGCCCATCTCGCTGCTCAAGAGGCCGATAAGGCTATTTCTTCGAACTTGAAATCCTCAGAGACAAGGAAGATAGAGGTCGGGGATGCCATAGATGCTTCTCACAGTGCTCTTCTTGACGCTGAAGACAAAATCGAGAAGGACAAGGAGATGATCAGGAAGGGAAATCTTCTCTTATCCAAGGCTGAACCAGTGCGTCTTGAAGAAACTATGCGGCTTGAGCAGCTTAAGGCTCAGAGTGATGAGCTTTCGCGGCGAGAGTTGGCTCAAAGGGCAACTTTGACTGAAGTTGAATCTCGCTTGGCCCAGACGGTGAATTTTAATGAAGCTGAGCTAAGGTCGCCGGCTCTTGTCAGGGCGGCTGATGATAATGAGGCAAGGCTGGCCTTTCTTGAGGGACGGATCAAATCTTATGACGCACCCCTATAGCTTGTAATATATGTGCCTTCATGTATCCCTTCCTTTTTGGAATCAATAAAAGTAATTTTGTTTTGACTCCCTGTCGAATCTCCGACTTGTTCTATCTGCTGGATTGTCGTTTCCAAGTTGTATTGCAGCCATTTGAGAGGATAGTTCTTGCTGGATTGAATAATAAGACTTGGCTATCTGCCGTTCAGAGGTCGCACTGACGTAACCGGTTGAGAAGCCACCAGCTCAAGATTAGCCTTTGTGGGGCTAAAAGGGTAATACTTGTCTTTTGTAGATGTCAACAAGTACGGGTGAGAGCTGTCTTTTGTAAATGTCAACAGGCTCGAAATTGAGACTTGGCTATCTGCCAGTTCAGAGGTCGCGATGACATAACTGGTTGAGAAACCACCAAGCTCGAAGTTGGTGATACTTGCCTTTTGTAAATGTCAACAAGTATCGAGACCTGTCTTTTGTAAATGTCAACAGGCTCAAGGTTGAGACTTGTCTTTTGTAAATGTCAACAAGCTCGAAATTAAGACTTGACTGTCTGCTGGTTCAGAGGTCGCAATGACATAACCGATTGAGACGCCACCAAGCTCAAGGTTGGTGATACTTGTCTTTTGTAAATGTCAACATGCATCGAGACCTGTCTTTTGTAAATGTCAACATGCTCAAGGTTGAGACTTGTCTTTCTGCCAGTTCAGAGGTCGCGATGACATAACTGGTTGAGAAACCACCAAGCTCGAAGTTGGTGATACTTGCCTTTTGTAAATGTCAACAAGTATCGAGACCTGTCTTTTGTAAATGTCAACAGGCTCAAGGTTGAGACTTGTCTTTTGTAAATGTCAACAAGCTCGAAATTGAGACTTGGCTATCTGCCAGTTCAGAGGTCGCGATGACATAACTGGTTGAGAAACCACTAAGCTCGAAGTTGGTGATACTTGCCTTTTGTAAATGTTAACAAGTATCGAGACCTGTCTTTTGTAAATGTCAACAGGCTCAAGGTTGAGACTTGTCTTTTGTAAATGTCAACAAGCTCAAATTGAGACTTGGCTGTCTGCTGGTTCAGAGGTCGCAATAATATAACCGATTGAGACGCCACCAAGCTCAAGGTTGTAATGGAATTTGGGAGAAGGTCTCATTTTCACGGGGAGAAACGAGGAAATCACTGTCATAGGTTTAGTGTTAACGTAACAGCGAAATGCATATGTGGTCTTACCATTCTGTGGATGAGAATTGGTAAGTGATTTTGGAGAGCTCGCTTTCACGGGGAGAAACGAGGGAATCACTGTCATAGGTTTAATGTTAACATAACAGTGAAATGTATATGTGGTCTTACCATTCTATGGATGAGAATTGGTAAGTGATTTTGGAGAGGGAATCAAATGGGAACAGGTCCCTTAGGATTTTTAGCAAATCCTCAGCTGTCAACGGGTTTGATATGCCTTTACCAACTACCGTTTGAATTAAGCTAGCCATGCTATTCCCCTCAGCATGATGAGTTGTCGAGGACTTATGTTGGGCTTAAAGGCCAACATTTTCCTCTATCCTTAATCGTTAAGGATATTGGATCATCTGGTTAGCGTATGTGTAACCTTGATTTTCCTTTGAGAGAACCAGTGTACGGCCAGGTTCCTACTGGTTTATGCTTGTATGATCTCGCTTGGAGGAAGAGAAAGGCTCTCTTTGCATGTACCTTTGACATAAGGGTCTTGATCAGAGGTGTAGTGTTAACTTGATCATAAGAAGGGTCCTTAATCAAGGATAGTACTTCTTTAAGAACTTGCCATTGATCGGCCTCATGAGTAAGTCGCCCTCTGAAGTCATGAGGCAGTATGCTCCGTTTGAATAGACTGTTTCTATTACAAATGGTCCTTCCCATTTAGGCGAAAATTTGCCTTTGGTCTTGTGCGTCATAATCATTGGTCGTCTGACGGCTAAAACCAAATCTCCTTTCTGGAAGACTCTGTTAGCCCAAAGGCCTTCCACCCTAGTTTTGATGATGATTAACTCATGTAGTTATGTTTACTAATAATCTTTTGGTGTTTAAATTTCAGATCATTAGCAAGATATTAGTTGGTGATTAGCTTCAACAAAGGTATTTAGAAGCTTTTCATGGTGATTCCAGGGCCAAAGCATAAAGATCATACCTTGCCTAGCTCATGGATCACGGTGTTTGTGGATCGAGTCACCTTGAAGATGAAGATCATCAAGAAGACTTAGGTATCCATAGTTTAGTGTGTTTTAGATCCATTTGTAAAGCTTAGTATAGTTGATATGCTCAAGTGCACAACACACACAAAATTTATGTTTTGGATTTGGTTTTCATGAATAATAGATCAAAACAAGTTTAATTTGTTTATATGTATAGTAGATGTATTCTAGTTATACATACATGCTTAAATGACTTATACAAACTTATTTTGACTTCCCTATTCATGTATGGAAAAATCAAGTTTGATAAAAATACAAGTTTTGTTTTTGATAAAATTTGCAAGACTCAAAAATGAATTGATATGATTGATATATGTCTTGAAATTTTTATCACAAGTTTGTGTTTCCATATAAAATGATAAAACTATTTTTGTTAATTTTTAGAAGACTTAAAAGATTTATTAAATATTTTTAAACTATTTTTCTGACCCAGTTTTCTGTTCCAGGCTTCAATCAGTCGACTAAGTCAGTTTATTAGTCGACTTGGGCTGAAGTCGGTCGACCAGGCCGGTCGACCAACGTGCACAGATCTGTGCACGTTTGGCAGCTCTGGGACGGTCGACCCGGGCGGTCGACCGGGTCTGAGAGCAGTGCTCTCTGTTTGGGTCGACCGGGCCGGTCGACCGTGGTTGCCCAACGGTCACAATTCTGACCGTTGGCGGTCGACCGGGCCGGTCGACCGTCAGCCTGTCAGGCTGCCACATCAGCCTAACGGCTAGTTTTCTGATGGGCCTATATAAACCCCAATTCTTTGGGATTTTGGCCAAGGTT
Source organism: Agave tequilana (assembly GCA_038442645.1). Taxonomy (NCBI): domain Eukaryota; kingdom Viridiplantae; phylum Streptophyta; class Magnoliopsida; order Asparagales; family Asparagaceae; genus Agave; species Agave tequilana. The sequence continues at coordinate 57,606 of JAVJIF010004804.1, read as the reverse complement.
TTTACAAGAGAAAAATTCCCAGTTTTCCTGAGTTCAAAACAAGTTTTAAAAAGAGTTTTTGGGCTTTAAACTTCTCATCTTTATTGTTTTGAGTTTTTGGAAAATCAAAGAAAACTAGGGTTTTGGGAGATTGTATTGATTTTCATTTTCTATCATTTACAAGAGATTTTCCTAGTAGTTTTTCTTTGTTGCTTGTTTCCAAAATACTTTGTTTTCCACACTTGAGCTATCATCTATCCTAATCTATTAGGATCCTTTGTTTAGTGGAAAAAGAGAAAAAGAAAGAGAGATTGAGTTTGTGGTCTTTGGAACCACTTGTTGTAAACACTCTTGTTCTTTGTGTATCCCTCTTTGGTAGAGGTGATCGGGTGTTTAGTTTGCTCCCTCTAGTGAGAGGTGGAGTTTGGTTGTAAACCCTCTTCGGTAGAGGTGTTGTGGTTGTTTGGCTACGGGCCTACCCCTCGGTTGTGAGGTGGTGTTTGAGAGAGGAGTTCGGTACTCCTTGTTGTAACAAATCCTTCTCGGTGAAGGTTCCCTCGGTGGGAGTCCTCGGTGGACGTTATAGTGGATTGGAAATCCTACACGGTGGTGTAGGCAGGGATGTAGAGCAAGGTGCTCGAACCTCGAAACATATCTTGTTGTTAGCGTTTGATCCACTTGTCTCTCTAACTCTCTCTCTCATTTATTTGTGCAAAGCATCTTTCACTTCATTCATATTATTCATATTGCTTGTGTTGCCTTGCATTGATTCATATTGCCATATCTATTATATGCTTGTGTGTGTGCCTCACTTATACTTAACCACAAGAGCTTCACATAGCACCTCAACCCATTCAAGGGGAATCAAGAGGAGTTAGTCCAGAGCCCTTCACGGGGAATTCGGCTACACTTGTGTGTTGTATTAAGTGTGTTGCAATAATTTGCATTAGCTTCCGCATCTAGCGCATTTAGTTCCTAGATTAGCACTTACACCTATTCACCCCCCCTCTAGGTGTTTTTCAGACTCTTTGTTTGACCTTCTTATTGAAGGCTTTTGAGATTCGAGCTTGATACAACTCGATATGTTGCTGAGCTTGTAGCCGCTTCTCATCTAGGGCTTCAAGCTTTTGAAGACGCAATCGATCATTATCCTCTAATGTGATCTTAGTGGTCAGAGCAACTCATAATGACGGCATCTGAATTTCCAAAGGTATGACTGCTTCACACCCGTACACTAGGGAAAAAGGCGTATTGCCTGTTGGTGTCCGAACCGTGGTTCGGTATACCCAAAGACATTCACCAAGCTTTCGTCCCAATCTCGCTTATTCGAGGAGACGAACTTCTTGAGAAGCTTGATGATCGTTTTGTTGAATGCTTCCGCCAAGCCGTTAGCGGCGGGGTTATAGGCAGTCGATGCCACATTCTGAATTCGGTATTTATCACAGAATCGATAGAATACTGACTTATGAATTGGGGGCCATTGTTATGGATGATCCGCCTAGGGACACCAAATCGATGAATGACATGGTGTTTGATGAAATTAACCACATTAGAGGTTTTGACTTCAACCAGTGGTATGGCTTCTGCCCACTTTGAAAAGTAATCGGTTATTGCCAGGATAAACCGGTGACATCTTATCGAAGAGGGGCTAATCGGCCCTACGACGTCTATTCCCCATGCTTCAAATGGCCATGAAGCAACAGTCGGGTGGAGAAACTCCGAGGGCTGGTGTATGAAGTCCGCATGAATCTGGCATGCTTTCACCTTCGCGCATATTGGATGTCATCGGCTATCATGGTCGGCCAATAGTATCCAAGCCTATGCAACCTATCTTTGAGTTTTGGACCTGGCTGATGAGCTCCGCAAATGCCGTCGTGTGCTTCTTTAAGCACTTCCTGTGCCTCTGAATTGGAAAGGCAATGGAGAAGGACACCGTCATATGAACGACGATAAAGTGTCTTCAGAGTTGGATCGTAGTAGAAACGGAGAGACCTTCGTCTGATAGATGCCGTTTCTTTAGGATCGTCTGGCAGCAGACCATGTAAGGCATAATCGATGAGAAAAATTGCCAATCTCTCGGCTCAAGATCCGTGGAGACGTTATAGACTTCTCGGGTTCTCAGCATATGCTTAGAGCATACAAGGTGTCGAGTTGCCACTGTGAGGTGATACTCGGTGTCGACCGGTAAGGCTAATGTTGTTGCTAATGCAGCAAGAGCGTCCGCCTTGGTATTTTGAGATCGAGATACGTGCCCGATGTAGAAGCCTTCAAATAGGTTAGCCAATTCGATGGTCGTGTAATAATAAGGCACCAAGTCTTCGTGGCGGACCTCATATTTGCCTTTAACCTGATTGATAATCAGTTTTGAATCGCCATAAGCTTCGAGGTAGCGTACCCCCATTCCATGGGCGAGCCCCATGCCGGCGATGATCCTGCCCTTAGGACCTATTCGTGATGCTCCATCGAAGAACTTCTGCTAAACTATCCTCCACTGTGAAGGTAATAGCAGGTACCTTTGATTGTATATGATGGCATTCAGGGCAAGAAGACTGAGCGTCATCTTTAGGATTTCTGGCATGTACATCAGGAATGACTCTGAATTGGCCAGTGCATCTCTGCGTGCTTCTCTTGTCTCTTTTGAGAGACGAAGGAGCTCGTGTATGGTAATACGAGCTGGGATATTAGCCAGCTGGGCCAATATGTCAAAACGAAAGGGCATGTCAAGCCCTGGGCCTGAAGGCTTCTTTAACACATGGTCGAATCAGACTTCTTTAGGCTCCTCCTTTCCTTGGTTGGAACTGGAGCGGATGCTGGTACTTGTACTGACGTCGTTAGCTGTTGTGTCTCGTCAGTAACTTTCTCATACTGTTTTAAGGATGATTTTCCGGATCGAGTACCCGTCGGCTGAGGTACGTGAGCCTGCGTCGCGCAAGCATGCTTTTCTCCTTCAGAATCATTGAGAGAAGCTGATGTGAAATTGTCATCGTCTGGTAGGACGGAGATGACATTGCAAGATTTGCCCTTCGACTTGGACTTCTTTGAATCCCACTGCACATCTTGTACGAGGTCCGGGTGTATCCACATGACTTCCCATGTCTCCAATGTTAAGGGAACAAGACCCTTATTATTTTGAACTTCCGTCACGGGATGCTGATTTCCAACCGGCACAGGGACTGGATAGGTCCCGTCAGGAACTGTGACCTTTGGAGTTTTGTCGAACTCGATGGTCACCATGTTAGCAGTAACTTTCTTCTGCTCTGACTTTAGCGTCAGGACTCCGGCGTCGACCAAGGCTTGAATTCTGTCTTGAGGACATAGCACTTGTCGGTAGGATGGTGAATCATCCTGTGGTAGAGGCAGTATTTGGGATCGTTTGTGCGTCCTATCTCATTGGGACGCAGAGCATCTGGCAGCTTCATTTTTATTCCCTTTGTGGAGCAAATGGAATATTGTGACCACCTGATCGTCTCTGAAGGAGTACTGTTTTGGAGGGAACTTAGGCTCCTGATTATTGAAGCCGCTCTTCTTGGCTTTCGACTGTACGTCCCCGGATAATTCTACGGACATGGTCTCTTTCCCTTTGGTTTGAGAAGACTGCTCCATGTCGCTACGTCCTTTATTGTTCATACCCCATTTGCCTTTGGAGGTAGATGGTTCGAACTTTTTAGCTGACTTTTCGGCTATCTCAGCTTGTTCGACCAATTCCTTCCTGGTGTGGGCTTTGACAGCCCCCATGCGAACTTCTACCTGGTCCAAGAAGTTGTGCCTGTATGTCTGTAAGAGCATGGGTAATGGCATCCCTGTTGGCCACATTAAAGACAGATTTCTGAACCGCTCAATGTAGTCACGGACAGATTCGCCCTTCTTCTGCACGGTGGAGAGGAGCTTGTCCATGGTTACCTCAGTATCGTCCTCATAGAAACGAGAAAGGAATCGGGTTTCCAGGTCGATCCAGGAATTGACAGAGTCCGGAGGGAGACTTCAGAACCAGTCAAATGCCACCCCTTTAAGGTGCCAATGAACAGTCTAGCCATGATGGCGTCGTTACCTATAACATTACCAGTCTGAGACCGGAAATAGTAGATGTGCTGGTTTGGCGAGCTCTTTCCATCATAGGTATGTAGTGTTGGTGGTTTGAACTTTGGTGGGTATGGCACTGAATCCCACTCTAGTGGGTAAGGACGGACTGTCCCCCCTTTCTTTAATTCATCCCTCTGAGTTAGGGATGCAATTTGAGCTTGGAGACCCTTAAGGACTTCAGCGTCTAAAGAAGAACCCTCCTTGGATTTCTCTGCCTTTGGCTGATCATTGCTAAAATGTTCCTCCTCGTCGTGATTGCTCCCGGCATCATTGTTATTGCGATTGCTGAGAAGTGAGCGAGCATCTGTTGAATGTTATCCAGAACTTCTTGCTGAGTCTTGGAAGTTTGCTCCTGAGCTTCCAAACGTCGACGAAGGTCATCATTACCATTATCAGCCATGTTTATTAATGCTCTGTCTGTTCGCACTGAGCTAACTGTCGCTGAAGAGGCGTACCCACTGTCTTCATCTTCTTCATCCGATGGTTGGAGTGCTCTCCTGGGTTCTGGCGAGGCTAGGACCGTTGAGGAAGAAGGCTGTTCATAACTGTAGGGTATCGCCACCCTAGATCTGGTGTTTCGGAAAATGCCTTCTTCATGCACCAAGACTTCGCCTAAGCCTGGCTGTAATCTGGATCTGGGGAGCTGTAGGGAGTGTCGTCGGACGCTTGTCTGCCCCTGTGCAGCTCTTGTCCTCTCCCGGTCATGTTGACGGATGCGAAGGATAGATCTCGTGAGATGCTCCTTTTATGATGTTTCACCGGGGCCCGTACCGATAGTCGATCAAAAACTGATCGTCGTCCTGGAGGAGTGGCGGGGATTGGTCCCAGCGGGCAATGGACCGAGTGGACTGTCACCAACTGACATCCACTTGTTGACAACAGGAGGAAGAGGTTTGTTTATTTGTCAATAATTCCTGCAGATCAGACCCACTTGGGCTTAAACAATCCAGCACAGAGGCTCTTTTGGATCGCACATAGGACGATGTCCTGCTCCTTTTATCCCTGCAGAAGGGATTAGCACTGAATAGTGCTTTGGTTCTAGCTTCGCCATCAGGCGTGAGCTTAGCGCTTGACGAACCGGAGGGCAGAGCACGCTGTGGTGCTTTATCCGCTATGCTGCTGCGAAAACAATTAGCCTTAGATGGTACTTTGGCTCTAGCTTCGCGGTTATAAACCCTGCGCGTACGTTGTGGTACAGTAGCTTCGCTCATGAGAAAGAGGCCGGCGCGAGGCATTGCTGCTCTTGAATTGGGCGACGGTATGATTGCCGTCGTGACTTCGCGGCTGGCAGCATTGTTGGAGCAGACAGGCATCTTGCCTTTTTCTTCGCGAGAGAGGCGCGGTTTTGGCGTAGCTACGCCTGAGGCTTTGGCCAGAGACTTCTGTTTAGGCCTCCACATCCGCTTTGGCAGAGGATACTTAGGTTCGCAAGGAACCTGATTAGCCACACGCGAGGCTGAAAGGTGTTGGCAGAATTATGCTTCTGGTTCCTGCTTCGAAACCTTGGTCATGGAGACCTTTCTATGCTTCCGTGCTCGAAGCATTAGACCACCCCCAGAGAGGACTTCTTCAAATCTTCCTTGGTCGAATTGAACGACCAGGTTCTCGAAAGTGAAGGACTTGGACTGCGGGCGTGCTTCCTTGTTGCGCCAGAGAACCGCAGTAGGTTCGCAGAGAACCTTTTCTGTCTCCGCAGAGACTTTCCTTAAAGATTTAGCCAGAAAGGCTCTGGCTGCACTGGCTTTTCTGAATTCAGAGTTAGACCCGAAGGTCTGTTCGTCGCATTGCTACACTTGATTCTCGGCAGTGGAGAATTTAATCCCAGCGGAGTCGCCATCTTGTTTTTCATATAATTTGCAAAGGAGAAAACTTACAATAAAAAGAGTTGAGGAGCTAAATTACAAGTATTCTTAAAAAGATTACAAGTAGATCTCCTCAGAGATTCTGGAGAAGTGTGTCGATAGGAGTCTGGTCAGCGCGCGACCACTTTGTCCCTTTGACGATGCGAGCGATGAGATTCCCTTCTCGCCTGGTTCGGAGAATCAGAGAACAGAAGGTTGGTAGAACCTCTTGCTACTTCTCAAAACCGCCTTCAATTAGGAATTCCTTCCCGCCTGGTTCCGGAGATTCCTTGAGAAGAAGGTATTAGGGTATCAGCTCCCTGATTAGAGAAGCAATTCTCTATAAAGTCTCTGAATTCAAGAACGCAAGGTGCTTTTTGAAGAAGTCTCTGCTTGTGGAGTCTTCTCTCTTGCCTATCCTCTCTTTCCTTGTACCCCTGGTGGGCTATTTATAGGGAGAGTAAGGGTATAATTGTCCCTTGAAAAATATGGAAACAGATTGAATCAAATCTGTTTAAATCTAGAAAGTAGCCTTGCTGCGAGGCTAGGATCAGCTTCTGCGAGGCTAGTGGCAGGTCGGTTGATCCTCTTGATCTGTTTTGATCCTTTCCATATCGTTGGAGGATTTCCCTTGATCTTCTTACTCGTTTTAAAAGAGTCAAGAGATTGTGGCAATCAACTGCCAAATTTGATCTCAGATTTGATCTTGATTAGATTTGATCTTGATCCCAATTAGATCTGATCTCATCTGGAGATTTGATTGGTCAAAGGTTGACCATAGCAGACCAGCAGCGGCGATGCCCGCTTTGAACTCACAGCGGAGCTGGAGGCAGTATCTGGCGAAGTCAGAAGAAAGCTCTTCGGCGGAGCTAGATGTCGTCTGTGGCGAAGCTACCGCATACCCTTCTGCGCAGTTGCGTGTGGCTTCAGGTGGAGCTAACTCTCTCTGCGAAGTTGCGCTTTAGCAGTTCAGGCGAAGCTATAAGTTAGCTTCCTGGCGGAGCTTTGAATAGCTTCAAGGCGAAGTTGGATGATCTTAGCCTCTCAGGCGAGGCTATCCCTTTGGGCTCACGTAATGCTAAGTGCTAGTATCTTAGACCTGCTGAGGTCTTGTTCAGAGACAATCCGGGCTCACTGTCTGCTTGCTGGATCAGTGGAGTCCAGGTTGCTTCCTTGTCCCTCAGAGATGGGTGAAAACTGGTCGTCAGCTTGTCTGTCACTCGTCTTTTGTAAATGTCAACAAGTTTAGACATTATTCAGGCCAATAAGAATCTTGTCTTTTTTAAGTGTCAACAATGAGTAAACAATAAATGTGAGTGTTCAAATAAAATGTGAAGAATATAATCATGAAAGATAGTCAATAAGCTCATGTGAAATTCCTTTAAACATGAAAACATGAAAAATGATTTAATCTTCAAGACATATATATGTCAAGTATAAACTAAAGTATACATACATATCCAAAACATAACGAGTCCACAAATGTATATGCATTAAGGCACATGGCTCAAAGGATGTATATGTATAATCAATAGTTTAGACAAGATGGACATATACATGAAGTTAAACAAATGAACATGAAAACATGGATAAAATAGGAATACAAGTCAAATGCATGAATCATCAAAACTAGACTATACTAGCACATCTAATGGGTACAAATAAGCGTTCAAGCACAAACATATAAAAAATTTATTTGTGGCCCACTATATGTACAAGTATACATCCTAATTTTAATGAAAACTAACATCTAAACAAGTAATCAAATCATGAAGCATAAAATGAGACATAAATCAACATGATAAACATAAATACGATCATTATGTAAATCCACATGCTATTAGAGTTATGATATACATAATAGCTAAACATATGTGAGAACACAAAGAATGATCCATATGAACATGGGTGATCTCAAATGCTATACATGCATGTCAAGGATCTAATAATCATGGCATTAACATAATAATCTATAAACATCAAACATGCTATAAACGAATGATATGAAAGCATGTAATTATAAACGGGAGTAAAGGATTGTTACCAAAACGAAGAGGCAACACTCTATGTCTCCAAAACACGGTGGTCCTCCCACCAAACTCCCCTGAAAGTGATGCATCCAAATAGTCCACATGAAGCTCGGAACGCATCCACCTCAAGGCACAATCACTCTCACGTCATGCGAGAGCCCACACCTACATCAAATACAATACGGGTGGTCTTTGGTACCCATACTCTTTTGGGTCCATCGGGGTTAGTACCTTTTCTAACCCAAACAAATTTATTTGCTAAATAAGAAACATGTATACGATCATAACAAAATTTAGCAAGGTGGCCCTTACGTCCACAATGTGTACAAGTGTACACATGAGCATACATGTGATGGGTGTGTACGTGAGGAGCATGTGTATGCCGTGAAGGGTATGCATGCAAAGATGGAACTTGTTTCTTTCGAAACAAAGATTCCAAACGTGTATGGCTCAAAACACATTGGCTCAAAGTGGAGCCCAAACAATCTACACTCTTCTTAAGTATGGATATATCATTTTCAATTAAAGAAGAAGTGTGGCATGCAATAGGTAAGCTAGGTGAAGCTACACTAGCATGGCAAATATGAGAATCAATATTATTTTTCAAGGAAACATTATTCTTTAAACAAACTTCTAAATCCTTGAAAATAGAAGCAATTTTCATTTTAAAAAAAATCATTTTCTTTTAAAACAAAATTAACTTTTGAAGATAAGTTTTCATTTTTCTTCAAAATTATTTCACAATCATTTTTAGATTTTAAAACTTCATTTTCTTTTAGGGCAAGTTCAAGTCTAGATTTCAATGAATCCCTTTCATTAGAAATCTCAACCTTCTCTTGTAAAACCAACTCAAGTTTTGAAAATAAATCCTCTTTTTCTTTATTTAATTTACAAGTTTTCTTTTTCAAAACTTTATATTTTTCAAGGAGGTTCTCACAAACAATAGATAACTCTTCATTTAAAGCATCGGCATCCATACTATCATGATCAACAAATGAAGAGCTAGCACTATCTAGTTTAGTATCTGAATGTACCTCAAGGGAGTCATTCCCTTGGACAATATAGCATCGTTGTTCGGATTCGTCTCCACTAGATTCATCCTCCGGTTGGATTGGCAATTGAAGCTTGGAGGTGGTCAACTTGTTCCACACTGCAAAGGCGGAATCAAAGTTAGTAACAAGCATAAGATATTTTTTAGAAAGCGTGCTTCTAATAGCCTCAAGGGATTGTGTATTGGCCCCTATATGATTGCGGTTACCAAGATAGCATTTCTTGGTAGCGGCAAGGAAAACATGCAAACCTAGGGTTTTCAAATACATGGACATCCTAAATTTTCATGTGTCAATGTTGGAAACATCAAACATGGGAGGTGACAAGCAATCCATGAGTGTGTGCAAACAATATACGTGCAAATGCAAATGATAGATTAGCAAACCAAGATCTCACTCCTAGGTGGTTAAATCAAATATCAGGAGCGGAGGCTCTGATACCAATTGAAATCACCTAGAGGGGGGTGAATAGGTGATAGACTAATCTAATAAACTAAATGCGAAATTTAAAACTATTTGCAACAACACTTAGTGCAACCAACGAGTGTAGCCAAATTCCCCGTGAAGGGCTCTGGACTAACTCCTCTTGATTCCTCTGAATAAGAGTTGAAGCGCTATATGAAGCTCTCGTGATTAAGCACAAGTGAGGCACACAAGCAAACACAACCAAGCATATAGATATAGGCAATATGAATCAATGCAAGGCACAACACAAGCATAAATGATATGGCAATATGAATGATGCAGTGCACAAATAAATAGAGAGAGTTGAGAGTCAATGGATCAAACGCAAACAACAAGATGTGTTTCGAGGTTCGAGCACCGAGCTCTACGTCCCCGCCTTCACCGAGAATGATTTCTAATCCACTAACTTGTCCACCTAGGACTCCCACCGAGGGAACCTCCACCGAGGATTTTGTACAAATACAACCGGGAGTACCGAACTTCTCTCTCACCAATACAACCAAATCCACCTCACCGAGAGGGATACAAGCACAATCTACCTCTACCGAAGAGGGATACAAATACCAACCAACTCCACCTCACCAAGAGGGAGTAAATCACAACCTCAACTCTACCAAAGAGGGAGCAACCAACAACCCAAATCCACCTCTACCAAAGAAGGATATCACAAATGGAAGGGTATACAACTTGGAGGTTTCCACAACCTCAACAATTTCCTTTTTCCACAAAACAATTGATCCTAAATAGATAGGATAGGAGATATAGCTCAAGTGTGGAAAACTAAGTGTTTTGATCAAAGAAAATCTCTTGGGAAAATACCAAATAGATATAGAATTTATAGATCAAAAACTAATTCCCAAAAACCTAATTTCTTTGAAATAAACAAAACACTTTAAAACAAATAAGATGGATCTTTTTGTTCTTTAAACACTTTTGAAAACTTGCTTTGAAAACCAGAGAATAGGGAAATTTTTGCTCTCAAAAACCTTAGCCAAAATCTCAAAGAAATGAGGTTTATATAGGCCTCCAACAAAAACTAGCTGTTGGGGCTTTTTGTCAGCCCTGGCGGCTGGCGGTCGACCGCCAACGGTCAAAAAAAATGACCGTTGGAAGCCAGCGGTCGACCGGCCGGTCGATCGTAAAAAAACAGAGAGCAAAGCTCTCTGGCCGGTCGACCGCCCGGTCGACCGACCCAAGAACCTGGCCAACGTGCACAAGTCTGTGTACGTCGGTCGACCGTCCCGGTCGACCGACTCTGGGTCCGGTCGACCGGCCCGGTCAACCGCCAGAGCCTGGCAGGCTGGGTTCTGGGTCAAAAAACTGGGTTTTAAAATATTTTAGAAAATCCCATAAAACTTCTAAATTTTCACAAAAATAGTTTTATCATAATACATTGATATTTAAACTTGTGTGAAAAATTCCAACACAAATTTCAAACATATTGAACCATTTTTGTGTTATGGAAAAATTACCGAAAATCAAAAATCGTATTTTTTCAAACTTAGATTTTCCAAAAGAAATCTGATTTTCCAAAACTCATTCAAATACAAAAACATGATATTTAAACACTTTGAAGCATGTTGCATATGGATAGAAATCCAATATACAAGAAACATATATATATATATATATATATATATATATATATATATATATATATATATATATATATATATATATATATATTATATATATATATATATATATATATATCATAGTTTTTATCTTAAATACCAAAAATATGTTTTATTAAAATACAAAACACCAAACCTCATGAATAGGCATCTCAACATAAGTTTGTCTAAGAAGTTAAGCTTGCATGTATATAGAACACATCTAATATTCATTTAAATAATGTAAACTTATTTTGAATCTATCTATTCATGAAAACCAATATCGGTTAAACCAAAAACCGAAAAACCGAATCCAAAGCATGAAACGTGTTTGTATTGTAAACTTGAGCATATCACACTATTCTAATCTTTACACATGGATCTAAAACAAACTATAAACTAGGATACCTAAGTCTTCTTGACGATCTACATCTTCAAGTCGATTCGATCCAAACCGTGATCCACCGAGCTTGACTCCAACGAGTGCTATATATGATCTTGATGCTCGGACTCTGGAATCACCAGGTGAAAGGCTTCAAAACTCCTTTGTTGAAGCTAATCACCAACTAATATCTTGATTAAAGATCTAAAACTAAACATCACAAGATTATTAGTAAACATAACTACATGAGTTAATCATCATCAAAACTAGAGTGGAAGGCCTCTGGGCCAACAATGTCCACATTACTTCTAAACTGACAAATGTCTATATCTCTCCTCTTTATGGTACTCAAATTGTCATGTCCAGTAAACCACCTCTGAACAGATGAGTCCATTGCTTTATTCTCCTTCCTCCATCAGGGCCGGGAGCTCTTACTGTCATGTTAATACGACTACCTCTGAACAGCGAATTGTGAGCTGATGTCTTTTAGTTGGTCATTACCTCTGAACCAACGAGTGCCCAGATCCAATTCACCCTTGCAGTCCCTAGTGGACTAGCTGCTAAGTTAATTCGACTACCTCTGGCAACGGATTCGGAGTTTAGTGTGTCTTAGTCTATCATGTTTAGTTTATCACCTCGGAATAGACGGATCCTTAAAATCTGATTCACCTCCATTTTGTCATCATGTCCAGATCATCACCTCTGAATGATAAAATTTCAAGCTTGGTGGTTTCTCAATCGGTCATGTCCAGTTCATCACCTCTGAGCTGACAGATAGCCAAGTTTCCCTTTTTTTACTGTTATGTCTAGTTCGTCACCTCTGAACAGTAAACACTTCGAGTTTGATAATTTCTAATTGGTTATGTGTAGTTTGTCACCTCTAAACCGATGAATATCCCACCTTTCTTCGTCACTATGTCCAGTTCATCACCTCTGAACGATAAGGCTTCGTGTCTGGTGATTCTTACTCAGTTATGTCCAGCTCGTCACCTCTGAACTGATGGATATCCAGATCAAACTTTTCAGTCGAGTAGGGACTCTTCTCGCTGATATGTCCAGTTTATCACCTCTGAACAACGAACCCTCTTTTCTAGCGATTCCGAACCTGTTATGTCCAAATTACTTCTGAATAGACGGATTCCTAGATCTGCTCCCCTTTGTCCCCAGTGAATCAAAACTCTCTATTGCCTAGTGGGGAGGGTTAATGGGTAGTTACACCCATGATTCCCCATTAAGAGGAGACAATCAAGGGAATCTTAACTCCCTATTGGGCCTATAAATAGCCTACTAGTAAGTTAGGCTCAGGGTCTTGAAGAATTCAAGTCTAGAGGCTTTTTGAAGAGCAAAAGCTTCTTTGGTGGCTTCAAAGCTTCTTTGATACCGATTTGGTAAGAGTTAAATTCTAATCAACTTTCTCCTTAGGTCAGTCTCCTATTGAGTCTGAGATGTCCCTAGGGGCCAACGTCTACTCAATTTTAGTTAGGCTTCGATTAGTGAGTGAGGAGATTGTTTGTGGGTTAAGCGAGGGTGATGACTTTCCACCTTATCTTATTTATAGGACAAACCCTTAAATCAATTTAGTGCAACATGTACATGTATATAAGAAGTAACACTTAAGTAATGTAAACAATTCAAAAGTATTCCTATACTCCATGCTATGCACATGTACCTTTGCTCCAGCACTTTTCAACCGTAATGTAAAATGTAAATGAAATTAGACAATACCTAAATACAAAGTCTAACTGTTTTTTAATTAATTACAAATACGAGTTACTGTTGAATTAAAAAAATATAGTGTGTAGAATAAGTTAACAGAAAAATATAATAACTGCAGAGTTACCTTTTGTAGTTGTCAACTTCCTGTAATCAACTCCTGCATATAAAAACAAAGAAGAAAAATTAACCACTTAGTAATTAATAACAATACCGTTCTCTCCCCAGCAATGACGTCAAAATTTGATTGAGAAAAATCTAGAGTTTTAGAATGATGTTATCTGAAAGTAAAAAGAATCTCTGGCTTTTCGCAATTTATTCGCGATAGCAGTGGCTATGCGGGTCGAATCCATATGGAGGGATGCGATGAAAGCGTTTTGGCATGTTTACTAAATTGGTTAAGCGTTCTTCTTTAGTTTGAAAATAAAAATAATTTTATGTTAAGTTGAAGTAAAAGTAAACAAGTGAAAATATTGTTTGTTTTGGTTTTTGTATTAAGAAAAAGAAAATTAAGGTTTCTAAAATTATAAGAAAACTTAAAAAGAAAGAAAGAAGATAAAAGTGGACTTACCCTAGATCATAGGCGAAGGTTTACCTTGAGTTGGAGGCGAGCAAAGTATAGTCCATAAGATTAAATCCAATTCCGTCCACATTGAATCATCAAAACTCAAAGGCAAGCATGAAATAAGAAAGACTTGAAAGCAAATATATCGTCATGAACTGTCAATGGCACTTATTCCTATGCTTGAAGATCCATATGGATAGTAGTCATATACAAGAGGGAAAATACTAACGAGAAAAATAAAAGCAAAAAGTAAACTTTGATTAAATTAAAAAACTATGAAAGAAAGGAAGAAACTTACATTACTGTTACTTTCAATACATACCTTCTCTCTCTTATTCTCATGAATCTCTTCTCTGATCTTGGTTTACAAAAAAATTATAGAAAATAAAAGAAAGAAAAAAACTGAACTAAAAATCCTAATTTTGATCTTTGGAACTATTCTGAGATGTCCCTTTGCTCATGCCTCTACTGGGGTATTTATAGGAGGAAGCCTGGGTACTGACTCATCAAAATTCTGACTCATCAAAAGGTATATACTTAGAATTTTGAAGTTGAACTATGAATATACTGAGAATATCCTTTTCTTCTCTTAATTGGAAATTTAATTGAGTTGGGCTACAGCTAGCTGTCATATTGAATGCTAAATATGACTCATTAAACGACTAAAATAGAAATAGTAGCCAATAGAAAAATTGTAGCTCTTTAAGCCTTCTTTCTAGAGCATCTTGAATCATCAGATTTGCATTTCTATAACGAAAGTTATGATCAAATTACTGAAAGATTCTTAGTCTGAATCCGAATTTTGATTGAATTGTAGACTTTTGGAGTTCCTTCTCTGACTCAATCTTACCATGTTATCAAAGGGTATATTCTCAAAATTTGAATTTAAATCCTAAATATGTTGAGAATATCTTTTCTTCTTTACTTGGAGAATAATTGATTTCCAATTACGAATTTAGTTGGATTTTCCTTTCAATCTCCAAATTTGATTGCCTCAAATGTCTCAGTTTATTGGGCTTTTTGGGCTTGTTGGGATCTTTTCCCGTTTTCTCCTTTTTTATAAAAGTCTGCACATCACTAAGCAAAATGAGATCAAATAGCAGAATTTTAATAAAATAAATACGAAAATGTGATAATAAATATGCAAAATTGATAAGTAATCATTTATTAAGAAGTTAACTAATGGTCGCACTCTGTGATTATAAATAAAAAGTTTATTTGTTTTGCATCCAACTGTTACCATGGTCGCAGTACTCAGGTAATAATTACTCTCAACTAGAAAAATTATGATTATGATCGCAGTCCATAATTAACTATATTGATGCATGAAACTGTGGCCATAATCGCAGTCTGGAAAAAAACAGTTTGATCGCTGTACATTCAATAAAGTCAAAAATTGCGACTATGGTTGCAGTCCAAAGTTAACTATATAAACAGATAATACTGCGATCATGATTGCAATCCTCTCAAATCAGTATATTTCACTGTATTTCACAAATTAAAAAACTGCGATTACAGACGCGGTGTGTTACATAAATACAAAGTTCTTCTCATGCGTGAAAAAGGGACAACAACCATAATGAAGAACAAATATATAAAATTATAAGTAAATTGTGACTATAGTTGCAATCTTAATTCACTATTAAATATACTATAGTTGCAATCTTAATTCACTATTTTATATTTAATCTAGTAAAAAATTCATTCACAACATGCTATTCACAGTATGATATCGTTAACCTAGCGAAAAACTCATTCACAAATAACTTCATGAGGACACCCTCGTGACTTATCTATTCTTTTTCTTCACACGCCAAAACTCTATTCCTTGCATAAGCATTTAGAAGTCGTATGCTTCATCATCTGTTGTAAATTAGTATCCTAAAAAAATAATTACGCTTTCAGACATTTCTCCATTTAAATTCATTTCCTACCAAAATAAATGCTGAATTAAATAAAAAATAATTAAAAATAACACATCTAAATATAATAATTAAAGCCTGCGAGTAAGGTCGCAGTTATAAAGATAACTATGATATTATTGACTAAAAGACACGACCATAGTCGCATCTTTCTGGATGTCTATAAATATTATATATAACAAAGTGTTTTTTTATAATACTGCGACCTTTGTCGCAATCCTTAATATATTAAAGGACTGCAAAAAAGGTTGCACATCTGATGGAATTACAGACTGCGACTACGGTCACAATTATAAAGAAAATCGTGACATTATTTATTAAAAATAGTGACCATAGTCGCATCCTTTAGGATGTCTATAAATATCACAAAAAATTATTTTATAAAATACTGCGACCTTTGTCGCTGTCTTTAAAAATTTAATGACCATAAGATAAAACATGAACTTTAATAAATTAAAGCACTGCGGCAAAGGTCTCACATCTAGCGTAACTAAAGACTGCGATTAAAGTCGTAACTACAAAAATATCTATGAAATTATTAATTAGAAAACTGCGACCTTAGTCGCATTTGTTCTATAAAACTTAAACTAGGTCACAATATCATCTAGGTCCCAAAATTTTTTTCAGATGAAAAATTGTGAAAAATAATAAAATAAATAAAAAAGAAAAAAAACCAACCTTTTGATCAATATCCAAAAATCTCAATCATTCTGGATATTATATATTCTGTAATGAAGTTGAACCTGATGATATATGATTGATATTAAGATCGAGAGAAAGGAAGCGGGGGTGTCGACGACCTAAACCGGCAGGGAATGAGGTCTGGTTGGGGGTCAACATTAAAATATACAAGGAGATCTAAATCCAATGGAGCTCCCGATGGAGAGCTGATGAAGATCTAGGTCTGCAAACTAAAAAAAAAAAATCTAATCCTGCTCCCGCTATTTTTAGAATGACTTTCTCTGCAAAACTCAAATATATATCTGACAGCGCGCGGAACTAGAAAATTAGAGAAAAATAATAATAAACAATATAAATCTATTATTATTAACTGCAGGGGTATTTAGTAATTTCAGTTGTTCCTATAAGCGGGTCGTCCTTTAAGATTGTAGAATGTTGTGGCTAATAATGTATCACGTCACCGCCGGCTGAGAGGGACTCTCATCTGTCAGCTAATATATATATTTCTGTGTGTATATAATGTGTGTGTCTAATATATATATATATATATATATATATATATATATATATATATATATATATATATATATATATATATATTATATGATGAACATTATTAAGTTTCTTGAGATGGTTGATTCAGTGAGCTGCTACTAGGAGACTGAGGGAGCTGTAGTTGGTGTTTAGTTGGAAGTGATGGGGTGCTGGATTAGTGCTAGCAATATGCATGACTGTTGAAAGAGTTCTGTTGTTATTTGTCTGAATAGTACATGTTAATTGACTGTTGAGTATTTAGTTAAGGTCTAAAATGGGAGATGGGAAACTAGATTAGTTGGTATGGAGACTAAATTGACTCAAAAGATAGAATCTCTAACGGGGTCTTGATCCCGATCATATTTCATGATTTGGTCACATATTGAATCTATTAAGTCCTCCGGAGATCTAATAATAAGATCAAAGTTGCCGAGAGCAATCACAAAAGAAAGAACAGAGAACAAAGTAGAGAACATAAGATTTAACGAGCTTCGACAATTTGCCTATATTCTCGGGGAAGAAAGGAGAGAGATCTTTTTAATCAAATCAAAAATACATATTACAAACTAGAGTACAACGGTCCTTAATATATATTCATAGAATCTACGAGAAGAAGGAAACTAAAACTTCTGAAATCAGACCAGAAACGAAATTAAAATCTAATAGGACACTACTAACTGTTAGCTGAAACGATGGCACATCTCCTTCTATAGAGAAAAACTAGGGTTGCAAATGTGAAGTCTCCAAGCTACCCTTGACAGCTGTTTAGCATATCCGAGTTGCTTCTCATCTTGGATTGATCTTTGGACTGCTTCTCCAAATTGATACTCTGAGCTGCCTTATTCTCAACTCCAGAGTGATATTGGGCTACATCTCGGAGTGACTCGGAGATGCCTCTCTGAGATGCCTCTCTGATAGTGAAACTTTGATCTCGCCTAAACGTCTATACTTAGAGTATTTCGCCTTTGCACCAAAATCTGCAGAGAGAACTTTTCAAAATAATTTTGATCCGGGGGCTCCACCACCGAGGTCCTGGGAGGGAGGTTCCCTACCCCTTTCAACTCGCACGACAACCTGACTGCGTAGGTTGATCTGCGTAATGACTCTACGTAGGCGACAAATTGTCAAGGTAATAACTAGGTTCCATAACAATTCTTGTCCTTCTTTGGTCTTGCCGAACTTATGCTATCTCCAACAAGAGTTAAAAAAACTCTATCAACTAGATTTTAGATATTCTCCTCATGAAATCATCACCTTCTTGTTGGCCCAAAGGTTACAATCACCTGTTTTAGTGTGTTTTGATGATTACAAAATATATGTAGTTATTTGTACTAATCATGTTTGTTGTTTTAGTGTGTTTCAGGGTTCTAACATTTCATGGAGTGTTCTTCCCTAAAGGAAGGTTGTTTTGGCTCAAGTCGGTTCAATTTGGGTTCAAGATACAAGATTTTGAAGAACAATTTGAAGCCCACTTGAAGACTTTGTAGTCATCTAGAACCTATGTAAGAATTAGTTTGTTAAAGTTTGAGGTTGTGGTAAATTGGCTCTAGTACACACACACATTTTTCAAAATACAGTTTTCAGTTTTTGATATTTTGCTTTAAGTTCATGCCTTGATTTTTATACATGATTCAAATCCTTACGAATTTTATATCTTATTTATATCATGTATATCTATCTTTCCTGCATGATACTTAGCCATATATCCCTACAAAATTATTTTGAAAATTTTCCCAAGTCCAGAAAAAATTTCCATTCTGTAAACTATTTCAGGCCTGGGGGTCGACCGGGCCGGTCGACCGGTCCCATTCCAGGCCAGGACGGTCGACCGCCCCGGTCGACCGCGTCCTGTGTCCAGGACGTGCACGCTTGTGCACGTCTGTCGGTCGACCGACCTAAAATAGCTTGCTCTCTGTTTTTCGTCGGTCGACCGTATCGGTCGACCGGGCCCAACAGCTATCTGCCAGATGAGCTACCGGTCGACTGGGCCGGTCGACCGATAGCCTGCCTGGAGCCCCAACGGCTCTTTCCTCTTTGGTGATTTTCTGAAAAACTGTTTTAGTTACTTTTTGTTTGGCATAGTTTTCTGATCTTTTGGGGACTATTTTTTGACCATATAAACTTAATTAAATCATGTTTTAATCCCCTCCTCTCCCTATAAATAGAGAGGGTTGGTCTCTTGCAAAGACACCAAGAAAAATCCCTAGTTTACAAGTTTTCAAAAGAAAGAAAAAGTTTCAAAGCTCTCAATTCTCCATTGCTTTCTTGGCCATTGTTTTCAGTTGTGTGTGCAAGCATTTTTCATTTACAACTGAGCTTGTTTTTCTCACTACACTTCTAGAGCCAAAAATTCCATCCTCATTCTATAAGGAAGTTGTAAAGAGAAAGTTTGTAAGAAGTTTGTGATCCTTTTGGTGATCACTTGGCTACTTGTTCCTTCTTCTTGTTCTTGTTGAGTTACCTCTTCGGTAGAGGATTGTAAGTGGTGGAGTTCGGTACTCCGGTCTTCGGTAGACCTTGTAAGGTCCTCGGTGGATAGTGGAAACCCTTCATGGCGGTGAAGGCGGGGAGTAGAGCGGTGTCTCGAACCTCGAAACAAATACTTTGTGTTTGCGATTGATTTTCTCTTTGCTCTCTATTGCTCTTACTTTCTTGCTTTTGATATTGCTATTCTTTCATACCTTGTGATATATCTTGTGTGCACTTCATTATTACTTTCATTTCATTTCTTGCAATATTGTCGATCATAACTCATACAACAAGATTGCAATACGCACCTCAAACTCATATCTAGAGGAATCACGAGGAAGGAGTTCAGAACCCTTCACCGGGTATTCGGCTCTTAGTCTTGTTTTGAGTGATTGTTGCATCATTCATTCATACTTGTTTAAAAAGATTGTTAAATTAGCTTTTACACCTATTCCCCCCTCTAGGTGTTTTCAATTGGTATCAGAGCATTGATCTCTAGGCTCTTGGCTTAACAACCTTAGAGAGATCCTTTATTTGCTAATCACCATATTCATTTTTCATACTCATTCACTTAGTAAAAATGGCCGATGGAATTAAGACCCCCAAAGTTTGATGGCCTTAACTTTCCCATATGGAAGGTTAAGATGACCGTATTTTTGCAATCTCTAGGAAGCCGGGTTGCAAAGGCGGTGACCAAACCATTTAGTGCACCCACCGGTGATGAGTCTACTTGGTCCGAAATTGAGACCAAAGAATTTGATGCTAACTCTAGCGCACACTATGCATTACTCCAAGCTCTTAATGATGATGATATTACTAGAGTAATTCATTGTAAATTCGCACATGAAATTTGGACTCATTTGCTTGTTACTCATGAGGGAACCTCACAAGTGAAGAGGGCTAAAATAGATCTTCTTCGTTCCCAATATGAGAATTTCTCTATGCATGATAATGAAACCATAGATGATATGATTACAAGATTTACTAAGATCACTAATGGATTTTCTTCTCTAAGTGATGCTATTGACAACGACCAAAGAGTAAGGAAGATCATCCGGGCTCTTCCTCCTTCATGGGAAGTCAAAGCAACTATCTTGAAAGAACTCAATGACAAAAAGGAGATGGAGCTTATAGGTCTCATTGGGAACCTCAAGACCCATGAGATGGAGAGAAAAGCAAGGGAGGAAATGGCTCCTTCCAAGAAGAAAGCTATTGCCTTCAAGAGTCAATCCTCATACTCCGACGAAGACGATGAAGAAGAAGATGACGAAGAGCTCTCACTTCTTGTTAAGAACGTTCGGAGGATGTATAACAAGGCAAAGTTCCAAGGTAGAAGGAGATGGCAAGGTGGTAAAGAAGAGAAGAAAATTATTTGCTTCAATTGCCAAAGACCGGGTCACATTGTTGCGGAGTGCCCGGATAAAGTCAGGCCCTCCACTTCCAAGAAGCCTTACAAGAAGAAAGCATTGAAGGCTACATGGGATTCCGAGAGTGAATCCGAGGAGGAAGTTGACACCGCCAACATGTGCTTCATGGCTAATGAAAGCACAAGCAAGGTAACCCCTAACACCTCTTCTTTTAATGATGAGCTTTCCATGGATGAATTAGGAGAAGCTTTTGAGGAACTCTCACATAATTATGATTTTCTTAAGAAAAAATATTTGAAAATGAAAAAGGAAAATGAGTCTCTTAATCACCAAGTTTTTTACTCTTACTAAAGAAAAAGATGAATTATTTTCTACTTTAGTTTCCTCCAAAAAGATTTTGATAATTATAAGATTTCTTGTAAAGGTAAGTTTCCTCAAGTTGATAAAAATGAGATTGTCATGCTAAAAGAGAAAATTGATTCTTTGGGAGTAGTTTTGAAAAAGTGTGAATTTGATAAGAATAGACTTGAGGCTATGTTTCCTAAGAAACAAGCCTCTAAGAAACAATCACATGCTATTCATGTTCATGCTCATAAATCACAACCTTTACATCATGTCAAACCCCCCAAACATGCTCACCCTCCACACACACATCATGCATACATGTATGGGAGAGTATTTTCATGCACTTTTTGTGGCCGTAAAGGTCACTTAGTTAAGTTTTGCTATGATAGACTTAATGCTTCACATCATAATATTTGGGTTCGAAACACTAACTTTCAAGGACCCAAGAAAATTTGGGTACCAAAGTCAATGAATTTGCTAAATGATGTAGGTACTTTCCAAGGCGCAACGACGTAAAGGGTTGTGGTATCTTGATAGTGGTTGCTCAAGGCACATGACTTGGGATATCAACAACTTTGCAACCCTATCAAGATACCATGAAGGTGGCACCGTCACCTTCGGAGATGATGCCAAGGGTAAAATCATCGGTATTGGTAATGTTAAACTTGGTACATCCCCTTTAATAGAAAATGTTATTTTAGTTGATGGCCTCAAGCATAATCTCTTGAGTATTAGTCAACTTTGTGATAAAGATTTTGATGTTGTTTTTGATAATATAGCTTGTAGAGTTTTTGATAGACAATCTAACACATGTTATTTTCCGGTTTTCGTGAAAGCAATATGTACATGATTGACTTGTCTAATATGTCTTGCAATATTACTTGTTTGAAAGCCCTCGATGATGACTGTTGGTTGTGGCATAAAAGATTAGGCCACATTTCTTTTGACCATCTATTTAGATTAAACAATAAGGAAATGGTGAAGGGTATTCCTTACTTGATCTTTGAAAAGGACCGCGTTTGCGACGCGTGCCAACTTGGGAAACAAACCAAGTCCTCTTTCAAGTCAATCAAGGATATCATGACATCACGTCCCTTGGAGTTGATCCATATGGATTTGTTTGGTCCTACTCAAACCAAAAGTCTAAGTGGGAATCGTTTTGCATTTGTTTTAGTTGATGATTTTTCGCGTTTTACTTGGGTTTTCTTTTTAGAGCATAAAAATCAAGCCTTTTCACATTTTCAAGCCTTTAAGAAAAGAGTTGAAAAGGAAAATGATTCTTCAATTTTAAGAATAAGAAGTGATAGAGGTGGTGAATTCATTAACCTACCCTTTATCACTTTTTGTGAAGAACATGGAATTAAGCATGAACTATCTTGTCCTAGAACTCTACAACAAAATGGAGTGGTTGAGCGGAAAAATCAGACATTACAAGAGATGGCTAGGACAATGATAAACGAATACAGTCTCCCTCATTATCTATGGGTCGAGGCCGTTAATACATCATGCTATATATCAAATCGTGTTTCTTATGCAAAAATACTTCAAAAACATCTTTTGAGATCTATTTTTCTAGAAAGCCTAATGTTTCGTACTTTAAAGTTTTTGGATGCAAATGTTTTGTTTTAAATACAAAAGAAAATTTGGGAAAATTTGATGTAAGGTCTTATGAAGCAATTTTTGTTGGTTACTCAAATACTAGTAAAGCGTATAGAGTCTTCAACAAGTCATCTTTGACTATTGAAGAATCTATTCATGTAAAATTTGAGGAATCTAATATGTTTGTTAAGAATGTTGTAGAAATAGATTCTTTGCATGAAGGCATGGAGAAAGTCACTTTGGAGGACTCACCTATTATTGAAGACAAGCCAAAGGATGATGAAGGAAATGAAGCTAAAGAGAAGGAGGCTCAAGGAAATGAAATTCAATGAAATGAAGTGGAACCTACTCAACACTTCCAAAGGATTGGAGATACAATCCACATCATCCCAAGGACCTTGTTTTAGGTGAAGTATCTCAAGGGGTACCTACTCGTTCTCAACTTCATGATTTTTGTGGACACTATTTTATTTCTCACTTTGAACCCAAAAGCGTCCTCGAAGCCGAGGCCGACTCATATTGGTTGCTAGCCATGCAAGAGGAGCTCAATCAATTGAGCGCAACCAAGTTTGGCACCTTGTTCCTGTAACGCCCCGATTCCACGAATACGGGGACGTCACTGCGACGTATATACGCGAGTCTAAAGTACCTCCACGTATATACGCTAAGCATCAGTACAGACAAGAATCAGAGTACGGAAGCAAATGGTGCATTATACATTCCAACACATATATACAATTACAGAATTATCACCAGAGTGATTACAATATTACATGAATATCATATCACTAGTATGCGCAAATGCGAGAGTACAAGGAATATACATAAAGGAACAGTATAAAAGAGCACTCACGAGTTTAAAAAGGAAACATCGAGAGACTCACAGAGGGCCTGGAAGGATGAAGCTCTGGATGATCTGCGGGGATCCACGCTACCGCTGCACTACTCTGAGCGGCAAAGGGGAAATCCACACGCTCCTAGCACCATAACCTGAACGTGAGGTCCAGGGGAGTCAGTGACACTCCCCAGGCGAGTATGATACAATGCCAAGCGGCGAAGCAGGATGAGCACAAGTGTCAAGTACAAGAGACAGGAGGATTAGAGCACAAAGGAATATATATATATATAAAGGGTATACATAAGCATCATAAAACTCGAGCTACTCATAATACTCATAAGACATGAAATCCAATATAAAATCCGGGAAAAGCAAATACGGTAAGGCATCTGACAGATTCATAGCTAGTCATAGAGCCGGTCATTATGACACTTTATTATTACTCGTCCTACCTATATATCTCGGTATGTGGCTCGGTGTACAGCCAACTCACATACATCCATATATAAGAAAGTCGAGGTTGTTATTGGAAACAAACGGTTGTATCAACGAACTATGTTTACAGTGGACCCCGTACATGCCCGGGATAACGGTCCATGATTGTTCCGTTGCATGGAAACGGAAGCCAGCCGCTAGGCCAAACAGTAGAGTCTTATTGTATGCTCTTGTCATGACATGAATAAGGGAGCCAGCTCTCCCCTCGGTCCCCTGGAGTACCACAGGTAAGACCGGAAAATATAGTGCACAACCTAATGCCACTGTAAACACGAACACATATCGATATCCGCATGTTTCCCCCGACCCAATACAAGTTGGTCCATTTTAAGATTTAATAGTTTAATTATCACTTTACGGGAAAAACAGGAAATAGACATGATCAGGAATCAGGAGTACATAAGTACTATATTGTCAAGTCACTGCATGTAAAGCAGGAATACATGTCATGTCACTGATCATGAAACAGGATAACAAGTCAAGGTTCCCGTAAAGGTGATAATCACAAGTCAAATATATCATGCTGGATGTAAAGTGATGGCATGACGAGATGATGATAATTAACAAGTAACCAAGCATATAAAAGATAGATAATAATCAGGTGGCAAATAATGTCAAGAGATTGATAATAGTCTGGGTAAGTCAGGTCATACCAATAGGGTCTTGCCAAAGAGTAGCATACCAAGTGGTCAGGTGATAACACACTAAATGTCAGGTGATATACATGTGTTAAAAGGAAGCATATAACTGATAGGTCTAAAGTAATGACAAGTGGTAATATGAAAGTAATGGCCCAAGGTCAAACAAGTCCAACGACCACGAAGGGCCGGCCACGCATAGCATAAGGCAATAAAAGATATAAAGCAGGAAATACAATACATGAAAACTAGAGTGGGAATACTATCAAAATCAATGAAATGAGAAGCAATAAGGAAGCGAGTAAGAATACTCGCCCAAATCACCAAAACGCCGAAATATCCGGAATCCACTGAAGTTCGGGATGTGCCATAACCTGTGATACAAACAATGAAGAGTAAAGATGAGAGAGAAAGAGAGTAAGGTAGATGATGTTTGTCATGTGACAAGTCAAGTGATACCTATATGTGACATAAGTCTAGAGGGTTAGGTTCCTACTCAAGAAAGAAATCAACTAAGGCAGACAGACAGGATTAGTCGACTAGGATGGAAGAGTAGTCGACTAATAGTAGACACAAGTCGACTAACAGTAAGGTATAGTCGACTATAACTGGGTTCCAGAGAGTTGGAATTGGTTTCAGAGAATAGTTAGTCGACTGGAGTAAAATAGGTAGTCGACTAACAGATACTCTAAGTCGACTAATAGTCTGGTCAAGTCGACTAGAACTGAGATACAGAAAGTTAAGGTTTTGATTCAGGGAAAGTTAGTCGACTAGATAGAAAAGGGTAGTCGACTAGTAGTGTATAGTCGACTAATAGTGAGGACAAGTCGACTGGGTCCGAGAGTTGGGGTTTCTAATTCAGGACAAGATTAGTCGACTAGGGTCAAGGGTGTAGTCGACTAATAGTCTCTAGTCGACTAGGGACCAAGGCAAGTCGACTAATACTGTGTTTCCAGAAACGTTACATTTTAACTAAGTGTTATTAGTCGACTAATAATGAGGCCTAGTCGACTAATAGCCTGGAAACAGCAAACAGGGCAGATTTCAAGGATTTGGTTTGATGGCCTAAAAATATGATTTTGATGGCTAAAAATCATGGATTAAAGACATAATTGAACATGATATGAAAGCATAAGTATACTAAGGATTAATCAAGCCTAAGTGATGAAGAACACTCACCAAAAGAAGTGGTTGATGATGGAAGTTGATGACCTTGGTGGTTGTTGTGTTTGGTGACTACATAATCAAATGGCACGATTTAAGAATACATGTATACATGATATGGAAGTACAAGCATACAAGGAAAATAGACAAGTCTTGGTGAGTAGGAATACTCACGTAGAACGGCCATGTGAAGCTTGAAAAGATCGTGGTCGGAATGATCCACGGCGATGCAATCGACGAAGGAGGAGATGATCTCCAATCCAAAGTTGCTTGCTATGGAGAAGATGACCTAGGTGATGTTTGTAGTGGTGGAGATGGAGGAGATGGTGGAGGCTTTTCTCTTGGTGAAATGAAGGAGAGAGAAAAAGGAAATGAAATGAATAAGGGGAGGTATTTATAGATTTTTGGATTTGTAAAGGAGTTGCAATTAAATAATTGTGAGGGGCTTAATTGCAAAAGGGAGAATGAGGTGTCTCCCTTGACCAATAGGAGCTTGCCATGTGGGGGATGAGGTGTTCTCCTTGGCCAATAGGAGCATGCCAAGTGTGGGGTGAGGTGGAGGAGAAGTGTGTGGAAGTGGTGAGGTGAGGTGGAGGGTGAGGTGGAGATAATGTGTGGTGGAGATTAATTGGAAGTGTGTGGATGAGAATGAAAGCTTGTGGGGGAAGCTAAAGGAAATAAAGGAAAAGGAAAAGGAAAAGAAAAGAGAAGATATTCTCTAATCTCCAAAAATGAAAATATTGGAAACACGGATTCCCGGGTTAAAGTCGTGAATGCGGAAATCTTTCGGGAAAATACCGGATACGTCCCGAAATCAAGTATCTCGGAACGACCCGAAATAAATATCAAAAATCCATAATATTATATTAAGTATCATAGTGAAATCCGTTTTAAGAAATACTTTATAGTTTTAATATTAAAAATCCCGGAATCAGTTACCTACCGACTCCGAAAGAATTTCCATAAAATCATAAAATCTCCAGAAAAAGAATGTAGATAGAAAACATGATTCTAAGAGATAATGCCTAAAGGTCTTTCTAGAAATTCCTAACTGTTTGGAAAATAGAAAATACTGGAATCAGTCTGTTACCGATTCCGACGGAAAATCCATAAATTCGTAAAATCTCCAGAAAAAGTATTTAAGTGCGAAATGTGATTCTAAGAAATAAAGTCTAAAGGACCATCTAGAAATTCCTAGCAGTGTGTGAATTAAAAATCCTGGAATCGGTTATCTACCGACTCCGGTGGAATATTCATAAATTCGTAAAATCCTCAGAAAAAGAATGTAGGTAGAGAATATTATTCTAAGGAGAAAAGCCTAAAGACTCATTGAGAAATCCCAAGTGGTTTGTGAATTAAAAATCCGGAAAGCGGTCAGCGACACTGGCCGACACCGGTTTTGAAGAAATCCATTTTAATTCCAGAAAAATCTAGAAAATCATAGTAAATATATAATATTAGAAAATAATGTTTGAAACTAAAATCGGTCAAATCAGAATACCGAAAAGACTAATTCGAGTAATACTCTAGGATCGGGCCTTCGGTTCAGACTAAGGCTGCCTCCGAGTCCACGAATCCAAATCCAAGACAAAACAATTATATAATGAATTCATAATACAATTTAAATACAGAAAGCAAATCGAAAAAATACGATCGGAAAATCTGAATACGCAACTAAGTACGTATTCCGGGAACGGGGTATTACAATCTACCCACCTTACAAAAATTGCGTCCTCGCAATTTCGATAAGGGGTAAATTGAATACAAAAGGGAACAAGGGTGGAATTTATACTAATTAAGATATGAAGTATTATAGGTAGGGCTCTCAATACCATCATACTCTGTATTCCCAGCTGATGATGTCGTGGCTGTGTAATAAATCTTTAGAAGAATGCTGAATAATACTGATGATGTCGTGGCTGTGTAATAAAGAAAACCCCGAAAATCCTGAGCATGAGCATAATAAAGAAGACCGATAATTAAGAATCCGACTGCTGTCCTCTGAAAGATAGCCAGATCAAGATCGATCTGGAGAATACCAAGCTTCATAGAATTGGCCGAAGAGATCACATAAGAGCTTCATTCTGAACCAGCCACTACCTCTCTAGTCTAGTCATATCTTAAAATAGTATAAGGCTTCATAAAACCAAAACATAAAACCAAAACGGGGAAAGGATAGGAGAGATCAGGAATCCAAGGAAAAGATAGTCAAGGAGGGATTTGAAATCAAAGGAAAGATAGTCAAGAAATAGATAACTCTGTACTTGTAATTGGAATGTATAACCAAGACTCATGTATTCCAGTTGCAAATCTCTTTACTATTGAGTTGCCTTCTGGACGTACTGAGGAGGTTAGAGCCTAAGCTCTGATACCAACCTGTAACGCCCCGATTCCACGAATACGGGGACGTCACTGCGACGTATATACGCGAGTCTAAAGTACCTCCACGTATATACGCTAAGCATCAGTACAGACAAGAATCAGAGTACGGAAGCAAATGGTGCATTATACATTCCAACACATATATACAATTACAGAATTATCACCAGAGTGATTACAATATTACATGAATATCATATCACTAGTATGCGCAAATGCGAGAGTACAAGGAATATACATAAAGGAACAGTATAAAAGAGCACTCACGAGTTTAAAAAGGAAACATCGAGAGACTCACAGAGGGCCTGGAAGGATGAAGCTCTGGATGATCTGCGGGGATCCACGCTACCGCTGCACTACTCTGAGCGGCAAAGGGGAAATCCACACGCTCCTAGCACCATAACCTGAACGTGAGGTCCAGGGGAGTCAGTGACACTCCCCAGGCGAGTATGATACAATGCCAAGCGGCGAAGCAGGATGAGCACAAGTGTCAAGTACAAGAGACAGGAGGATTAGAGCACAAAGGAATATATATATATATAAAGGGTATAACATAAGCATCATAAAACTCGAGCTACTCATAATACTCATAAGACATGAAATCCAATATAAAATCCGGGAAAAGCAAATACGGTAAGGCATCTGACAGATTCATAGCTAGTCATAGAGCCGGTCATTATGACACTTTATTATTACTCGTCCTACCTATATATCTCGGTATGTGGCTCGGTGTACAGCCAACTCACATACATCCATATATAAGAAAGTCGAGGTTGTTATTGGAAACAAACGGTTGTATCAACGAACTATGTTTACAGTGGACCCCGTACATGCCCGGGATAACGGTCCATGATTGTTCCGTTGCATGGAAACGGAAGCCAGCCGCTAGGCCAAACAGTAGAGTCTTATTGTATGCTCTTGTCATGACATGAATAAGGGAGCCAGCTCTCCCCTCGGTCCCTGGAGTACCACAGGTAAGACCGGAAAATATAGTGCACAACCTAATGCCACTGTAAACACGAACACATATCGATATCCGCATGTTTCCCCCGACCCAATACAAGTTGGTCCATTTTAAGATTTAATAGTTTAATTATCACTTTACGGGAAAAACAGGAAATAGACATGATCAGGAATCAGGAGTACATAAGTACTATATTGTCAAGTCACTGCATGTAAAGCAGGAATACATGTCATGTCACTGATCATGAAACAGGATAACAAGTCAAGGTTCCCGTAAAGGTGATAATCACAAGTCAAATATATCATGCTGGATGTAAAGTGATGGCATGACGAGATGATGATAATTAACAAGTAACCAAGCATATAAAAGATAGATAATAATCAGGTGGCAAATAATGTCAAGAGATTGATAATAGTCTGGGTAAGTCAGGTCATACCAATAGGGTCTTGCCAAAGAGTAGCATACCAAGTGGTCAGGTGATAACACACTAAATGTCAGGTGATATACATGTGTTAAAAGGAAGCATATAACTGATAGGTCTAAAGTAATGACAAGTGGTAATATGAAAGTAATGGCCCAAGGTCCAACAAGTCCAACGACCCGAAGGGCGGCCACGCATAGCATAAGGCAATAAAAGATATAAAGCAGGAAATACAATACATGAAAACTAGAGTGGGAATAGTATCAAAATCAATGAAATGAGAAGCAATAAGGAAGCGAGTAAGAATACTCGCCCAAATCACCAAAACGCCGAAATATCCGGAATCCACTGAAGTTCGGGATGTGCCATAACCTGTGATACAAACAATGAAGAGTAAAGATGAGAGAGAAAGAGAGTAAGGTAGATGATGTTTGTCATGTGACAAGTCAAGTGATACCTATATGTGACATAAGTCTAGAGGGTTAGGTTCCTACTCAAGAAAGAAATCAACTAAGGCAGACAGACAGGATTAGTCGACTAGGATGGAAGAGTAGTCGACTAATAGTAGACACAAGTCGACTAACAGTAAGGTATAGTCGACTATAACTGGGTTCCAGAGAGTTGGAATTGGTTTCAGAGAATAGTTAGTCGACTGGAGTAAAATAGGTAGTCGACTAACAGATACTCTAAGTCGACTAATAGTCTGGTCAAGTCGACTAGAACTGAGATACAGAAAGTTAAGGTTTTGATTCAGGGAAAGTTAGTCGACTAGATAGAAAAGGGTAGTCGACTAGTAGTGTATAGTCGACTAATAGTGAGGACAAGTCGACTGGGTCCGAGAGTTGGGGTTTCTAATTCAGGACAAGATTAGTCGACTAGGGTCAAGGGTGTAGTCGACTAATAGTCTCTAGTCGACTAGGGACCAAGGCAAGTCGACTAATACTGTGTTTCCAGAAACGTTACATTTTAACTAAGTGTTATTAGTCGACTAATAATGAGGCCTAGTCGACTAATAGCCTGGAAACAGCAAACAGGGCAGATTTCAAGGATTTGGTTTGATGGCCTAAAAATATGATTTTGATGGCTAAAAATCATGGATTAAAGACATAATTGAACATGATATGAAAGCATAAGTATACTAAGGATTAATCAAGCCTAAGTGATGAAGAACACTCACCAAAAGAAGTGGTTGATGATGGAAGTTGATGACCTTGGTGGTTGTTGTGTTTGGTGACTACATAATCAAATGGCACGATTTAAGAATACATGTATACATGATATGGAAGTACAAGCATACAAGGAAAATAGACAAGTCTTGGTGAGTAGGAATACTCACGTAGAACGGCCATGTGAAGCTTGAAAAGATCGTGGTCGGAATGATCCACGGCGATGCAATCGACGAAGGAGGAGATGATCTCCAATCCAAAGTTGCTTGCTATGGAGAAGATGACCTAGGTGATGTTTGTAGTGGTGGAGATGGAGGAGATGGTGGAGGCTTTTCTCTTGGTGAAATGAAGGAGAGAGAAAAAAGGAAATGAAATGAATAAGGGGAGGTATTTATAGATTTTTGGATTTGTAAAGGAGTTGCAATTAAATAATTGTGAGGGGCTTAATTGCAAAAGGGAGAATGAGGTGTCTCCCTTGACCAATAGGAGCTTGCCATGTGGGGGATGAGGTGTTCTCCTTGGCCAATAGGAGCATGCCAAGTGTGGGGTGAGGTGGAGGAGAAGTGTGTGGAAGTGGTGAGGTGGAGGGTGAGGTGGAGATAATGTGTGGTGGAGATTAATTGGAAGTGTGTGGATGAGAATGAAAGCTTGTGGGGGAAGCTAAAGGAAATAAAGGAAAAGGAAAAGGAAAAGAAAAGAGAAGATATTCTCTAATCTCCAAAAATGAAAATATTGGAAACACGGATTCCCGGGTTAAAGTCGTGAATGCGGAAATCTTTCGGGAAAATACCGGATACGTCCCGAAATCAAGTATCTCGGAACGACCCGAAATAAATATCAAAAATCCATAATATTATATTAAGTATCATAGTGAAATCCGTTTTAAGAAATACTTTATAGTTTTAATATTAAAAATCCCGGAATCAGTTACCTACCGACTCCGAAAGAATTTCCATAAAATCATAAAATCTCCAGAAAAAGAATGTAGATAGAAAACATGATTCTAAGAGATAATGCCTAAAGGTCTTTCTAGAAATTCCTAACTGTTTGGAAAATAGAAAATACTGGAATCAGTCTGTTACCGATTCCGACGGAAATCCATAAATTCGTAAAATCTCCAGAAAAAGTATTTAAGTGCGAAATGTGATTCTAAGAAATAAAGTCTAAAAGACCATCTAGAAATTCCTAGCAGTGTGTGAATTAAAAATCCTGGAATCGGTTATCTACCGACTCCGGTGGAATATTCATAAATTCGTAAAATCCTCAGAAAAAGAATGTAGGTAGAGAATATTATTCTAAGGAGAAAAGCCTAAAGACTCATTGAGAAATCCCAAGTGGTTTGTGAATTAAAAATCCGGAAAGCGGTCAGCGACACTGGCCGACACCGGTTTTGAAGAAATCCATTTTAATTCCAGAAAAATCTAGAAAATCATAGTAAATATATAATATTAGAAAATAATGTTTGAAACTAAAATCGGTCAAATCAGAATACCGAAAAGACTAATTCGAGTAATACTCTAGGATCGGGCCTTCGGTTCAGACTAAGGCTGCCTCCGAGTCCACGAATCCAAATCCAAGACAAAACAATTATATAATGATTCATAATACAATTTAAATACAGAAAGCAAATCGAAAAAATACGATCGGAAAATCTGAATACGCAACTAAGTACGTATTCCGGGAACGGGGTATTACAGTTCCTAGGCCCCACAATAGACCAACAATTGGTACTAAGTGGATCTTTAAGAACAAGTTGGATGAGTCGGGTAACGTCATTAGGAATAAAGCTAGGTTAGATGCCCAAGGTTACACTCAAATCGAAGGTATCGATTTTGATGAAACCTTTGCACCCGTAGCACGGCTTGAAGCCATACGGATGACACTTGCATTTGCTTCATATAAAGATTTTAAGCTTTTTCAAATGGATGTTAAAAGTGCTTTCTTAAATGGATTTATTGAAGAGGAGGTGTATGTTGAACAACCCCCGGGTTTGTTGATCCTACACATCCGAATTTTGTTTTCAAACTTGACAAAGCTCTTTATGGTTTTAAAACAAGCCCCTAGGGCTTGGTATGAAAGGCTTTCTTCTTTTCTAATTTCAAATGGTTTTAAGAAAGGAAAAATAGATACTACTTTGTTTACAAAACATGTTGAAAATGATATTCTTATTGTTCAATTAATGTGGATGATATCATTTTTGGTTCTACTAATGAAACTCTTTGCCAAACTTTTGAATCATGCATGAAGGAAGAATTCGAGATGTCTATGATGGGTGAGCTCAATTATTTCCTTGGTCTCCAAATCAAGCAAAGAAAGGATGGATCTTCATCAATCAAGCCAAGTACACAAAGGAACTTATTAAGAGGTTCGAGCTTGAAGGAGCTAAAGTGAGCAAAACTCCCATGGCAACAACCACAAAGCCTGACAAGGATGAACAAGGTAAAAGTGTAGATATTAAGCTTTATCGTAGCATGATTGGTAGTTTGTTGTATTTGACGGCTAGTAGGCCGGATATTATGTTTTGTATATGTCTTTGTGCTCGATTTCAATCGTGTCCTAAAGAGTCCCATTTAGTTGCGGTAAAACGCATTATTAGATACCTTAAGGGCACAATTGAAATGGGTTTGTGGTATCCGAAAACCGGCCAATTTTCCATGACGAGTTTTTCGAATGCCGACTATGCGGGTTGTAGGGTAGATAGGAAGAGTACAAGTGGAACATGTCAATTTCTTGGTAATTGTCTTGTTTCTTGGTCTTCCAAAAAGCAAAATTCGGTAGCCCTTTCAACCGCCGAGGCGGAGTATGTTGCAGCCGGGGCTTGTTGTGCACAAGTTCTTTAGATGAAACATACTCTCCTTGACTATGATTTGCATTTTGATTGTGATAATACTAGTATTATTCATATGACTAAAAATGCAAATCAACATAGTAAAACTAAGCACATTGACATTCGATATCACTTTCTTAAAGATCATTATTAGAAAGGTGATATTGATATTGATTATATTTCTACCGATTTTCAACTTGCCGATATTTTTACAAAACCTCTAGACTATGCTAGATTTTCCTTTATTTGTGGTGAGTTGAATGTTTGTATTTTGGATTCTTGAAGAAAATTTTTTTTAAAAAAATAATAATAAAATAAACACAAAACTATGTTTACCCTTTTTGATGTATGACAAAAAGGGGGAGAAAAAGAAAAAGTTTAGTTTGAATGCATTTTGAGTTTTAGTTTGTTTGTATGCATTAAGTTTTGTATGTATATGTCTTTTCTTTTATGTATATAGCCATTCGTTTATATACATAGTCATTCGTTTATACATAGCATAATTTGAGGGGGAGCTTTCAAGCTCCTTTTTCCCTTATTTTTATAAAATAACTTATATGTTTTGTCATCATCAAAAGGGGGAGATTGTTGGCCCAAAGGTTACAATCACCTGTTTTAGTGTGTTTTGATGATTACAAAACATATGTAGTTATTTGTACTAATCATGTTTGTTGTTTTAGTGTGTTTCAGGGTTCTAACATTTCATGGAGTGTTCTTCCCTAAAGGAAGGTTATTTTGGCTCAAGTCGGTTCAATTTGGGTTCAAGATACAAGATTTTGAAGATCAATTTTGAAGCCCACTTGAAGACTTTGTAGTCATCTAGAACCTATATAAGAATTAGTTTGTTAAAGTTTGAGGTTGTGGTAAATTGGCTCTAGTACACACACACATTTTTCAAAATATAGTTTTCAGTTTTTGATATTTTGCTTTAAGTTCATGCCTTGATTTTTATACATGATTCAAATCCTTACAAATTTTATATCTTATTTATATCATATATATCTATCTTTCCTGCATGATACTTAGCCATATATCCCTACAAAATTATTTTGAAAATTTTCCCAAGTCCAGAAAAATTTCCATTCTATAAACTGTTTCAGGCCTGGGGGTCGACCGGGCCGGTCGATCGGTCCCATTCCAGGCCAGGACGGTCGACCGCCCCGGTCGACCGCGTCCTGTGTCCAGGACGTGCACGCTTGTGCACGTCTGTCGGTCGACCGACCGGTCGACCGACCTAAAACAGCTTGCTCTCTGTTTTTTGTCGGTCGACCGTATCGGTCGACCGGGCCCAACGGCTATCTGCCAGATGGGCTACCGGTCGATCGGGCCGGTCGACCGATAGCCTGCCTGGAGCCCCAACGGCTCTTTCCTCTTTGGTGATTTTCTGAAAAACTGTTTTAGTTACTTTTTATTTGGCAGAGTTTTCTGATCTTTTGGGGACTATTTTTGGACCATATAAACTTAATTAAATCATGTTTTAATCCCCTCCTCTCCCTATAAATAGAGAGGGTTGGTCTCTTGCAAAGACACTAAGAAAAATCCCTAGTTTACAAGTTTTCAAAAGAAAGAAAAGTTTCAAAGCTCTCAATTCTCCATTGCTTTCTTGGCCATTGTTTTTTAGTTGTGTGTGCAAGCATTTTTCATTTACAACTGAGCTTGTTTTTCTCACTACACTTCTAGAGCCAAAAAATTCATCCTCATTCTATAAGTAAGTTGTAAAGAGAAAGTTTGTAAGAAGTTTGTGATCCTTTTGGTGATCACTTGGCTACTTGTTCCTTCTTCTTGTTCTTGTTGAGTTACCTCTTCGGTAGAGGATTGTAAGTGGTGGAGTTCGGTACTCCGGTCTTCGGTAGACCTTGTAAAGTCCTCGGTGGATAGTGGAAACCCTTCACGGTGGTGAAGGCGAGGAGTAGAGCGGTGGCTCGAACCTCGAAACAAATACTTTGTGTTTGCGATTGATTTTCTCTTTGCTCTCTATTGCTCTTACTTTCTTACTTTTGATATTGCTATTCTTTCATACCTTATGATATATCTTGTGTGCACTTCATTATTACTTCCATTTCATTTCTTGCTACATTGTCGATCATAACTCATACAAAAAGATTGCAATACGCACCTCAAACTCATATCTAGAGGAATCACGAGGAAGAAGTTCAGAACTCTTCACCAGGTATTCGGCTCTTAGTCTTATTTTGAGTGATCGTTTCATCATTCATTCATACTTGTTTTAAAAAGATTGTTAGATTAGCTTTTACACCTATTCACCCCCTCTAGGTGTTTTAACTTCTCACCTGACTCCTATCCAGGTATAATTGCACACCATCACTGGTACTAAATTACAGCAACACTATGCAGGCTCAAGGATGGTGATGGAGGGCTGATCGACAAGGAGAACCATGTTGTCTGGTTCTACATTGACTTCTTCTCAATCAACATGATATCTTCATCTGTGTCACTAACCATCTCTTCTTGTTGCTTGTCAATGCCTTTCTTCTCATCAGTAATCGCCTTTCTCTTTTGACAAATCTGAAGCTGATTGTCTCTTTTTGTAGTTTACTAACGCCTCCTCTTTTCCGATTTACCTCTTCTCTTTAGCTGATATCATGTACTGCATGCAAATGTGATTATGGAATTGATTTTCTACCATCTTCTGCTGAGGTTGAGAATCTTTCAAACCCTCCTGCATTGCTCTCATCTAATTTTTGAAGACCCTGCTTATCTAGGATTCCACTCGTATTCTTCTCTTCTGAGCTCTTCTGCATCATTTTTTTTGTAGATTCTTTCTACTTTTATATATGGCTATATATTTATCATGAATTTTAAGGTTTTCTTCTAGGTTGATGAGATTCACACTATTTTAAATTTCTCCTTTGGTTCATGCGAAAGAGACACCTAATAAGTTTAGAACTATATCTTGTATATTCTAAAAAATTTATAGGCTTAAAATCCACCTTGTCACATGAAAGAGACTCGGGATAACCTTCAGAAAGTGCTTCATCGTCGATCATAGTCCTTCTCTCCTCTTTCTTAAGAAGATGCTCTCAATAATCCAACATCTTCTCGTTGTCCACACTCATCCGAACTCTCGATGTTTAATCTGTCGTAAATTTGTGAGGGGGTGTTCAAGAATATAAGTTCTATTCATCGGTCTTTGAAAAGCACAAGTGTGATCGACATCAAATTGCAGATTTTTCAACAAATATATTTCAGATTTATTTTTTTCGTTCAAACTCAAAAATTTCCATTCACATGAGTTTTCGAAGGAGTGCTAAAGAGTGATATTAGAATTAGATATTAGAATTAGGATTATATAATAGTAATTATGATAAGAGTCAGAATTTTCTTATTAAGTAATTGTAATGGATGTATATTCAAACATTGCCCTCATCGGTAATGTATAAAATTCAGTTTCTTCAACTGATTTAATACTCCTTGCCCGGGTGAGAGGATAGTGCAACTTATCCAACAAAATCCTATTGGATTCAGAGTATGACAGTTCTATGCACTCTTAATGATAATATTATTGTTAAAATGCAATCCCTTACAAGCATCCTGGTGAGTAGTAACTAGGATGATATAGAAGCATGAATGTATACTTTGATGAGATTGCTTTTTCACTTGTTTTTTTTTTGCCCATAAAAGGCATATAATTCCTCTAGCCTCTACTTTGGGTTTTTGTCATCATCATTTAGTAGTAGCATGGTCATACAAAAATGAATTAGAGTTGAGGAAAGTTCAGGAGGAGAGAATGAAAAAAATTCAAAGGAACATGAAGTTTGGATAGAAAGGGCTGTTCCTAGGGACTCATGTGCTAAAAAACTTGTATATACCCCATTGTGTTCAAAAGATAATATAGAAATCTCCATCCCATTTCCATGGGAGTTTCAAACTTCTTCTATACTTTTGTTCAGAGTTTTCAAGTAATTCCTATACAGAGTGTCTATAAGCAAAAGCATGGGTTCTCTATATATAATTTAGGTAGAACTTTAACATTTATGCTGAAATTCATTACTTTGGTGCATGTTTGTTTGTACACTAATGAAGTGAAAGAAAAGGGTGAACTGAATTTGCTTGTTTTCTTGCAGTTTTTAAACTTTTCCTCTTCATTTTAAATATGGGAGAGTATAATACAGAAAGTTACATCAATATTTGAGTAGAGTACAGAGCAATGTTGAGATACTATTGAGAAGCTATTATCCTTTGAGATACCGTTGTACCGCATGTAAATATTTATTTGTTATATATCTTTATTTTTCTTGAATGTTGCATTAAGCTAATAGTTGATACAATAAGATACAGTATTTGATAAAGTCATGGATACGACTACAAATACACGAAACATTTAATAACAAAAACGAGTCAGCTAAGTATTTGTTGTGCGCAGATCAACAACCACTTAGAAGAACCCTTAAACCATAGATGCAATATAAAAGTACTATCAACAGTAAAAACAATTGAACAATGGGAGAAAATCAAAACACAAGATTTAATGAGGTTCGGCTAATTTCGTCTACGTCATCGGGGTAAGGAAGAGAGATTTCTTTATTGATTTGACAATCAATACAAATTGTAAGCAAAAAAATACATATTAAGAGGACTCTGCCTCTCTAATATACCCAAAGAAACCCTAGGAGAATCAGATTTCTTATTGGGCTGGTTGCCAATTCAGAAAACTTCCCGAATTCAATCATATCAGCCCAGATTCGCCTGTCGGTCGACCGACCCAAGCCCCAGTCGACCGTGCCTAACCGAGAGTTAGGCAATGTCAGTCGGTCGACCGGGCGGTCGACCGTTCTCCTTCTGCGGTCGATCGGGCGGTCGACTGCAGCAGCCTGTACACGTTGGTGCACACCGGTCGACCGGTCCTGCTGCTGCTGCTGATTCTTCGCTTCCTTGTCGTTGTCGACTTCCTCGACTTCCTCTCTCTTCCTACATATTTGGCTTGAATAGGTGAAGCCCTGTAGATGAAGCCAGTTCTGTACACAATAATCCCCAATACGCTCCTTTTGCACTTGAATTCTGATCTATTTTAATGTTAAGAACCTTAATACTTTAATATCTCAAATAAGGTTTATATTTTATATTTTGAAAAATGTACTTTTAGTGCCCAAGTTTCTCAGTTTTAGTTGTATAAAGCAGAAACAAGAGACTCATTTCTCAGTTTGTATCCTAGGCTCAAATCTTCATTCATATATCATCATATATTTAGAACTACAAAGAATACAAGAAGAGAGCAAAGTGTAAATAAATCACAATGTTATGTTACGATCTGTTCCTTGTGTGTGATGATGTTGCCCATAAGTTATGGAGCTGTTCTGGTCTCTTCCTCCTCGCCAACGAGCACATAACTCTGGCAACGGCCACCTTCTTCACAAGAAGCCTCCATGTTGCATCATCTCGTTTCTCATTCATCTGCATCCTCAATTTGAATTGCCTGCTTGGAAAACAAAATAAATAGAAAAGAAATTGTTATATGCAAGTCCGACCAAATTTCACCAGTGACCATGCGAACGCGAGGACATTTGAGTTTACTCACTTGCAGAGAGGCACTTTGCAATACTCTTCGCCATCGCACAGCGACGAGTGGAGTCGAAACAGCTGCCACATCCGCTTGCAATGAGAGCAAGCCCCGCCGTTGGGGAGCTTCTTGCCGCTGCAGGTGGGGAAGTGACGGATGAGGAGCTGCAGCCCCTCGCAGGACCGGAACTTCGTGCAGGGGCCCTTGCTCTTGCACGGCGGCGCCCTGTCGTGGGGTCCGACGTTGGTGCAGCCCTCGGTGCAGATGTGGTGCAGGCACTCCATAGCCTCGCTCAGCTGACGGTACATGTCCTGCTCCTCTCTCTGCCTCTTCCATCGCTTCCTCCTCTGGTTGATGGTTATTCAAATGTCACTTGTTTCGTCAAGTATTACCGTAACCAAATCTGAGTCTGTTGTGGTTGGCTGTGAAAAGATTACCTGATCAGTATCTCGGAGGAACTGCAGGACCTCGAGCTCCAGCCTGGGGTCATTCATCCGGACGAATCGCCAGCCGTCAGACATTTGAACCGCGGCAAATTCCTCCGACACGAGCCTCAGGCATTTCTGGCAGAGGCTCGCGGCGTCGCACAGTCTCGCGATTTGGAGCACATCCACGGCCGACTCTGCGTTCAGCTGCCTCCCCACCTCGATCTCACACCCCTTCTTCAGCCAGTCGATTCTGAACTTGTGTGCCAGCACCATCAGCTGCACGCCGTACTGCTCCATCGCCTCTTCACCTTCTCTAGATGTCAATGCCGCCCTGCAAAACGAGACGATGCATTCCAGTTTCAGAGACAACAAAAAATTTTATAGATGTTTTTTTGCTACTGATTTGTGACAGAGACCAACCTGGAGGAATACATGAACTGCAGAAACACGAAAACTACGTCGGAAGGAATACCGAGAATCGAGATGATTCTCTCAGAATTCCAATTCTTTCGAGGTTTGTAAACCAAGCTCTCCAACACCGGCGAAGCCGAAGCCTGCACATTCATTCCTCACAAACAACAACAACAGATTAAAATCACAGAAAACAATCCGATGGCCAATTTCGATTGTTATTGACGGCGACGTACAAGAACATTAGAATGGGCAGCAATCCTGTGCCCGTCCGAGGTCACAATCTGGGTGTCGGCGGGCGGCGCCTGGCCTTTCCCGGCCTCGTGCCACCGCCGGAATCCGTCGCAGTCTGCGGAAATTTTCATTTTCAGAGCTTAAACTGAAACTAAATTTACTAAAAAAAAAAAAATGGAATTTCTATTGGGCCAGATGCTGCGTGTTTGTGTTTGAATTTCTTGATCTCTTCTCTCTCTTCAGCTCTGACGCCTGATATAATCTCCGAGATGACCAAGTTCAAGGAGAGAGGCCTGCCTGTAGCCTATATATAGAAAAATGGGAGAACGAGA
This sequence comes from Agave tequilana, assembly GCA_038442645.1. Classification (NCBI taxonomy): domain Eukaryota; kingdom Viridiplantae; phylum Streptophyta; class Magnoliopsida; order Asparagales; family Asparagaceae; genus Agave; species Agave tequilana. The sequence continues at coordinate 17,157 of JAVJIF010004804.1, read as the reverse complement.
AAATGACACCAAAATATCCAATGTGAAATGAGAAATTACAGGTAGAAAAATAGAAAGCCAATGGTAGTGGGTGGGTGATTCAAAAGATTCCTAGTAATTAACGATAATTTTTTTTTCTCCCATCACATGAATGGTGACCTGTTTTGTTTTGTCAAATTGGGAAAGCTTTTTCATGATGGTAGCTAATTACCAATCAGGAATAAAAGAAAAATTGTTTTGAGAATGAAGAAAGACAAATTCACTTGAGGAAAATGATGCATGTTCTTTTTCTATTTTATATATTTCAATGGACAAGAATTGGGAGGGAATTGAAGTGAACGTGGACAACGGGCAGCCTTTATTTTGTGCCTCCCTTCGTGATCCCGAGGGTGGGTGAAAGCGAGAAAGTAAGAAGTAGGATTTTTTTTTTTTTTTTTGAGAAAAATAAGGAGATGCTAGTGGAGAAGTGTAATTGAAAAAGTGTAATATCTTTTCTGATGTTTGGATGGTAATAAGGAAGTGAAAGTTAACAAATTGACTGCAAATTAATATTAAAATAAATATTATTTATGAAAAAATAAAATTAGACTGTAATTAGACTGCAAGTGAGATTTGAGCACAAAATTAACTATTTTGAGTTACAACAACTTATTACTAATGAGATTTACATGATCATAAAATTAACTTTAGCGCTCTGGAAGTGGGGAAATGGTTGTGTAAAAAGAAAAAGAGAAAAAGAAAAAAGATTTTTTCATTTTTCTTTATCGGTGTTTGGGTGGACAGCGAAAGTGAGAAATGAAGCATCCCACTTCATCACTTCCTAACTTTCACTTCTAGCCAAACATCCCCTATTTGGAGTAGACTTGATTACTTTCAGAAGATTTTGAGTATGAATCCTTCTTACTCAAATCCAATACTACGACATTTAAATACAAGACTCACTCTGTTGAAGCTGATCTACATTATTTAAAATAAATAAAACTAAAAATCAAGTATTTTGTAGTTTTTTTTAATTCTTGCATCAAGTAGGTACAAAATGAACGGCCGAAAATAGCATATTATTTAAATCTATAAATTTAGACATACAAAATCTCGATCCGACCATTTGATCATGATATAAACATTTAAAAAACCCCACACACTAACTTTTGTTAGCTTTCAAATACTTTATATCGTTAAACTAGCCAACTCACTATTTCAGTTGTTTATGACCAACTTGATGAATAAAAAAAAGTATTCAAAATGCTTGAATTTTTACTTTTAGTTACTTTAAATAATGTAGGATAATTTTAAAGGAGTGGATCTTGTATTTGAATATCATAACATTGAATTTAAATGGAAAAAATTCATGCTCAAATTCTTTCCAAAGGATCCAAGTGCGGCATGAACTCTTAAAATTTGAAGGTTTCTAAATTCTCTTTTTATACAAACATATGGCTCACTTAATAAGTTGAATGTGTATTTAAGTTGACCAGTTAGATCTTTGATGTGCAATCACAGTAAAGCTTTACAATGATGTTCATAAAAACATTGTCCAAAACCTTTTGAACTCTTTTCAACAACGTTCACAAAAATAAATGGTTGAAAAAAGAAGAAATTATACCAAAGAAGTCGCACTAACTGTTGAAATTGAAGAATATGAAAGGCGAATCTTCGAGATGAATTATGGCGAGATCTGTTGATCGAATCAACTGGATGATGGTTGGAGTGTGTTCTCCTTCCATTGGTGATGAACGTGGTATATTCACATGTTCAATTCCGACTTCGAATGAATGAGATATTCAAGTCCAAAGATTGCCTAATTCAAAACCAAAACGGGACTAAAGGTAGCTTAAAGCATTTAGTCCCACATTGGCCGTGGGATGGAAGTTTGTGGTGTATAAATAAAGAAAATTGAGAACAAAGGGCGTGCCCTTTGGGTACTTGGAGTTTTCGCACGCGAAAAGGAGGGAACTATGCCCGCACGTATGTACGTGCACGCACGCGCCGCCGCTGGCGGCGCCGGAGCCGGGCCGGGCTCGGCCACGGGTCCGGGCTTGGGCTTGGGTCTGAGTTCGGGTTCCCTACCTGGACTGGTTCTTTTTGAATCAGGATTCAAGGTATGATCCGAACCAGACCCGCTCCCAAACCAGACCGGACCCGCTCCTCCGCCAACAGTTGCGAACCAGTTGGATTGCCAACAGTCGCGAACCAATTAGACAGCCAACGGGTGCGAACCAGTTGGACTGCCAAAGGTTGCGAACCAGTTGGCCGACCAAAGGTTGCAATGGTTGGGTCGAAAGGTTGCAACCTTTCGTTTGGATTCGAGCCTGTTGGGCCCTCCTACAAGGCTATACAAAGGACTCCATGTTCTCAATTGACCAAACACCAACAATTTACAACACCAAGACAACAACAACTTCTCTTCTCTCTCTCTGAATTCTGAACTGCGAACTAAGTTTTGCATTCTGAATTGGAAAGTGGAGTTCTGAAGTGACTTCTCAAAAGGGAAGTGGGAAATCAGTGACTCGGTTTCCGAAGCAACTTCCAACGGAGATTCTGAAAAATTGTTCTGAAAGAGGAATCAGAAAATTCAACATATTCTTTTATAAGAATTGTTGTCTGAATCTGATACTTCTGAAGAAAGATATTCTTCAACCTTACTTCGTCCTCAACAGTGGGTGCTCCTCCAGAAGAGTAAAGGCAAATATTCGTTTGAAATTTGTCCTTGTACCGCTGCTTCAACGATCCTGTGAAGGTACTGGTTGACTACGGTTCGACCGTACGGTGATTTGGTAGTGCTATCCAAATACCGTGAAAGAGTGTTGTATCTTGGGAGACCAGCGTCCATTATCCCGTTAGCACCAGTGCGGGGGACGTAATTGTCTTAAGAAGATTCGCTCTAAGCGTACCTCACTCTAAATACTGTATAAGTGGATTAAGTCCTTTATACAGGGGATATACTTTACAGTATATCGAGACTGACTTAGATTCAGTCGAGACTGACTTAGATTCAGTCTAATGGGTGCTTTAACCAAGGAAGGAAATTGAAAGGTGGTTCTTAAATTAAGGAACGTTCTATTGAACGGAAAACCTCCCACCTGATATTTGCCGACCTGGCCAATTAGATTGTTGATATCTCAGTGATCTTGATTAGTTGTCAGATTGATTCTTGTTAAGCAGAATATCCAACACTAACGACCTATAGCTATTTCACGACTGATAATAAGCGTGGTGTTAGACGCTCATGACCTTATTTACGCTTATCTGCAGAATCATAAGAGACTCTGTCATTGTGATACAATAACACTTGAGAAAATCTTTGATGCTCTTCACAATGATGTTTGCAAAATAGCACAGGATGATCTAATGGTAAAGAAATGAATTGTACGAGCAAAGTTGTACAAAAGAAACTTATTGCGGAACGAGCAACCTACAACCATTTCACAGATGATAATAAACATTAGTGTAGGCACTCATGATTTGATTTATATATTTTTTTAGAATCACAAGAGACCCTACTATTGCGATACAATAACACTTGAGAAAACGATTACACTTGAGAAAGTCTTTGATACTCTTCACAACAATGTTCACAAACAATTTGACGGTAGAGAAACAAATTGTACAAGCCAAGTTGCAGAAAAGAAACTGATTGTGAAACTAGTGACCCACAATCATTTCACGGCTGATAACAAACGTTAGTGTTTGAGGCTGTTTGCTTGTTCTGAAAAGAAGGCAAAACTCAATTTTTTGGTTCTGACATGTGGGTCCCACGGACTTTTTCAGTGCTCTACTATGCTTGTTTGCTGTGAAAACTGAGAAAGAAAAATGTGTGGGCGTCACGCTTCCAACTTAGCTTTTTACGACCACAAATGCTGTTTTAGAATTTCGGGCTAAAATTTCGAAAAATGCTTGTGCACTGACTGAGTGGGCGCACATACTTTTTCTTTATTTGTTTTCCAACAGCCAAACAGGACCTTCGGCATGCATTCATGACGTCTGATTTAGTTTTTCTGCAGGAGTGCAAGGGACTCTGCCACTGCGATACATGGCTACTCGAGAATATCCCAAGAAGATCCAGCCCTACCTGGCCCCACTCGCAGTCCTTTGTGCAAGGAGAGCCGTCCCTTGGTTCAAAGGCAAGCTGGCAACCAGCAAGAGAGGACAAGTGAGATTGGAATCTTGACAAACTCAAAGGTAAAAAAAGCTCAAGCTCGAGGGCCCTCATCAGACCCAGCCATTTTTTAATTTGAGCACAAGGAAGAAAGAGAGAAGGAATCCGAGCTGAAACAAAAAGTCTTGGCTCTCTCTCTCTCTCTCTCACACACACACAATAGTAACAAGGAAGGAGATCCTAGGGCTAATGAATTCAAGTGGCAAGAAATTGAAAATTGGTCATTATATTTATTATCAGTATCCGTAAAATTTGATTAATGAATTTATGTCTGATGTGCATTCAGAAATAAAAACGTTGTTCTTAGTTTTTTTTTTTTTTTTTTAATTCTATATCAGAATTATGTATTATGTATGACAGGATCTTGGCGCGCGTCAGTATTCAAATTTAAAAGAAAGTAGATTTTATTTTATTTTATCTAAAATCATTTATACGATGTGACTTTTACTCTTGACGAGTAATTAATGGTCCTATATAGTTAATAGATGTGGAACTGCGACATTCACATGTTCAGGCAGACACAAATAAAGATATATGATTGCTTTAAAAGTCTTTCGACACTAAAATACTAGAAATTATGAAATTAGACTATCATTTACTTCAATAATTCCAAATTGTACTCAATTGTAGCAATCAAATTATTCAAGTTTGCGTGGGCCATGCCCAAACCATGAGGCACGTGCGTCGGACAATAAGAAGCCTTGAGGCTACTAAAGAAGAAGGTGGGCCCCCCCAGGTTAGGCCCAACTATGTCGGGCCCAAGTTCAGATCATACCCTCAAGGGACCGACCCAAGCTTAAGAGCCTTATTCCAATAGGAACTCCTTGGTATCTCAATTGCCAAAGAACTATACTCTCCAGAGCGTTGAAGTTGTAGTGACTTGGTCAAGGGTTAAAACCCTTATGTAGAACCCTTGTAGCCCACAGACCTCAGGAGGAATGTACGCTGTGCAAAATCATAGATTTGTCTATTAAATTACTACCGTCAATTACGACTCTGACTTAAGTATTAGAAGGGTTTCGATCAGGACCAAGCCCGGTCTCCTAAATGTTGTGTTCTACTTGCAGGTCTTGCCCTCAAGGTCGATAGTCAACCCATTTACCTGATCTACAAACAATCTCATATCTTTTTACATAAACATTAGCGCTGTCTATAGAAATCAACATTTACCACGATCCCACCGCTTGTCGAGGAGCCGATGAGACAACAAAAACAAACTCCCAGATCATCCGGTGGATGACCACAACAAACTAATACACCCCAAATGACACCACGAGGATGCCCCAGGTCCTACCCAGGACAGTTCATCGCTAAAGAAAACTTCTTGGTGTTCAAAATAAGAATCTCGAGTTCAGGCTCAGGGGGCAAAAATTGAACTCCGGCTTCAAGTAAGGAGGCTCAAAGAAACTCAGGGTCCGGCTTCAAGGTTAAACCTTGACCTCTGGCTCGAGGGCCAAATTATGAGCTCAGACTCGAAGAACCTTGAGCTCGAGCTTGAAGGTCAACCCTCAAACTCCTGCTCTAGGGCTAAAAATGAGCTCAGGCTCAAAGAACCTTGAATGTCAGCTCCGGCTCGAGAGCCAAAAATGAGCTCATGAACAAAAAAACTAGAGCTCCAGCTTGAAGGTTAAGCAACGAGCTGACTCGGGGGCTAAAAAATGAGCTCTGGCTCAAAGAATCTCAAGCTTCGACTCACCAGCCAAATTATGCCCTCAGGTTCAAAGAATCTTGTGCTTCTGCTCGAGGTTCAAAAAATGAGCTCATGCTCAAAGAATCTTAAGCTCTAGCATGAAAGGCAAATCTCGATCTCCGGTTCGGGAGCCAAAAAAATGAGCTCCGGCTCAAATTACCTTGAGCCCCGTCTTGAAATCAAGCTTTAAGCTCAAGCTGAGGGACTAAACAATGAGCTGAGGCTAGAAAAACCTTGCACTCTGATTTGAAGGTCAAACCTCGAACTTCATTTCGAGAGACAAAATATGAACTCAGGCTCAAAGAACCTTAAGCTCTGGCTTGAAGATAAGAGCGCTGGTTCAAGAGCCAAAAAATGAGCTCGAGCTCAAGCTCAAGCTCTGATTTCGGTGTAAGAAGGGGGGGGGGGGGGGGGGGGGGGGGGGGGAGGGAGAGAGGAGATAAAAGCTTATTGGAAGAGTTTTTAACTCATCGGAAGAGATAGTATAGAGATCTGAGTCCAGAAGGAGCGAGAAGCAGTCCATATGCAGCTAAAATAGAAGGTTGGTCGGGTCGACTGACATGCACAACATGGTGCGCAAGAGCAGTTCAGTCCACCGAGCGGTCGACCTACTGCAGGAGCCAGATTCTGTTAAGAATCGGTTCACCGTTCGGTCGACTGACTTGCACGAGCCCTCTTTTTGTTGGGGGTCGGTCGACCGACAGTCGGATCTGCTTGTCCTATCAGGATTCGAACTCCGTTTCTGATCTAGAATTGAATCCAATTGTGGTTTCTTAAAACTCTAGAACTCTCTGGGTATAAATAAAGGGGCAAAGCCCCACATGAATTATATCCCTTGGAAAAACCTATAATTGATTGTTGAATGAATAAGATCTTTCTCTCCTTGTTCGAGAACGTAAGTAAATTGCTGAACCTCGTTAAATATTGTGTTTGGCTTTCTCTCATGTTTGTTATTCTTGTCTTTTGAGTACTTCTCTGGTGCATCTCTCTCTGTTGATTGGGTTTCTCATTGGTTGTTGCATCGCGCTCGCAACAAGTGGTATCAGAGCATCCCAGGTTCATCGTGAGATCGTGTGTTAATTCCAAGAGCACTGGTGGCTATTGGTGGAGATCGTGTGTTTCGATCTCGGAGCAGCGTTGGGACTATTTGTGGGATCATGTGTCGATCTCCGAACAATATTTGGATTGCTCAAGGAATCAAACTAGGTGGAGTAGATCGTTTCGGAAACTCTCCTAGAGTTTCACTTTGAGGTAAAGACTCTATCTTTATCTAGTTTTTTTGATCTAACTCCGTTTATTTTAATATTGTTTTGAGGAATCTATTGAGAAGATGGTTGGAAGTAGTACATCTACGGTGAAAATTATGAATCAAAATCCACTAAAGATTGATGTGGTGAAGTTTGATGGTTGGGATGTGGAGATGTGTCGGCTGCTCTTATAAATTATGAAATAAGAAGGCAGGACAAGCTATCTTCTTTGAGGGTACATCAGCAGAAGCATTGATGACAAGAGTAGAGGTTCCAATCGGAAGGGCAAAGGTGAGCGTGAGAGATCAAAGTCCAGATCAGGATTCAAAGATTTGAAGAACTAGTGTGCCTTCTGCAAAGAGATAGGGTACTGGAAGGTTGATTGTCCAAGGACAAGGATAATAATAAGAAGAAGGAGTCGAAGACTGAGTCAAATTTCGCACAGGTGGTCAGTACTAAAGCCAGTACTTCATAGGCAGGTGGATCGAACTCAGACTCATCGGTATTCTCTTTTTTTGCTACTACTCCTATTGTTAGTACTTAGGAGATTTGAGTGGATCTTAAATATGGAGCTACCTATCATGTATGCTCAAACAAGGACTTATTTTCTAGTTTTGAGAAGCTAGATGGATGTTCTATTATTATGGGTGATGATCGCCCATGTAACATGAAAGAAATAGGTACAGTTCAGATCAAGATGTTTGATGGGATGGTGTGAGAATTGAAGGAAGTGAGATATGCACCTCAATTAAAAGGAATTTTATCTCTGTTGGTGCCTTGGAAGCATTGGGTCATGGAGTATCTGTTAGAGATAGTATTCTCAAGATGACTAAAGGCTCGATGGTGGTGATGAAGGGCGTCCGACGCAACAACCTATACTACTCGATGGGTACTATGGTTACAGAGCGAGTGGTGCCTTCTATTCTTCAGATGGTGATTGCGCACAGGTCTGCATATGAGGTTCGGACATACAGGACAAAAGTCTTTGAAAACTCCAGCAAAGAAGAGATCATTGGAAGGTGTATCTACCTGCAATATGGAATTGGGTGGACACGACGTCCTGGACGAGAAAACACAGGTGAAATTTGGCACCTTTACTCACCGCTCGGAAGTTCTTCTTGATTGTATTCACGTAAGTATTTGTAAACTTGCCAAGACTGCATTGTTTGGAGGTCATCGGTACTTTGTCTCTTTTATTGATAATTTATCTAGGTATTGTTGGATATATCCTATAAGACAAAGATTTGAAGCCCTAAGTATGTTGGTGAAGTGGAAGGATATGATGAAGAAACAGACTGATGGGAAGATTAAGGAGCTCCAAATGATAATGTTGAAAGATACAAGAACTGACTCCTACAATTGGCCAGAACACTGTTATTGGTACTCACTTCACAAATGGAATACATGGGTTGGCTAAGAAAATCAACCATTCATTGCTGGAGAACGCTCAATGTTTGTTTCTAATGCACGATTAGACAAATCATTTTGGACTGAGGCGATTGTATATGCTAGCCATCTCATAAATGGACTGCCATCGACTGTGATGGGAGAAAAAAACTCCATTGGATATTTGGTCAGGTGGAGCTACTCAAGATTATGGCTTGCTGCAAGTACTTGAAAGTTCGGACTACTTTAGTGTCAAGAATGGCAAGGTAAATCTGCGAGCAAAAAAGTTTGTATTTTTAGGTGTCAAAAGGAATATGAAAAACTACGAGTTATGGGACCCTGAAAATAAGAAGATTGTGTTAAGTAAGCATATCACATTTGATGAGACTTCATTGTTAAAGTCTAATGTCTCTCAGCAGGTAGAAAGGATGAATACCAAGAATGTACGCAGCAGGTGGAGGTTGATGCTACTCCACCACCTCCATTGGTTCGGTATCAGTAAGGACTTCACCGGATGTGATACTGGGTGGAGATCATGTAGCCAGTTTTGATGCTAAAAATATTGAAGACATTGATGAGAATGTCAATTATTTTCAGCTATTGAAACCAAGATAAATCCACGAAAGTGGGTGAAGAAACATGAATCTCAAGTTGGTGAGCGTGATAAGCTCAAATTGAAAGCCGTTGTTCTCCATGACGGTATTAGTAAGGAGGTTCATATGACTCAGCCAGTTCAGTTTCACTGCTGAAGATTTAATCACAGTTGCTTGAGTTTGATGGAGCTCGTTTTAAATGAACTACAGATGGCTTGTTCTCTTGGGCAAGGTATGCAGGCAGCCACATAGGCACAACCATTGGTGATGCATTCTATATGAAGTTATTTGGTGTATTTAGGCTCTTAAGAATTGGCAGCAGAAGCTGATTTGAATTTCACATAGAAGTGAAGTATTGTGATCTCGATGAACATTTGATATTTCAGGGTGAAGATAGTTGAGCTTGCATAAAGGGGCTTGCATTCAGTTTGTTGAGCCAAAGTTGGTTATGTGGTGTGCTCGATTCAGATTTGGTTGGATTGTCTTGAAGACATTTGGACTGGAGTGCCAGTCAGTTGGAGTCAATGTTGACTCATATTGGGTTCTTCTTGAGGTCATTTGGAATGGCGATCCATTTAGTTGCTGAATTATAGACACGTTCATTGGTCGGCTCATATGGTGTTGATTCTCCTCGGTGGAGTGTTGGGAAGGCATGTATGGTGCATTCTGTTTGGATAGCTGAGCTGAAATTTGAAATCTTTACCATTGTATTGGAATTTGGAGAGAGTTGCCTAAGGGGATGACAAACTCAATTTGAATCAGATGTGATCATTTGAAATCAATTGTAAATGTGATGGAGATCGTTTGGAACTGGTTGGTCCGTTCGGCCAAGTCGAGATTATGTGTCGATTTCGCCGAGATCATGTGTCGATTTCGCTGGTATTCATTGGAGTTCGGCTCAGATTTGAGAAATCTTCATCGAGGTGGAGAATTATAGGAAAAGAGTAGATAAAAGTTTGTTGAAAGAGTTTTTTAACTCGCTAGAGAGATAGCACAGAGATCGGAGTTCAGAAGGAGCGAGAAGCAGTCCACATGCAGCCATAACAGAAGGTCGGTTGACCGCCCGATCAACCGACATGCATAACATGGTGCACAAGAGCAGTTTGGTCGACCGACTGCAGGAGCTAGATTCTGTTAAGGTCGATCGACCATTCGGTCGACGGACTGGCACGAGCCTCTTTCTGTTGGGGTTCGGTCCACCAAAACAACTGCTTGACGACAACCGGATCTGTTTGTCCTATTAGGATTCGAACCTCATTTCTAATCCGGAGTTGAATCCAATTGTAGTTTCCTAAAACTCTGAAACTCTCTGGCTATAAATAAAAAGGTATAGCTCAATGAATTGTGTCCCTTGAAAAAAACCTGTAATTGATTGTTGAATCAATAAGATCTCTCTCCCCTTACCCCGCAGACGTAAGCAAATTGCCGAACCTCATTAAACATTGTGTTTGACTTTCTCTTTTCTTTATTGTTTTATATTTTGGGTACTTCTCTGGTGCATCTCTCTTTGTTGATTGGGGTTTCTGATCGAGGCGAAACTAGCACTCTAAAAACGTGTAGTTTTATAAAATCAATGAAAAGCTCGTACGTGCTAATGTTCCCTCGATACTTCCGTTATAACATTGGCTCAACGGGTCGAATTCACAGGGACGGGAGGCGATAAAAGCATTAATAGTCTCTATTCACGTGTTATGTTAACAAGTCTTCTTTGTTAAAGAATTAGAAAAAGAAAGGAAAGAAAATCAGGCATGTGGTAGGTGGAGGAAGCGATGAAAACGATGTGAAAATAAGAGAAAAGTGGTTGGAAAACAAAAATAGAAAAGAAGATGAAACAAGAGTAAACTAAGAGGATGGTGAAAACATCGATAGAAAAATGATAAAAAGATTTTGGAAATTATTTTCAAAACAAAGTAAAATAAAACTCATGGCTACTAACTACTAATTGCTCCACTAACCATGCTAACCTTTTAGTGATAGTTGCCTCACATGGATCCTTGACCATCACTAATCCTTGGCTACAAGAGACGATACAGAGCATGACACATAAGATTGTTCTTTTACATTCAAACAACACATCCATACCACATAACAAGTTGCAAGCTACCATTAATTCATCAAGACCGGTTAGAGGTGAGCATGAAATAAAGAAGACATTGCAAGTTAGCAAGTTGTGGGTTAGGTGTTAGAAATGTTAGAATGTTAGAATCCATCATCATGAGCCATCAATGGCTCTTGCAAGAGCAAGGCCTTGTAGATGTTATTAGATTCATGTGGATTATCAAGTAAGTGGTTAGATGGTTAGTGGTTAGTAGTTAGATTTCATGAGAAGAAGAAATTAGCTAAACATCATGTAGAAGATGGAGAAGATTACAATGGAGAAGAAAGGAGGCACCTTTACATAGATTGTCACCATCTATTACATCAATCCCTCTCTATCTCTCTCTGAATCTCTAAGCCCTATTACAAGATCTAAAAACGAAATAAAATACAAAATACAAGAAACGAAGAACATCTACCCTACACTACACTAAAACATAGAAACCCTAGTCTAAAATCAAAAACTGCCCATTCTGGACCTATGCAGGGTTTATATAGGCGAAGGAGGTTTTTGGAAGACGAGACGGGGCCACGCGTCGAAAATCGACCCATGGCCCCACCATATTGCCGCGGATCCGCGGCAATAACAGGGACAAAAGTCCTGGTTTTGGTGCGGGGAAGCGTGTCGTTTTAGGACTTTCCTGGTATTTGGTTTCGGGTATATTCGTCCGAATCTTCGTCTAACATGCGCAAAAGTCTAGATTCAATGCATCTTGTAGAAGTTCCCTTACTTGGCCTCCAAGTAATGCAGATTTAATTACCCAAAAATGAGTTTAATTAAGCTCTTATTACTCCTTTGCCCTTAAACTCTTGATTTACCTGCAAGAGAGACCAAAACACGGTTTAGACTGATCTTTTATTCATAAATCGGTAAGAAAATGCGATATATTAATGCAGAATTGTAAAGTAATCACACCCCACACTTATCTTTTACTCGTCCCGAGCAAAACAAGAAAAAAACTATACTACAAATGTTATTACACCACTTTAGCAGGTGACGCGATTACACTGAGCGTGTGCAACAAAGTCGTTAAACCTTTAGGTTACCCTAGAGGAGTAGTTTTGTCTCCTGAGGGTTTCAGCGGATTGCACCCACAAAATCTATAAAGAAAGAAGACAAATGTTAGTATTTTGAAAACACACTTTGAAAGAGAGACAAGTTTACGAAATATTTTGCAAAAATATAAGTGATCTAAGGTCATAAGTCCACCAAAAATTAGTTTTCCTTAAACTTAGTCTATATGTAAGATCTTGTCTTAATTAAGGTAAGAACTCAAAATTGGATTGAATATTTTATCCTTCATAAAACCTAGATAATATGCACTTTGTGATAGTGAAGATTCTAGGATTTCAACTCTAACCATCAAGCCATTTATTTTTATATAAATATTTTTTCTTTTCTTCTTTTTTCTTCCCTTAGTTTTCTTATGCTTTCTAGTTTACCGGGTAATGAGCCTTTAACCGATGACTCCCAGACCAGATGGTTTTAGGGCAGCAGATGAGAAACATTCCTCGGGTTTAAGGACTCGAGTAAACAAGGCCAAAAAACTAAGGGGATTATTTGCTTCTTATGATCACCGTTAGGCGTGAATAATCATACTTCTTCAGGCATAGTTATCCAGCTTAATAAGTGATTTTTTTCTGTCATGTATATCATATATATTTTTCTTTTTAGTTATTTTGCTTTATGACATTTAGGTCTTTGTTTCCATCTTAAAAATGTGTAAGTGTGAAGTGCATACTATCTAAGGCAAAAAATTCAAGATAAAATTATCTCCCCAATTTATCTTACTTAGCCTATAATTTTAAACAAGATCCATTATTTCGATTAGGTTTAAGATGTCATAATTAAGTTTCCTTAATTTTAAAGATCTTCTTAATTTCTTGAAAATAGATCAAAACTTTGTCTCTTGTTTTAAAAATTTTTTAAAGAAAGAGAAAAATTCATATATAAAAGGGAAGATTCTAAAAGTATCCTAAAAAGAAGTGTAAAAGAAAGAAAATCTAAAAACTTTATGTTAGTAAACTCTCCTCCACACTTATCTCATGCATTGTCCTCAATGTATCGTGATGTATATATGCATGATACAAATAGAGAGGGAAGAAAAATCACCTCAAGGTGGTGGTTCCGGTGGTAGTCTGATTGGTCCACGAAATGCGGCACAATCCAATGTGCGTGGAATCCGGAGGAACCCACCAGAGACCTTTAAATACAACCCATTAAAATGATGTATATTTTTCTAATTTTTATAAGAATTTAACCTACCATTTCAAGTTTCAAAATAATTTCAGAGTCAAATTTATCAAGACCTTGTCCCAGAATGAAAGATAGATTGGACTCAGGAAGTATAGGAACTAATACTGACTCAGGAAAAAGATTTAAGTCAAGTAAAGGTTTACGAGTCAAGATTGGTTTAGGAAGTGGGTCCAACTTAAAAGATGAAACTCAATTCCACATTCATTTCCCCATGATGGAATGTGACTATCTAAGATTGGTGATTCAAGTTCAAGAATGACAGGTATGGGAATCAAAACTGACTCTAAAATGTTGCTCAAATTGGATAACAAAATAGGAGTCAATATGATTTAGAAAGTTGAACTGGATCACAAATTTGAGAATCGACGTTACATTCCTCATTGAGTTCAATTCCAAAAAAAATGAGAACTTGCCAATTTATCAATGGGACTTCAAAAGTATGAAATTGGAAAAGTTCAATATGATGATCATAAAAGATTTGTGATTCAATTTCACAACGGACTGGAATGGATCCAATACTGACTCGGGAAAAGGCCTGAATTCAGGAAAAAACACCTCAGTCAATATTGAATCAGGAAGTGAAATTGAATTACCAAGTGAAAGTTCAGGATCATATTCATGCTCAAGTTCAATTTCAGGAAAAGGATAACTTATCAAAATATCAATGGGATTTTGAACATTTGAAGTTTGGACAAGTTCGGATGGGTGTGCTAAAATTGAAACTTGGTGTCCAAAATGACAAGAGTCCTGGGTCAGATCAATAGAGTTAGAGATAGCAGAATTGGTCACAGATTGATAAGATAGAGTTTCCTCATTCCTATAAATGCTAACCAATTGACTCAATGTGTTTCCAACCTATTGATTGACTGGTAAGAAGATTTTGAAATTATAGCGCGAACTCCTGCAAGATTTCTATACTCTTTTCTAGATCTAATGTATCTTCATATGGTTATTCTAGAAAAGGAGTGTAGGAATCTTGGTTTCCAAAACAACAAGAGTCATGGTCAAATGTTAGAGTTAGAGATATTTGAATTGGTCAAAGGTGAAGAAGAGAGAGTTTTTTCATTCTTATAAATGTTGACCAATTTACTTAATTGTGTTTCCAACCTGTCAATAGACTGAGAAGAAGATTTTTGAAATTGTAATGCGGACTCCTGCAAGACTTCTATACTCTTTTCTAGACTTGATTTTTCTTTAAGTGGATGTTCCAGAAAGGGAGTATAAGAATCTTGATTTTAGAAAGATAGTGAAGATGTGAGTCCAACATGGTTTGAAATTGAAGCTTGGACTCACACAAGAGTTCCTTACTCATTTTCAGGGCAGATGGTTGTCATTATGAGGAGGTGGAACTGAGTAAGACTCTTAAAAATATTGTGGAATTGGAGAGGCCAACATTTTCTTACGTTGTTGCTCGGCCTCTTGGAGGTTAGTTTCTATACTCTTTTCTAACTCGGATTTTTCTCAATGGGAGGTCCAGAAAAAGGAGTATAGGAAGCGAAATCGGGAAATGAATATTGTGTAAATTATGGATAAGGAGGTTGAAAATTTAACTCGGGGGAGGTGAATCCCATTGACTCTGTGAAGAGTTGAAATTATTTAGAAATTATAGTCATAAGATTGTAGATATGCGTTGTATTGATTCGGATAAGTCCAACCCAGTGTATTTGATTGGTTCATATTGCGAAAAACTGGGTGGAATTATCCGAAACAAATGGGGTTGGTGTGAAATATGAATTCATATTCGGATTGAAATAATTATTATTGTTGAATCAATTTCACAAACAATCACAAACAAAAAACGAAAGAACAAACAACAAACAAAAAGAAAGAAAATCAAAACCAAGCCTATACTAGTGTTGACTTAGACCTAGACGACTCCTAACTGGTCGATTACCCGGGGGAAGTTGTTGCTTGAATCCGACTACAAGTTAATCGACCAGGTAGGGGCAAAATATGGTGGGAGGTATCCGTACATAAGCAACGGTTTTAATTACGTCAAACTACGGTATCTTCAAGGCTAATCCCCAACCTTAGACACCGATTTCACAAGAGTAAGATTCAAAACAAGCTCCACCCTCGGTCAGTCTCTTAATGAGTCCGAGATATCCCTAGGGCCAATGTCTATCAATTTTTATTGGGCTTGGGTTGTGTGAGTGGGGAGGTGATTTTTAGGCTAAGGAAGGGTGATGAAATCCCCACCTTATCTTGTATGGGTTTTGCCCTTAATTTCAATTAGTGCAAATGTGCAATATAGATAAGAATAAAACACAAAGCGAGTAAATCACCCACGTGTTTGTCCTATGCTATATGCAATGCCATATGTACACCTCAATCGAGATCAAAACAACAGAACAAAATATAGTATATTGAAACTGAATGACACGTGCCTAAATGCAAATGTCTAAACCGTTTTAAAAGTGTCCAAATATCGTATTTTAGTTCTTTAGTTTATGCAGTGTTTAGGGAATCAAAACAGAAAAATAGCAGCACAAATCCACTAGCTATTACAATATACACATCCAAGCACAACAAGATGTATAATTATCAGAAAATGATCGCGGTTCGCGGCAAAAGTCACGTTTGCGCGGCGGTTTTTAGAAGCTGAGTCCCTGCTTTCTAGAGTAGAGAGATGCAAAGCTAGTGTTTATTCTACAATGTTAAGCACCTATAAAGATTGTCCTGCACACTGTAACACCCCGCTCCGGAATACATACTTAGTTGCGTATTCGTATTTTTGATCATATTTTTTGATTTAGTTTCAGTATTTGTTTTGTATCATGAATTATTTATATGATCGTTTTGCTGTGGATCTGGATTCGTGAACTCGGAGTCAACCCTTGCCTGAACCGGGAGCCGGATCCTAGATATAGCTCGATTTGGTCTTTCTTCTATTCTGATTTGATCGATTTTAGTTTCAAATATCGTTTTTCAATATTCTAGATTTTTCATGATTTTCTGGAATTTCCTGAATTAAGTTGTAAATCTTCAAAACCGGGGTCGACCAATACCGCTGCTCGATTCTCGGATTTTTAATTTACAAACGGAGTTGAAATTCAAAAAACGGCTTTCCCATAACTTCTAAAATCACATTTTCTATATAAATACTTTTTCTGAGAATTTTCTAAATTTATCAAAATTCCCTGGATTTGGTGTCGGCCAGTATCACTGGTTGACTCCAGGAATTTTAGTTTACATTGGAATTAAATTCTGAATTCCGCTTTCATATTTCTTCTTAGAATTATATTTTCTCCTTTTAAGAATTTTCTGAGATTTTCAGATTTTATCAAAATCCAGCCGACCCGGTATAGGCCGGTATTGACGATTGACTTCAGGATTTTATTTTGAAAATAGGATTGAATTTCTAAAAAAACGATTTCACCAAAAATATTTATATAATATTTATTATTTTTGAGAATTTTGGAAAGCTTTCCAAAGCTACTTTATTTTTTGGACTTTTTCGGAGTTTTCGGTGTTTTCCAGATACCGGAATTTTATCCAGCTATTTACTTCTCTCTTTTTTCATTTTTCTCTCTCCTCGCTAGACGCGAGTTTCACCAATCTGGGTTCAACATTTAATATAGGGATGCTCTCCATACTGCATTTAATGCTTGTCCTGCAAGATCAATTCTTAACCATATTTTTTTGTCTTTCGTGTCAAACGCAAATCTCGCGTTTTCTCCTGGACGCGGATTTTATCTCCGCGTCTAGCTTGGTTGCCTAGACGCAGACTTTTATTATGTGAGGACGCGGCT
>JAVJIF010004803.1:0-68449 GCA_038442645.1 Agave tequilana | reverse complement strand
AAAAAACAAATTTAGCTACTCATAATTAGTGTAAAACAAGACATGTAAATGAAATGAAACATACCCATGGATTGGAGAAGAAGAGAAGTTTTGATCCTTTATTGATGTCACTTCAACTTCAGATTACAATCACTTTTTTCCTCTCTCACACTTGCATCTGGACTGAACTACGAATTAAAAACAGAGATACAATTTCTCATAAACTGTCTAATAAAGAATCTAAACCCTAAAAATAAAGTAAAAAACTTAAACTAGTCTTTGGTCCCTTCTCTGTAAAATGTAGTATTTATAAGGAAAAACCAAACAGGAGAGAGCGTACGAAGATATGGGGAGCAAATGCTCCCCCAACCACCACAACAAAGCTGCAAAAACGCAGCTTTGGCCACATTTCCACGGCCTAGGTGTGGCCAGGTGGCCACACCTGCTTCCTAGTTTCACGCTTTGCTTTTATCTCTTACTAGATTTGCAGTTTTGGGTCCTGAATTTGATGAAACCTTCTTTGATCTTCGCTTTAACCAATTAATTTGTGAAGGTCTTGTTTTAACTGCTTATTCAACTGGTTTTATCTTCTCTGATTTGTCCTGATCTGTCCTAGTCTTTGATTTGAATTATTCTGAATTAAATCAGAATTTTGATGGGCTTTTGGGCTCGTTTTTCTTCCCTCTCCTTTAATGATGGGCCTGCATTTTATAAAGAAGAATATAAGACTAAATACATGATTTATTAGATAATAATTATGGGAATGTGACATTATATATGCAATATATGTGACCAATCACACCCCCACACTTATCTTTTTGGTCAACCTCGAGCAAAACATCAAACTAATCCTAAAAAATTATTGAACCACTTTCGTAGGTCACTCGATTGTAATGAGCATGTGCAATAAGTCGTTAAACCTCTAGGTTACCCCTATAGGACAAGTTTTATCTCGTGAGGATTTTCAATGGATTGCACCCACAAATTCCATAAAGAAAAAGAAAAGTGTTAGTGTTTTGGAAAGTATTTTGAAAAGAAAGAAAATATTTGAAGTATTATTGTAAGTGTTCAAGTAATCTATAAGTTATAGGAAAATCAAACTTTTTATTTCTAAACTTAGTCTCTATTCAAAAACATGTCATCAATCAAAATAAGGAGTCAAATTGTATTTCTCATCTAGTCTATTACTTTAGCCTAAATCTTATGCACTTTCATGACCATGAAATTTTGACTAAGGGTTCTTTAACTTTAACTTTTATGCCTTATTTATTTTATTTTTGGTGGTATTATTCTTTAATTTCATTAGGTTTTCTAATTTGCCAATGTAACGAACCTTTAGTCAGTGACACCCAAACCGAAAACACCCCTAAGGACTTAAGCACTCGAGCAAATAAGGCCACGAAACTAAGGATTTTTATTTATAAAATGTACCCCTTTTAGGCGTGAATGCTTAAGCTTCATGAGGCATAAATATCCAGCTTAATCAGAGGATATATATATATTTTTCTTTTCTCTCTTTTTTTTTTTATATACATAAGGCATAAGAATCTTTATTTCGAACCCTAAGTGTGTAAGTATATAAAGTGTGAATATTTGATCAAGGTAAAGATCAAGACTAATTACTTTTTCAATTTTTTCCTCCTAACCCTAGAGATCAACAAATCATCTTATTTTGACCAAGTATAAGAAATCCTAATAATGATTCTCTTATTACTTAAAATTGACTTAATTTCTTACAAAAAATACATCAAAATACTATTCTTTTTTCAAAAAGTTTTTTTAATTTTTAACCAATTTTTTTCTTTTTAAACAATATTAATCATGTTAGAACCCTCCCCCACACCTATCTCATGCACTGTCCCCAATGTATGAAAGAAATATATAGATGCATGAAATGGAATGTAAAGAGGTAAAGATACCGATACACTGGGTCGAAAAGACCAATAGCCGTTTCATTTACCGGCACCGATTCCAAGAAAAGTTTAAAGCCTTGACCATTTATCTTAAAGCCATTTCCATTCTTGGTGTCACTGATCTCTACAGCACCATATGGAAACACGGATTTTACAACAAATGGCCCAGTCCATCTTGATTTTAGGTTTCCTGAAAAAAGATGAAACCTAAAATTATAGAGTAAGACTTTTGTCTCGGGACAAATGTTTTCCTTATGATGTGTTTATCATGAAAAATCTTAACTCTATCTTTAGTGATCTTAGCATTTTCATAGGCCTTATTTCTTAACTCTTCTAACGCAAAAATTTGTAATTTTCGAAGGTCATCGACCTTATTTAAATCAAATTTAGCTGCTTGATTGCCCATAAGACTCGGTGCTCTAACTCAACCGGTAGGTGGCAAGCCTTCCCAAAGACTAGCCTATAAGGAGACATCCCTAGAATTGTCTTGAAAGCGGTCCTGTAGGCACATAGGGCATCTACAAGTTTGCTGGACCAATCTTTCCGGTTTTGGTTTACAGTCTTATCCAAAATGAGTTTGATTTGTCTATTGGAGACCTCAATCTGCCCACTGGTTTGAGGATGATAAGGTGTGAATAACTTGTGAGTTATGACATACTTTCGCATAAGAGTTTCAAAGGATCTATTGAAAATGTTATGTAAAAGTAAGTACCATTATCACTGATGATAGCACGAGGGGTTCCAAAGCGTGAGAAAATGTTCTCTTTCAAAAACTTTATGACAACTTTGTTATCATTAGTTTTACTTGGAATGGCGTCTACCCACTTGGATAAATAGTTCACAGCAACCAATATGTATTGGTTTCCAAATGAATTAGGAATGAACCTATAAAGTCGATGCCCCAAACGTCAAAGAGTTCTATTTCTAGAATAAGTTGAGCGGCATCATATCTCATTTCAAGATCCTTCCTACCATTTGGCATTTAGGGCACGTCTTGTAAAATTCATAAGCATCTTTGAACAAAGTAGGCCAATAGAATCCACTTTGCAGCACTTTTTCAGCAGTCTTGTGGGGACCAAAGTGTCCACCGCATGCAAGTTCATGATAGAAGCATAAAGCACTCTTATTTCTTTATCGGGAATGCATCTCCTAATAATTTGGTCAGAATAGTACTTAAAAAGATAAGGTTCCTCCCAAAAGAAATACCAGACTTGAGATAAGAACCAGTATATATCATTTTTAGTCCAAATAGATGGAGTTTGATTTGTGACTAAGTAATTCACTGTATCAGCAAATCAAGATTTTCTAAAGATAGCTAAGAGTTTTTCAATAGGAAAGTCATCATTTATGAGATATTCGTTGCATGGAGAGCTTGGAATACGCGAGAGATGGTCAGCAATGACATTTTCTATGCCTTTCTTATCTTGAATCTCGAGATCAAATTCTTGAAGAAGGATGATCCAGCGAATGAGTTGGGCCTTGGCATCCTTTTTCATCTTGAGGTACCTAAACGCAGAATGATCGGTAAAAATTATGATTTTGGACCCTAGTAAATAGGGACAAAATTTCTCTAAAGCAAACACTACTGCCAAAGTTCCTCCTCTCAGTTGTATTGTAGTTCATTTAAGCATCATTGAGAGTCCTACTAGAGTAGTAAATCACGTGCTGCTTGTTATTAATACGCTGTCCTAGGATAGTCCTATGGTAAAATCAGAAGCATCGCACATGATTTCGAATAGCTTAGACCAATCCGTGCAGATATGATTGGTACAGAAATAAGCTCTTTCTTAAGCTTCTCCTAAGAATTTATTCATTCATCATGAAAAGTGAAGGACACATCCTTAGCTAACATATTAGTCAAGGGTCTAGCGATCTTGGTAAAATTCTTGATAAATCTTTGGTAGAAACTGGCGTGTCCTAAGAAAAATCGAATATCCTTCACACATTTGGGCATGGGGAGCTTAGCAAGAACCTCAATCGTAACTCTATCCACTTCAATTTCTTTCTTAGAGATTTCATGACCCAAGATAATTCCATATCTTATCATGAAGTGACATTTCTCCCAGTTCAGTATCAGATTTTTCTCAGCACAACGTTGGAGGATAAATTCTAAATGGTGAAGATATTGAGTGAATGAATCTCCGTAGATGGAGAAATCATCCATGAAGATTTCTAAGAATTGTTCTACCATATCAGAGAAAAGACTCAACATCCAACGTTAAAACGTTACTGGGACATTGCACAAGCCAAAAGACATTCGACGATAAGCAAATGTCCCAAATGGACATGTAAAAATAGTCTTTTCTTGATCCTCAAGAGTAATGGGAATCTGATCATACCCGAGTAACTGTCCAAGAAACAGTAATACTCATGGTCAGCCAAACATTCAAGTATTTGATCAATAAAGAGAAGCGGAAATGGTTCTTACGAGTTGCTACATTAAGTGTCCTATAGTCAATGCAAACTCAAATTTTCATGGGAAGTCGAGTTTAGACCAACTCTTTGTTCTCATTTTTCACCACAGTGAAACCGGATTTCTTTGGAACCGCGTGGACAGGACTTATCATTGGCTATCAGAAATGGGATAGATTATTCTATTGTCTAAGAGTTTCACGATTTCAGCATGAACAGCCTATTGCATTATTAGGCTTAACCTACGTTGCAGGTCTCTTTTTGGTGTCACTTCTTCATTAAGATGAATGTGATGTTGAATTATGATTGGGCTCAATCCCTTTATGTCGGTCATATTCCAACCAATGGCTTTTCCATGTTTTCTAAGAATTGCTTTAAGATTCTCTTCTTGCCTATTATTTAAATGGGAGGCAATAATGACAGGAAGGTCTCTTGCTCGCTTAGACAGACGTACTTGAGATGCGCAGGTAAGACTTTCAATTCTAAAGAAAAGGAAAGCTCACTGGAAGGATGAGTCAAATTTATCGGCTCCAGATTTGGTGAGATAGGATTCGAGGCCCAATTCACAGCAGACTCGACAACCTGATCAAGGGTAAAGTCGTGAGACTCTAACTCGAAGTCACAATCAGTTTTTAGTTCTAATTCTTCTCTATGTTCACTTGTCAAGTTCTCAATGAGGTTGACTTCAAATGTTTAATCCTCAACATCACGGGGTTACTTTCCTAGGTTGAAGACATTGCCTTCTCTAGTCATGTCCCCAAAGGTTAACCTCATGGACCCATTACTATAATTGATAATAGCGTTGGCAGTAGTAAGGAATGGGCATCCTAGGATAACAATAGTTTGAGCCCTAGGAATTGACACAGGTTGTGTCTCAAGAACAATGAAATCAATGGGTAGATAAACTTCCCGATCCAGATAAGGATATCATTAATTTCTTCTTTTGGAACTTTCACTGAACGGTTAGCCAGTTGGATTGTGACTCGAGTTGGAGTAAGATCTCCCAACCTGAGTTGTTGATAAACTGAGAAGGGGAGCAAGTTGATACTTGCCCTCAAGTCAAGAAGTGCACGACTAATCTCGGCTTGTCCTATAATGCAGGCAATGGTAGGACAACCCGGATCCTTGTACTTGACAGTGATCAAACTAGATAGTAGCTCACTAATATTAGTAGCTAAGAAGACTTTCTTGAGAACATTAGTCTTTCTCTTCTTGGTGCACATGTCCTTAAATTTTTTTGCATAGGATGGGACTTGTTGGATGGCATCAAGAAGTGGCACATTTATTTTCACTTGATTGAAAATCTCAATTATCTTATCTATGTGTGGATTCTACTTATTGTTTTTTAGCCTATTAGGAAATGATATTATAGGCTTGTGCACCTGACTGTCGACTTATCTCTTTCAAATTCGTCAGATTTAAAAGGATTGGGACTAGATGAGGTGGATGCTTGAGTATGATTGTGCTGAATAGAATTTGAAGGCATTGACACTTGATTATCAACTTTCTTTTCTGATCTCAATATATGAACAACATTACATTGATTCAATGATTGATCCTCAACCAAATGAGCTTGCTGAGAATTGTTAGGATTCATTACTGGCTGACTGACACGGTACCATTTTACCTCTCATTCTGTGGATTGGCTAATTGGCTCATTTGAACCTCTAACCTCTATATTGTTTGCATGAGAAAATCTTAGTTCTTCATGTATCTTTTCATGTTTCTCTCAAAATCAATCATTCTTCTTTCAAGTTGAGGATTCTGGAAGGAAGATTGTGGAGCTTGGTTGGAAAAGTTTTGTTGATAATTTGAAAAATTGGGTGGATGGTTGGAAGAATTGTGATGGTAATTAGAAAAGTTGGGTTGATGATTGAAAGAATTATTGGAATGATAAAAGTGGCTTGAATGGTTTGACCATGAGTGATCATTGTTGTTTTGGCTCCACGAGAAATTCGGGTAATTTCTCTAACCAGGATTGTACGTTTGTATGTAAGGATTATTGTTCGGCCTTGAAAAGGCCACATTCATTAGTTCAGGAAATTGTTGCTTAGCTTGAAACACAGGACACTTCTCAAACACATGATTCATGGCTTGACAGTCAGTACAACCCGGAGTTAAAAATTGGTTTAGGCTGACATGTTTGACTGAACTTGGTTCCTTAGTTTTCTAAAGTTTTCAGTCTTCTTACTAGGTTTGCTATTCTAGCCTCGGCAGCTATGGATGATTCAATTGAATAGAGACCTCCTTTCGAAGAAATGAAGTTTGAATTTCTAGAGTTTTCATTAGTTGGTTCCCATTGAATGGTCTTTTCAGCTAGATTCTCATATAAATCCCATCCTTCATTCTCATCTTTCTGCAAGAATCCCTCTTGGCACATGGTTTCTAAGAGGGTCTTAGTTGAGTAGTCTAAACCGTCATAAAGAATTGACATTGTTGTCATTTTTCTATTCCATGATGAGGATATTGGACAAGGAGGTCTTTGAAGAGTTCAAAGTACCTCCAAAATGGTTCACTAGGTTTTTTTCTTAAATTGCATGATGTTCTTCTTAATGAGAGCGGACTTACGAATTGGATAGAATTTTCTCAAGAAGACCTTGATGAAACCATCCCATGATGTGATAGAGCCGGCTGCTAAGCTATAAAGTCATTTCTTGACTAAGTCCTTAAGAGCAAATGGGACAAATCTCAACCTAATAGTATCATCTATAAGGTGTGGGATTTTCATCATTAAGTATACTTCCTCAAATCTCTTATGAAGAAATAAGCATCTTCGGACTCACTTAGGGAGTGTGTTGATGAACTGAGACTTGAGCTCAAAATTGTGTTCACCAACCGATAGAAGTTGGATGCAAGATGGAAGTGTGCTTCTTAATGGAATAGAACCTATCCTGCAAAGATGTCATTTGGGCCATAACCGGATCTGGTCTTAGTTCAAACTTGGGTGGCGATGTGTTTCTAGTTAACCTAGATGAATTAAGATCTCTTGACCACACTTGCATACACAAACACTACCACAAACAAGTTCATCAATAGTCAATAAAAAATAACCAAGCCTAGTCTAAGGTAACCTTGACCTAGACAACTCCTAACTGGTTGATTATCCACAGGAGGTATAATGCAAACTTTGACCATAAGCTAATCAGCCAGGTCAGGGTAAGACTGGTGAGAGGTATCCGCGCAAAAGTGACGGCCTAATTAAGCCAAATCATCAGCCTTTGGGATTTCACCCCTCAATCCCTATCTTTAAACACTGATTTAGCAGAAGTCAAATTCTAACACCTTCCCCCCTAGGATAATCTCCTAATGAGTTCGAGATGTCTCTAAGTCCAACGTCTATCAAATTTTAAGTTAAGCTTAGGCTGTGCGTGTTTGGAAATGGTTTGTGGGCTAAAGAAGGGTAATGACTTCCCCACTTTATCTTGTTTTAGGTTTTGCCCTTAAGATTGATTGTGCAAAGTGTGTAGGATATAGAAAAATAATATTCAACAAGCAAATAATCACTAAAGAATATTTCCTAAACTATATGCTATGCATACGTACCTTGTCTCCAGCTTTCTTCAACAATAATTGTAGAAGAAACGTAATTAGACAAATGCTTAGAATACAAGTCTAAACGTTTTAAAAATTAGCAATCAACCAGATTACTGTTGGATTAAAAACAAGGTATGTGAATATTAGATATAGCAGAAATAGCACACAAAAACTATATTTTTACAAAGCAATATGTCCTGCAAAAAAGAGTTTTAAGAGTCCAAAAATTTTTCAAGCTTTTACGTTGTAATTTCTTGGAATTTTGTTTCCTACTTTCTAGAGTAGGGGCTCAGAATAGCAAGTCTTCTCCTGCAATGCTTGAGGGCTAAATCTGATTTCTTAATGGCTCTGAAGCAAGACACCAAATTTGTTAGAAAACAATTACACTGTTCCCTCCCCGCAACGGTGCTAAAAATTAATTGCAAGTAAATGCATTGAGAATTACCGTCTAACTTTGGGCTAACGGGTCGTGTCCACGAGGAGGAATGCGATGAAAGCTTTTCGATGTTATTGTTTAAAAAGCAAAGAATGGTGTCAGTATTTTTAATGTTGAAAAGAGAATAGAGAGTAAGGAAGTGATTTACAAAAAAAATTGAAGACTTAGAGAAAGCTTTGGAAAAGATGATCTTTCAAAAGGCTTGAAGAGTGATTGGTTATTTGTTTTAATATATAAAAAAGATCTGGGCTTACTATCTTACTACTCAATGATATATTCCTCTCTTGAAAATCTCAGTGCCTCAACTTGATCATAGGTAAAAACTTAAGCTTGAGTTTCAAAAGTCTTAAGTAAAGCAAATATGATTGTTTGGAAAAGTTAACACTTTTTTTAAGAATTCATTTGAACTGAATGTTAAATCATCAAGTCGTCTTTCAAGTATGAAACAAAAATAAGTTCAAGTGATGTTTTAAAAATAGAAGTTTTAGAAATCCAAACCCATCCTCGTGTGCCTTTAAGAACACTTTCAAAGAAGTAAGGCTTAGTTTAAGGCATTCATATGATTCCGTTAGGTTCTTTACGTCAAAATCATTCAAAACAAGAGTGATCAAAGAGAGATAATAGTAAGCCCAGAAAAACAAATTTAGCTACTCATAATTAGTGTAAAAAAAGACATGTAAATGAAATGAAACATACCCATGAATTGGAGAAGAAGAGAAGTCTTGATCCTTTATTGATGTCACTTCAACTTTAGATTACAATCACTCTTTTCCTCTCTCTCTCACTTGTATCTAGACTGAACTATGAATTAAAAACAGAGATACAATTTCTCATAAACTGTCTAACAAAGAACCTAAACTCTAAAAATAAAGAGAAAAATTTAAACTAGTCTTTGGTCCCTAATTCTCTGTAAAATACATTATTTATAGGGAAAACCAAACGGGGGATAGTGTACCTAGAAAGGAGGAGCAAACGCTCCCCCAACCACCTCAACAAAACCGCGAAAACAAGGCTTTTGGCCGCGTTTTCGCGGCCTGGGTGTGGTCAGGTGGCCACACCCGGGGGTGCTGCTTCGTGATTTCGCGATTTGTTTTTATCTCTTGCTGGATTTGTAGTTTTGGGTCCTGAATTTGACGAAACCTCTTTTGATCTTCGGCTTTAATGAATTGATTTGTGAATATTTTTTTTAACCGCTTGTTCAACTACTTTTATCTTCTTTGATTTGCCCTAATCTGCCCTGGTCTTTGATTTGAATTAGTTTTGAATCAGAATTTTGATGGGCTTTTGGGCTCGTTTTTCTTCCCTCTCCTTTAGTAATAGGCCTGCATTTTAAAAGAAGAATATAAGACTAAATACATGATTTATTATACAATAATTATGGGAATGTGACATTATGTATGCAATATACGTGACCAATCAAGTAGAGGGTTAGGTTATGGACTCATTTGTTCAGTAATATTACAGATATAACAGATTTAGTCGACTCGTCTATTCAGTGATCTTGCAGATATAACAGCTAAAGTCACAAAAAGATCCACAGTTCAGAGATAATGTTTAACATAACAGGGATTGGGGTGGATCTTATCTGTTCAGTAATCTTTGCAGATATAACAACTTGGATATCACAAAAATAGGAGTCCACTGTTCAAGGTTTTATGAACATAACTTGGATTAAAGGTGTGAGTTTAGTCTAGGATCCCGTCTATTCAGAGATAATATGGACATGTTAGATTGGAATCACTTGTACCAGATTCTATGTGTAGTGAGAAAATTTGCTAGGGATTAAAATAATAGTCCATACAGGACTGCAATAAAATTCGTTAGAGATTGTGTTGTATAGAATCCCGTGAAGGGTTTAATACTTCTTGGGAGATTCAATAGGAGAAAATAATATTTCCTTTAAGAGTTGTCGAGATAATTATTAACATGACAACTGAAGACCTGACTGAGAAATGAAAATTCCATGAGAATTTGATAGGAAAATTAGCATTCTCTTAGACTCCATAAGGAATTTGCTAAGAATTGTCAGAGGCATCATTAGCGTGACAGCTTAAAAATCCATAAAGGATTAAGTCATTAAGGAGTGAATCATATACTCCATAGAGAATCTGAGAGGAGGTAATATTATCGACTCCAAGGAGATTTTGTAAGAAGATCATCATTCTATGTGTGAGTTATCAGAAGTAATCGTTAACGTGGCAATTAAGAACCTTGTTAGGTAATGATAGAGTATTGCATAAGGGATTATGGAGAATTTAATGTTTTCGTTAAGTTTTAGAAGAATTGTCAGAGGTAATTATTAACATGACGACTGAGGGTCCATTAGGGGCTGAAATCATAGATTCCAAGGGGAATCTGGTAGGGATACTGAAGTTCCCTGGTGTTTCTTTCAATTTTTGATCAATCGATCGCCACACCTTGGTATGGATGTGAAAACATTGGAAAGGTTTTGTAAAGAAGCATCACGAGATTTTAGAAAAAGATCAAAAATAAAAATCATACTGTCAGAGGTGTAAGCTTTAACATGACATGTTCGTTTTGTAATTCATTCTGTTGAGAAAGTGAGTACAGTTTTTTGTAGATCTATCATTCCATGAAAGAGAATTGCTAGAGGATATTAGTGAGATGAAGAGGGGCCAGTACCCTTAGGATTTTTAGCAAATCCTCAGTTATCAACGGGTTTGGTTTGCCTTTACCAACTATAGTTTGAGTTGGACTAGTCATGCTATTCCTCTTAGCATGATGAGTTGCCGAGAATTTTATATTGGACTTAAAACCCAATATATATCTCTATCCTTATCCATTGGAGGCATTGGATTGTTATATTTCTAGATAGTCTCTAAAATCTTATTGGAGATTAAAGAAGTGAATGTAAGATCTGTAGGGAATTTATCGAGAAATTAGCGTTCTCTGTGGGATTTCTTTCGTTTCTCTCATAATCAAGACTTTGATTCTTAGCCGATCGTTAGGCTTTGATATGAATGTAGAAACACAAGAAAAGTTATGTTGCAAGAATTATTCAATTATAGACGCGGAGCCAAGCCACGACCTGCCGAAAGGAACAGGTAGAGATGTGTCATCATTACCTAAACCCTAATACAACAGGTTGGCCAGAGTACTTATCTGATTAGAGGTATAATGTTAACATGATCATGGATAATATTTCTTCAAGAATTTTCCATTGATTGACATCATGAGCGTGTCACCATTTGGATATGATAGGCGGTAAGCTCCATTTGAGTAGACTATCTCTGCTACAAAAAGTCCTCACTTGAGTTGAAATTTGCCTTTGGTCTTGTGTGTCATCACCATAGATCATCTGACAGCTAAGACTAAGTCTCCTTTCTGAAAGACTCTCTCTTTGACCTTTTTATTGACAGCTTTTGAGATTTGAGCTTGATATAGTTCAATGCGCTCCTGAGCTTGAAATTGTTTCTTATCTAGAGCTTCAAGCTCCTAGAGACGTAGCCATCATTGTCTCCGTCATCTCGGTTGCCAAGGCAACGTGAAGTGATAGTATTTGTATCTCTAGGGATATAACTGTTTCACGCCCATAGACTAGAGAAAAAGACGTATTGTCTATAGAGGTTTGGATTGTTGTTCGGTATAAAGCCTAAAGACATTCACTGAGCTTCTCATTCTAGTCTCGTTTGCTCGAAGAGATGAACTCTTTGAGGAGCTTGATGATTATCTTATTGAATGCTTCTGCTAACCCGTTAGCGGCAGGGTTATTGCAGTTGAGACCACATTCTGAATTTGATACTTGTTACAATATTAATAAAATGACTGTCTCACAAACTAGGGGCCATTATCATGAATGATCCTCCTCGGGACACCAAATTAATTGATGATATGGTATTTGATGAAGTTAATAAGATTGGTAGTTTTAACTTCATCGAGTGGTATAGCCTTCGCCCATTTTGAGAAGTAATCAGTTATACTAAGAATGAATCGATGACTTCTAGCTAATGGAGGGCTGATAGGTCCTATGATATCGATTCTCCAGACTTCAAATGGTCATGAGGCGACGGTGGGGTGGAGCAACTCTGGGGTTGGTGTATGAAATTTGCATAGATTTGACAAGGCTTACACTATCTTACATATTACACTGCATCGACAATCATTATCGGCCAATAATAGCCAAGTCTGTGCAACCGATCCTTGAGCTTCGGATCCAACTAATGGGCACCACATGTGCCATCATGAGCTTCTTTTATTACTTCTCATGCTTTCGTGTTGGATAGATAACGGAGAAGTATACCGTCGTATGAATAATGGTAGAGTGTCTTTACCACTGAAACATAGTAAAATTGAGGAGATCTTCGTCGAATAGAAGCTACCTCCTTGGGATCGTTGGGTAATATATCGTTCAAGGCATAGTCAGTGACAAAAAATCACCAGTCTTTGGGTTTGAAGTTCGTTGAGGTTGAATGAACTTTGCTAACTTTTAAACTATACTTTGGACAAAAGAGATGATGAGTAGCCAATATAAGACTATAAGTGGTGTTAGCTGGTAGAGCCAATGTAGCTGCAAGTGCAACTAGAGTGTCTTCCTTTGTGTTTTAAACATGAGACACATGGCTGATATAAAGCCATCAAATGTATTAGAAAACTATATGGCTGCATGGTAATAAGGTATGAGGTCTTCATGATGAACCTCGTACTCTCCCTTATTTGATTAATAATCAACTTGAGTCACCATAGACTTCAAGATATTGTACTCTCATCTGTTGAGCGAATTGGAGGCCAATAAGTAGGGCATTATACTCGGCCACATTATTGAAACAACATTCCATAATGAAAAGGAGTGAGAAAGAACATGGTTGTGTGGTGAGACAAACACAACCCCCACTCCAGCGATTGTCATGCCTTTAGGACCCATCCTTGATGCGTAGTTAAAGAACATTTGCCAAACTTCATCATTTTAGGTCATGTTGGCTTCGATGACCTCACCTGGGACGTATTTGTGCAACTTTAAAGTTTCTAGAACCGGATAAGCTGCCAAAAAGTCTACGAGGGCTTGGCTCTTTATCACCTTATGTGGCATGAAGGTCATGTCATATTGGGACAATAATATGACCCAATTAGCCAGTCTAGAGTTCAGCTATCCTGGCTTCGTCACGAGGATCTGCAAAGAATTAACTCTAGAAATGACATGTATGGTCTGGCCAATCAAATAATGTCGTAACTTCTGGGTAGTGAAGACTAGAGCGAGTCGCTCTTTCTCGACTGGGTTATAATGGCTTTCGACCCTAATCAAGGTTCTGCTTAAGTAGTATATGGCTTGCTCGAAGCCTTCATCATTTTTTTAGGCGAATAGAGTGCCTAGAGAATGGTCCATAGCTTTTACATAAAGTAAGATAGTTTTCCCGAAATGGGAGCTACCAGGACCAGAGGCTTGGTGAGGTATTCTTTGATATCTTCATAAGCCTTGTGACAAGCGTCATCCCAGATGAAAGAGATGCCCTTTTTCATTATCTCGTGAAAGGTTGACAACGGCCAGAGAAATTTGTGATAAATCTTCGGATGTAGGTAAGCCTGCCTTGTAGACCTCTGAGCTCCATGAAAGTCTTTGGAGGTTGTATATTTTGGATGGCCTTTACCATATCAGGATCAAGGTGAATCCCTTTGGATGTGACTATAAATCCAAGGAATTTACTACTTGACACCTCCTAGAATGACTTTGTTGAGTTCATTTTTAGCTGATGGGTCCGCATGATATCGAACACCATTCTTAAGTCGTGGAGGTGGTTGTCTTTGCTGTGACTTTTGACTGCAATGTCATCAATATAGCATTCCACCATCTTGCGCAGATGATCACAAAAAATAGTACTCATTGTATAATGGTAGGTTGCACCAGTATTCTTCAAGCCGAATGAAATCATTGTATAGGAGTATACTGATCGACAAAAAGCAAGTACAAAAATAGGTAAAGAAATGTGGGTCGATGTTACTGCTTTTGCGATTCTTCCATAGTAGAAGTGGCTATATGGGTCGTATCCACAAGGAGGGAGAGCGATGAAACTTGATGCGGCTTCTTTGTTCAAGAAAAGAGGCAGTTCTTTGTTTTAAATAAAGAATTTGAAAATGAAAACAAGTTGGTTTCAAAAATTGTTTTAGAATGATTTGGTAGTTTGTAAAAGTGATTTTTCTAGATGGTAAAAATGCATGGCCAACTTTCTACTAAGTGCTCCCACCAATCTCTAACTTCTTAAAGATGTAGCCTCATGATAGATCATAGGCAAGCATAACCCTTATGTATAAGAACTATTCACGTGAAAATCGAGTGAAAGTTCTTCCTTTAACTTAACTTTGCACGACGCAAAACTCGTACATTCCCTTATCAAGATCCAATAGAAGGCGAGAATAAGGAAAGACACAAGTGCATTAATGGTATCGGCAGAGTTAAAAGGAAATTGCTACTTACAAAGACAATCAAAGTTTATAGATCATCAAAAACCCGTTAAGCATGAAATATAAGAGAGCTAATGCTTGTAGGTAAGTTAGAGTTAGAACCCTCGTTTAAGATGTCATAGCTCTCGTTTGCACAAGGCGTGTTTGACACTATTGACTCATTTGAGTTATCAATCAAGTTGTTAGAGATTAGTGGGTTAGTAGTTAATTAGCCATGCAATGAAAGGTTAGTTAGACATGGTAGTAAAAGAAACAATAAGAGTTAAGTGATAAAGAGAAAAGGAGTTACACAACAAGTAAGCAAAAGCAAATGGAAAAACACCAAGTAATTGGAAAGAAGAAAGAAAAGTAGTTACTTGTATTAGATTGTCACCTTCAAATACAACTTTTACACACTCTTTCTTTCACTCTAATGGCTACACTACTACAATCCTAAAAATAAGATAACAACAATGCTTTAAATTCTGGATCTACTCTCTTCAGACCCAGGAGGAGTTTTATAGGCATCAGGAAAAAGGGGGCCAAGGGGACAACGCCTGGCCCAAACCCGGGCGCGCCCCGCCCGTACGGTTGAGTAAACGCGGCCATGCCAGGGCGGCGCGCGCCTGGCTCGGGCAGCGTGTCGTCTTATCTGTCCCCTGTCAGGTAGATCTTCTGATTTCTGAATTTGATGCCCTGGGCTGACAAAATCTCCTTTCTAAGGTCAATGGCTACTTGGTGGGCTTTTAATCACCCATTAAATGGTGATTTAAGGTCTTCTTCTTCATTTGCACACCATGGACCTAGGATCAAGCAAGCAAAGCTTATTAGCAAAATTTTATATCAAATAAATATGCAGATGTGATAAAAATTATACAAAATTAGAGACTAATCACACCCACACTTTTCTTTTTGCTTGTCCCGAGCAAAACAAAAAATAAGAAAATTATTACACCACTTTCGCAGGTGACGCGATTGCACTGAGCATGTGCAACAAGCTTTTAAACCTTTAAGTTTCCCTAAAGGAGTGTTGTCTCCTGAGGGTTTTCAGTGGATTGCACCCTCCAAATCCAGTAAGCAAAAAAAATATTTAGTTGTTAGCAAACCTCTTTCAAGAAAGAGAACTTTCAATCATCTAAGTAAAAATGACCGAATGATGTATGAATTAGGTTCAACCCTCATAAGTTCTCCTATACTTTAGCCTTCATAAAAGAAGAAAATATGATTTTTCTTTAAATTTAGAAAGGATCTTGTACTTCTAACTTATTCTGTTATTTTGCTTTAGATAGATATGCATAATGTGTAAGTGTGATTTGCTTAGAATTTTTCAACTCAACTTTGAATATCATTTAATTTTATTAATATTTACCTATTATTCTTGATTTCATTAGGCTTTCTACTTTACTCATGTAACACATATCAAACCGATGACTCCCAAACCAGATGGTTTTAGGGACACCTCGTAGAAAAATACCCCTCAGGTCAAATATGCAAGTAGAGTAGGCTACGAAATCAAGATTTACTTATATATTATATTTATTGTTTTTTTGGCGTGAGTAATCATGCTTCTTGAGGCACAATTATGCAATATTTTTTCAGAGTTGTGTCTCTAAATCCCAAGCATGTGTGTGGTTTATGCATATTCTACTAAGATGAAATAAAGGTATAAGTTATTTTCCTTATCCCTCCTAACTTTTAGTCAAACCAATGTTTCATTTTTATTTAGGCTAAAATAAAGATTCCTTAATAAGGTTCCCTTAATTCCTACAACCTTTTGGTATTTTTATAAAGAGTATGAAAATTCTTTTTTTCCATTCATGAGATTTTTTTTTAGTAAAAAGAAAAAGAAAAAGTGAAAATGTTAGCACCCCCCACACCTATCTAATACATTGTCCTTAATGAATGTCATGTAAATGCAAATGCAATAAATAGGGAGAAAAAATGATGTTATCGCCTTCGTCGACTCGGGCCAGCCAAGTGCGAATAGGCGAAATAAATGTCCAAAAAAAATATAGAAGTGGTAAGCATATAAACAATAAGTAAAGGTTTTTATTTTTTAGTTGCAGTGTGGATGGCTGTGGTTAGGCGTATGACGGGACAAAAGGAGTCAATACACTATTAGTCGGTGATGCAGGCTCAGTGATCAAAAAGGGCTTCAGTCTTTACTCATTCACTTTGAATTCCGTGTTGTTCGTAGGATCGACAATAATCACAGCACCGTGTGGGAAAACGCTGCGTACAATAAACGGTCCAGACCAACGAGTCTTCAGCTTCCCCATGAAAATATGAACCTAGAGTTGCACAGCAGAATCTTGTCTCCCAAGGCAAAGTTTTTCGGTTTATGCTCTGATCATGAAAAGTTTAGACCTACTTTTGGTAATCCGAGCATTCTCATAGGTTTCATTTTGTATCTCCTCTAATTCTGAGATCTCCAGTCTCCTTAGCTCACCGGCCTTACTCAGATCAAAATTGAGTTGCTTAATGGCCCAGAGGACACAATGTTCTAACTCTACTGGCAGATGACAGGCTTTTTTAAATATGATTCTGTAAGGAGACATCCCCAGGACTATCTTAGAAGCAGTGCGGTAAGCCCACAATGCATTATTGAGTTTGACCGACCAATCCTTTGTCCGACAGTCTTTTCCAAAGTGAGCTTGATCTGTCGATTGGTGACTTCGACATGCCTATTTGTCTTGGGATAATACGGAGTAGATAACTTGTGATTGATGAAATATTTCTACATCTGAGCTTCAAAAACTCTATTATAGAAATGCAATCCATTATCACTAATTATCGCTCTGGTGGTGCCAAATCTGGAGAAGATGTTTCTTTGAGAAATTTGACAACCACTTTGTTGTTATTGGTCTTTGTTGGCACAGCTTCTACCCATTTAGAGACGTAATCGACAACAATCAAAATGAACTGGTTGCTGAAGGAATAAGGGAATGGTTCCATGAAGTCATATCCCAAACATCAAAAATTTCAACTTCCAGGATCGGGCTCAGGGGCATCACGTCTCTTCTTGAAATTTTTCCAATCTTCTGACAATTAGCACATGTCTTGCAAAAGTGGAATGAGCCTTTGAACAAAGTGGGCCAGTAAAACCCACTCTGTAAAACTTTCTCTGTAGTCTTGCGGGGACCGAAGTGTCCTCCGCATGCAATTTCATGGCAAATGCTTAGCACACTCCTCTGTTCTTTCTCTGGGATGCATCGTCGAATAATCTGGTTGGGACAATACTTAAAAAGATATGGCTCTTCCCAGAAGAAATATCGTACTTGGGCAAAGAAACGACACTGGTCTTGCTTTGTCCAGTCAGCAGGTATTTGTCTAGTGGCCAGGTAATTGACTATGTCTACATATCAGGGTTCCTTAAAAATGGCCAGATGCACTCGTCTGGGAAATCCTCACTAATCGGAGTTTATATGATAGGTGATCAGCGACCATATTTTCTATACCTCGTTTATCCCGAATTTTCAGGTCAAACTCTTAAAGCAAAAGGATCCACCGAATCAATCGGGCCTTAGCTTCTTTCTTGGTCATGAGGTATTTTAGTGCTGAGTGATCTGTGAAAATTATCGTCTTTGAGCCTAACAAGTATGGCCGGAACTCTTCAACACAAAGACAATGGCCAAGAATTCCTTCTCAATTGTTGTATAATTCTGTTGGGCGTTATTCAAGGTCCTACTCGAGTAATAAATCACGTATTGCCTATTGTCGATGCGCTATCCTAAAACAGTGCCAATAGCAAAATCAGAGGCATCGCACATGATTTCAAACAGTTGTGCCCAATTAGGAGTAGAAATAATAGGCGCAGAAATAAGTTCTTACTTAAGCTTCCCCCATGACTTGAAACATTCATCGTTAAAATCAAAGGGCACGTCCTTTGCGAGCAGGTTGGTTAAGGGTTTAGCGATCTTGCTAAAATCCTTAATGAATCGTCGGTAGAACCCATCATGCCCCAAAAGGATCTAATATCCTTGAGGCTTTTGAGTGGTGGAACTTAGCAATCACTTCTACTTTTGCCTTGTCTACTTCAATGTCTCTCCTAGAATCTCATGGCCTAGGATAATCCCCTATGAAGTGACATTTTTCTCAGTTCAGAGTTAGGTTCTTTTCCTCACATCTTTGCAGAACCAACTCAAGGTGATGAAGACATTGTTCAAATGAATCTCCGTATATGGAGAAATCATCCATGAAAATCTCAAGAAAATGTTCTACCATGTCAGAGAACAAACTAAGCATGCACCGTTGGAATGTTGCGGAAGCATTGCACAATCTAAAAGGCATGCGTCGATAAGCGAAGGTTCCAAACGTGCAGGTGAACGTGGTCTTTTCCTGGTCTTCTGCAGCAATGGAGGTTTGATTGTATCCCGAGTATCCATCGAGGAAGCAATAGTACTCATGTCCAGCTAAGTGTTCAAGCGTTTGGTCGATGAAGGGTAGCTGAAAGTGGTGTTTACGGGTGGATGCATTCAACTTTCTATAGTCGATACAAACACGAACCTTGGTAGACAATCTTGTTTGTACCAACTCTTTTTGATCATTTTCAACCACCGTAAAGCCAGCTTTCTGTGGGACCGCATGAACAGGGTTAACCTATTGGCTATCAAAAATGAGATAAATGATCACATTATCTAATAGTTTCAAATTTTCGCTCTTACTGACTCCTGCATAAGTTAAAAATCACCTAGAGGGGGGGGTGAATAGGTGATGGCTAATCTAATGGTCACTTAATGCCAAATGATGCGGAATTAAAAACTATTATGACCTAAACTAAACTCTTAAACTAAACACCAAGCTTAACACAAGAGTGTAGCCAATTCCCCGTGAAGGGCTCTGGACTAACTCCTCAAGATTCCCCTAGATATGGGTTGAGGTGTCGCATTGGCTCTCTTGGTTGAAAACTAGTGTTAGCAAACAATCTCCAAGCATGTATATCAATAAGGCACAATATGAATATCAAGCATGTAAAGATAAGCACAATAAAAACATGCAAGACATAAACAAGAGACAAAGAGAGAGAGAGAGTGAGCAATCGTAAACACAAGGGATTTGTTTCGAGGTTCGAGCACACTTGCTCTACATCCCCGCCTTCGACACACTAAGGATTTCTACTATGCTCGATCCCAATGGATCACTCCTCGGTGCCGCAACACCTACAATCCCTCGGACTCTCTAGTCCCGTACACACCGCAAGTCCCGCAAGCTTGCCGAGGCCGCATCTCAAACCAAGAGTTCACAACCGAACTCTAAACAACGCGAACAACACTTGTCCGCCTCCTCAAGGAACAAGAAAAGATCTCTTGGTGATCTAAACACTTTGATCACCAAACAAATACTCTCACAGCACAACCCTATAGGTAGATATAGAAATGGATAGCTCAAGTGGTGTGTGAGAAAAACAAGGATGAGATTGGTGGTGAAAAACTCAAGAAGAACTCTTTTGAACACTCTTGATAAAACTCCCCTTTTGATTGGAAGTTTTAGCTCTCAATTTAGTGGAGAAAACTCTTTTAAAGAAGTGGGAAAAACTGGCTCAAAGTCCACTAAAAAACTTAGAGAAAAACAATGACCAACCCCCCAAATTTATAGGGATAGAAAAACTAGCCGTTGGGGTCTATCAGACCTGTCGGTCGACCGCCCGGTCGACCGGCCAACGATCATATTTCAGACCGTTGTGCCATCGGTCGACCGGCCGGTCGACCGATACAGGATACAGAGAGCACAACTCTCTATCCGGTCGACGGGGCCTTTCCAGAGAGCAGAGCTCTCTGGCCAGTCGACCGGCTCGGTCGACCGGCCTCCTGCCAGGTCAAGGCGTGCGCGTCTATGCACGTCGGTCGATCGCCGGGTCGACCGACTTCAGAACTCGGTCGACCGGTCGGTCGACCGCTGAAGCCTGAAAACTGAAATTCAGGGATTAAAAAGTTTATCTTTTTGGCTCAAATAAAATCCCATAAACTCACAGAAAATCTACAAAAATAGTTTTAACAATATACTTTGATAAACAAACATGCTTGCATAAAATCAAGACATGTTACAAGAGATTTGAACTATTTTTGTAACTTGAAAATATTTGCTTGAAACTAAACTAAACATATTTTCCAAAACTTGTTTTTTTCAAAACTTTACCAAATACAAAAACAAGATATTATAAACACTTTTAAAGCATATGGTGCATGGATATGATCCACTACACAAACATGATAAATATCTATGTTTTTGACATTAAGCTCTATACATGGTTTTGATTAAAACATGTAAACTTGAATACCAAAAACCAAACATGTATTTTTTCAAAATGAAAGTCTTTTCTAAACTGAAAATTCTTTTATGAAAAGACAACTAAATCAAGAGTGTGTGTGCATATAGATACTTGAGCAATCCACCAACTATTCTATCCTTTACATTTTAACTAAAACAAAATCTTGCAAAAAACAAACCTAGACAAAGTCTTAATCTTGAAGTCTTCCCTTGAAGTCTTCTCATCTTCTTCACTTGGTCCAAACCGATCCAACGAGCTCGTCTCTTCTAGATGTGATCTTGATGCATAGGCTCGTGAATCAACCGTGCTAGCTCCAAAACTCGTCTTTAAAACCTTTGTTGAAGCTCCACACCTACTAAGATCTTGATCATAAATCTGTCACTAATTAAACACAAGATCATTAGTACTATAACTACATGAGTTGATCATCATCAAAACTAGAGTGATGGGCCTTCGGGCCAACAATCTCCCCCTTTTTGATGATGATAAAACTCATGAAGTTATATATGCATGGATTAAAGTAAAGCTTCAAAGAAGCTCCCCCTTAACTCATGCATAACAAATAAACATATAAATATGCAATGTATGCTCATAAACATGTATGCAAATGAAGGAGATAAACATGCACTCAAGCATAAAACAAATCAAATCTTTTTCTCCTATTTGTAAAACAAAACATATATGCATAAACATAAATACTACTCCCCCTTAAGGAAGGAAAACAAATACTTCTCCCCCTTAAGCAAGGAAAACATGCATATATCTCAAATACTTCTCCCCTTTTTTGTCAATCATCAACAAAGGGTTAAAGTAAAAACAAAAGGGATGACAAACCCTAACTCACATAACACATGATATGCAATGCATAAGAGGAGATGTAAAGCTCCCCCTACACACGTGTATCACGTAAAGAAGAGATGTCAAGCTCCTCAATACTAGATTCACTCAATCATGAATCTATATGTAGAAGAGATGTGAAGCTCTCCTTGCATATAGGCAATACAAATCAAAAATATTGAATTTATATTATTAATTTTTTATATTAAACCAAATTTTGAGATATCTTTATAAACTCATTTTAAAGATATCAAAAATACAAATTTTGAAATATAAACATAAATTTTTAATTTTAATACCAATTTTAAAACACAATGCATAAGCTTATCAATTGAAGTTAAATGTAAGGATTAAGCTTAGCATAAACAAACGTTGTGCTTTAAATTTATAAAAGATTTTAATTCAAGCACAAAACTAATCATATATATGTATGAAAAATGAGTATACCCAAGTGACATTGATACATACATATATAAGAAAACAAAATATGAGAATATACAAAACTAGAATCAAATTGATACCAATTGAAACGATTCAATGATACCAATTGAAACAAAAATACGATCATGTGTATATCTCATAAACTAATTTGAAGAATAAATAACTAGTTAAATTAATTTTTGAAAAACTAGTTAAAGATCCTTCAAAAACATAAAATCAAATCATATGTATTTCATGAATCATACCAAATACACAAAAGATGACGCTCAAAGACTATAAAGCTCAAAATGTGTTCATGAATCAAAGTCATGACAAATAAATAAAGTGTGAGTGTACAAGAATCATGTATATAGTATTGCCATGAAATAAATCAATAAAGCTCAAAACATGAATCAAAACAAATTATTCATTTTATTAAAACAAAATTATTTTTCATCTTAAAACAAACTTCAAGGTATATGTATGATTTGTCCAATTCTAACAATATACATACATATCCCAAACATAAAAGAGTCTATTGATAATATTTGCATGAAGGCAAGAGACTCACGAGTATACATGTATATTTATTAGATTTGAATAAAAATATGCATATACATGAAGCAAAAACATAAAAATAGGCAAAACAAGTGTAAATGAAAGAATCATCAAAACTAGCTTATATATGTGCATATAGTGGGTACAAATGAGCATGAAGTGCAAACATATATGAATCAATTTGTTGCTCACTATTTGTACATGTATAAACACAAGTTTTGATAAAAACTACATTTAACTAATTTACCACATGAAGCACAAAATAAAACATGAACATGCTCAAAATAAAATAGGATATGAATGAAAAAAAAAAACATGTACATAAACAAAATAGGAGTTTTAGAGATAGTTATCAAACCAAAGAACTATTCTCTAATTCTCCAAATCATCAAAATTATTTAATCTTCGAGGTATATGTATGTTTTGACAATCACAAAGGTACACATACATATCCCTAAACATAATTGAGTCCATATATAGATCTGCATGAAAAGCAAATGACTCAAGGGGTATACATGTATATCTTAAAGTTTGGCAAAATGGACATATACATGAAGTTAAACACAAATTCAAAAATGGGAATACAAGTTTAAAATGCATGAATCATCAAAACTAGACTATACTAGCACATCTAATGGGTTCAAATAAGCATTCAAGCACAAACATATATAGATTTATTTGTGGCCCATGATTGGTAGCTAATGTTGCATATTTAATATCATATTTCCATACTTATTTTAGAATAAAAGCCTGCATTGTCCTAATTAATTGTTGAATTATTTGCAGGCCCAATCCTTAAGAAGATGAAGAGAAATGAGCCCAAAAGCCCACCAGAATTCTGAATTAAATCAGAATTAATTCGCACACACTAAATCAGGACAAAATCAAGAGGTTGAAACCGGTTGAGAAGAATCCTCTCAGAATCGATCGGTTAAAGCCAATAATTCAAGGCCATTTCGTCAGAATCCGGGGCTCAAACGAAGAAACTAACAAAGGATAAAGTCAGAAGAAACTCCCAGGATGACCCACCAATAGGGTGTGGCCACCTGGCCACACCCTGGCCGCGGAAACGCGGCTTGGGCCACGTTTTCGCGGCTTTGTTGGGGAGTTAGGGGAAGCGGTTGCTTCCCCGACCTCCCCGGGATCCTGCATACCTGTATTTTAGCCTATAAAAGGCCATTCTCTGTGCTGAAATTGGACGACCATGCAGATTAGGTTTAGCCTAGTTTTTCCATTTCTTAGTTTAGGTTTTTCTTTTCTTTTTATGTAATTTGTATGTAACGTAGGGTAGAAGAAGATTCATGTAAGTAAGAGAGAGAGGCTGATGTTGAGAGTGACACCGACGATGTACCCTCCTCCTTTCTTCCATTGTCTCTGCAATTAATAAAGGTAAAAGTTCTTTTTATGTTCGTATTTTCTTTTGTTTCGTCTTCCTCTTCTACTTTACCTTGGTTGTTGTGTGTTGAGTTTACAAGTGAATTCCAAGCAAGTATAACCAAGCTACGTGAGAGCCAGCGATAGTTCATGAAGACGTTCTCCTCTTCCAAGATCCGCATCACTTCGTTCTTGCTAGGCTTGACGATATAATGTGCACGGGGACTGAGCTCGAGCTTATGATCTATACGTTGAACGCCTCCGAAGCGAAGGTAGAACATGCAACGGTTTCCAGGTAAGTCATCACTCAACATAGGTAAGTATTCCTGCATCTTCTTTCCTTTCTCTCATTTTTGTAAATTATATCACCACCTCTTCCAACTCTTTTTCCTCCACTTCATTTGTACATATTCGCTTCATTGTTTTCTGATTTTTCACCTTCTTCATCTTTCATTTTCTTCTAACATAACATAATTCTTTTTTTCATTTTTCTGAACTTAAAACACAGAAGAATCTTCGCTTGTTTTCTTAAACGATTTCAATAAAGAACTGTAAACGCTTCCATCGCAAACCCTCCTTGTGGATCACGACCCGCATAGCCACTTGCTATAGCGGAAGAATTGAGCACTTGCACAAGTTTATTATTAGATATGAAATTTTGTATTTTGTGTGCAGGTTTGGCCTCAATCAAATTTGACGCCGTTGCCGGGAGGGTAAAACGGTTTTTATTGAAATCTAAATTTTTATTGCAAATTTTTTAGAACTAAACGAATTTTCTTCTTTGTTGCAGGTTACAGGGCAATCAAAGCAGGAAATCAATATTGCAGTGACATACAAGTGGTATTGGGCCTCTGCTCTAGAAAGCAGAGACCCATTGCCCTCTGAATTGCCGCGTTTCCACGGCAAAAGCCGCTGATCCGCGGCAATAAAGAGCTCACTACTAACAGGTTTTTGCAGGGCTGCTTGCTTTGCAAATTCAAGTTTACTGCAATTCGTTATTTCTTATATGCCATCACAAAAACCTGCTAATAATCAACAGTAAAACGTTTGTTACAAAAGTTAAAAATTGATTAGACGTTTGCATTTAGGCACTTGTCTTTTTCAATTCATTTATTTTTACTGTTGAAGAGTGCTGGAGCAAGGTACGTATGCATTATATTTAGCATAGGACTCACTTCTTGGTTGATTTATATCGCTTTGAGTGAATCTTATATATCTTGTACACTTGCACAAATTGATCTTAAGGGCACTAACCCATTAACAAGATAAGATGGGGATTTGATCACCCTTCCTTAGCTCAAAAATCACATTCCAAGCACTCACTAACCCAAGCCTAACTAAAATTGAGTAGACGTTGACCCTAGGGACATCTCGGACTCAATTAGGAGATTATTCTAAGGGGAAAATGTTGGAATCTAACTCCTGCAAAATCAGTGTTTAGGAAAGGGATTGAGGGCCGAAAGCCCGAAGGTTGGTGGTTATTTAATTAAGGAACGTCCTTGACAGAAAACCTCCCACCAACCTTGCCCTGACCTGGCTGATTAGCTTGTGGTTAAAGTCTACATTAGACCTCCCGTGGACAGTCTAACCAGTTAGGAGTCGTCTAGGTCCTAAGTCTACCCTAACTTAGGCTAGAATTTTTTCTTTTTTGTTGTTTATTTGTTTGTTTTTCTTTGTTTGTATTCTATTGTGTGATATGGACTATAATAATAATTTTTTCAACTACAATAATAATCCATATTACACACCGACCTCATTTTCGGATATTACCAACCCGGCATATCATAACTTTGACCAACCTAGTGTGCCGGATTGGTCTTATCCGAATCAATATGACCCATACCCCCCATCTCATAACTATAATTTCCATAATGATTTCAACTCTTCACCGAGTCAGTGGGGATTCACCTACCCCGAGTCAGATTTTCAACCAAATTGTCCTCCGTCTCCACCCAGTCCACATTATGTTCAAGATTCATACTCAGTTCCACCTGTCCAAAATAGGAAACCATCAATTTTGGAAATGAGTATGCGTGAGTCCAAACACAAATCCCAAAATCTGATGGACTCACAATTTCATTACCACTTCCAAGACAATTCTTCATCTTTTCATCAAAACAATGAACCTATCAACTATGAAAAGATGCTTGAAGCCATGACTCAGGCTCAAAACACTCGTAATCGTGACATAGATATGATGGTCGAATCTCTACGTTCCCACCGTTCTGATGTCACTAACCATTCGGTTAAAGCCGAAGAGTTATGTAGTTTTGGAAATCAAGATTCTATTTTAGAACAACCATTTGAACTTGCGCAAACTCCAAATTTTGAAAAAGATATTG
Source organism: Agave tequilana (assembly GCA_038442645.1). Classification (NCBI taxonomy): domain Eukaryota; kingdom Viridiplantae; phylum Streptophyta; class Magnoliopsida; order Asparagales; family Asparagaceae; genus Agave; species Agave tequilana. The sequence continues at coordinate 41,983 of JAVJIF010004803.1, read as the reverse complement.
ACAGTTTAGCAAGTTATCCTTTTCCTGAAATAGAACTTGAAAATGAATATGATCCTGAACCCCAACTGAGTGATTCAATTCTACTTTCTGATTTGATTATGACTCCGGTATCTTCACCTGATTTCGATCTTTTCCCGGAGTCGACATTGGATCCTATCCCAATTCATAATGAAATTGAATCACCCATCTTTGAGAATCATACTGAACTTGACCAATTATACACTTTTGAAGATCCTATGGATAAATTGGCAAGTTCTCCATTTTTTGATATTGAACTCAATGAGATATGTGACCTAGATTCTCATATCTGTGATCCAGTTCAACTTTCTAAATCAATATTGACTCCTGTTTTGTTAACAAACTTGAGTAATATCTTAGAGTCAGTTTTGATTCCTCCACCTATCATTCCTGAACTGGAATCACCCATATTAGGTCACATTCCATTGTTGGAAAATACATGTGGACTTGAGTTTCAACTTCTTGACTTGGACCCAATTTCTGAACCTATTTCGACCGTGAACCTTTACTTGACTTAAGTCACCTTCCTGAGTCGGTAGTACCTGTCCTTCCTGAGTCCAAGTCAACCGTTCTGTCATTTCATACGCCATTCTGGGACGAGATGGTTGACAAATTTGACTCCGAAATTAGTTATAAAATTTGAAAATTAGATGGGGTTAAATATTTAATAAAGATCCTTTACGGATTTATCTTTTTAGTGGGTTATATTAAAGCTATATCTGGTGGGTTCCTCCGAGACCCAAGGAAGTTGATTGGGCCACATTTCGTGGACCAATCAGACCACCACCGGAACCACCACCTTACGGTAACCTTTTCCTTCCCTTCCTTCTTTTTCATGCATCTATGCATTAATTCATACATTGAGGACAATGCATGAGATAGGTGTGGGGGAGGGTCTAACATAACTTTCTTTTTGTTTAAAAAAAAAATTAACATTTTTCTTTACTTTTAAAAACTTTTTGAAAATGGAAACAATACTTTGACATATTTTTTGTAAGAAATTAAGTTAATTTTAAGGAATAGGAAAATTCAAATTAGGTTTTCTTATACTTGATCAAAATAAGATTATTTGTTTGATTTTTAGGGTTAGGAAGATAATTTATCAAAGTAATTTAGTCTTGATCTTTACCTTGATGAAATATGCACACTTCATACACTTACACACTTAGGGTTCAAAAACAAAGATTCTTATGCCTTATAAAAATAAAAAAAAGAAAAAGAAAAATAATAAACAAATCTAATTATTGATTAGCTAGGTGCTTTGGCCTAAGAAAGCCTTAGTATTTATGCGAAAGATGATTAGATAAGTTTGAAAAGAAAAAAATATATAAAAAAAATCCTCTGATTAAGCTGCGTATTTGTGCCTAATAAAGCATAAGTGTTCACGCCTAAAAGAGGTTCATATAATAAAATCCTTAGTTTTGTGGCCTTGTTTGCTTGAGTCCTTAAGTCCGAGGGGTGTCTTCTCACCTGGTGCCCTAAGACCATCTGGTTTGGAGTCATCGATTAAAGGCTCGTTACATGGGCAGATTAGAAAGCCTAAACTAAGGAATAATACCACCAAAATATATATATATATATATATATATATATAAATAAATAAGGCATAAGAGTTAGAGTTAATGAACCCTTAGTCAAAATTTTCACAAGGTGCATATGACTTAGGGTAAAGTAATAGACTAGATGAGAAGTACAATTTGACTCCTTACTCTAATTGATAACAAATTCTTGAGTAGAGACTAAGTTTAGGAATGAAAAATTCAGTTTTCCTATAACTTATAGATTGCTTAGATCTTACAATTATATTTCAAATATTTTTCCCTTTCAAAATGCTTTTCGAAAATACTAACTCTTTATTTCCCTTTCTTTATGGATTTTGTGGGTGTAATCTGCTGAAAACTCTCACGAGACAAAACTTGTCCTCTAGGGGTAACCTAGAGGTTTAACGGCCTGTTGCACATGCTCAGTGCAATCGCGTGACCTGCGAAAGTGGTCTAATAATCCTTAGAATAATTTAGTTGTTGTGCTCGAGGACGAGCAAAAGATAGGTATGGGTGTGATTGGTAGCTAATGTTGCATATTTAATATCATATTTCCATAGTTATTTTAGAATAAAAGCCTGCATTGTCCTAATTAATTGTTGAATTTATTTGCAGGCCCAATCCTTAAGGAGATGAAGAGAAATGAGCCCAAAAGCCCACCAGAATTCTGAATTAAATCAGAATTAATTCACACACACTAAATCAGGGCAAAATCAAGAGGTTGAAACTGGTTGAGAAGAATCCTCTCAGAATCGATCGGTTAAAGCCAAGAATCCAAGGCCATTTCATCAGAATCCGGGGCTCAAACGAAGAAACTAACAAAGGATAAAGTCAGAAGAAACTCCAGGATGACCCACCAACAGGGTGTGGCCACCTGGCCACACCCTGGCCGCGAAAACGCGGCTTGGGCCGCGTTTTCGCGGCTTTGTTGGGGAGTTAGGGGAAGCGTTTGCTTCCCCGACCTCCCCGGGATCCTGCATACCTGTATTTTGGCCTATAAAAGGCCATTCTCTGTGCTGAAATTGGACGACCATGCAGATTAGGGTTTAGCCTAGTTTTTCCATTTCTTAGTTTAGGTTTTTCTTTTCTTTTTATGTAATTTGTATGTAATGTAGGATAGAAGAAGATTCATGTAAGTAAGAGAGAGAGGCTGATGTTGAGAGTGACACCGACGATGTACCCTCCTCCTTTCTTCCATTGTCTCTGCAATTAATAAAGGTAAAAGTTCTTTTTATGTTGGTATTTTCTTTTGTTTCGTCTTCCTCTTTTACTTTACCTTGGTTGTTGTTGTTGAGTTTACAAGTGAATTCCAAGCAAGTATAACCAAGCTACGTGAGAGCCAGCGATAGTTCATGAAGACGTTCTCCTCTTCCAAGATCCGCATCACTTTGTTCTTGCTAGGCTTGACGATATAATGTGCACGGGGACTGAGCTCGAGCTTATGATCTATACGTTGAACGCCTCCGAAGCGAAGGTAGAACATGCAACGATTTCCAGGTAAGTCATCACTCAACCTAGGTAAGTATTCCTTCATCTTCTTTCCTTTCTCTCATTTTTGTAAATTATATCACCACCTCTTCCAACTCTTTTTCCTCCACTTCATTTGTACATATTCGCTTCATTGTTTTCTGATTTTTCACCTTCTTCATCTTTCATTTTCTTCTAACATAACATAATTCTTTTTCTCATTTTTCTTAACTTAAAAACAGAGAAGAATCTTCGCTTGTTTTCTTAAACGATTTCAATAAAGAACTGTAAACGCTTCCATCGCAAACCCTCCTTGTGGATCACGACCTGCATAGCCACTTGCTATAGCGGAAGAATTGAGCACTTGCACAAGTTTATTATTAGATCTGAAATTTTGTATTTTGTGTGCAGGTTTGGCCTCAATCAGCCTACTATATGTACAAGTATAAATCCTAGTCTTAATGAAAACTAACATTTAAACATATATTCAAATCATTAAGCATAAAACAAGATATAAATCATCATGAAGGAACAAAAACATGATTATTATGTAAATTCACATGTTATTAAACTTATGATAACATGATAGCTAAACAAATGGTGAGAACACAAAATAATAGTCCATATTAAACATGGGTGTCTCAAAATGCTACACATGCATGTCAAGTATCTAATAAATATGGCATTATAATAATCTACAAACATCAAAACATGCTATAAATAATGAACATGAAAAGCATGCTAATATAAACTAGGAGTTAGAGATTCGATACCAAAACCAATGAGGGCACCTCTCTAGTTCTCCAAATCAAGGTGGTCCTCCCATCAAAACCTTCTTGATAGTGATGCGTCAATTTTGTGTCCATCAAGTCCATATGCATCCACTACCAAGGCACCATCTCTCTCACGTTTTGTGAGAGCCCTCACCTACATCAAAAATAAAAGGTGAGGATTTTGGTACCCATTTTCTTTTGGGTCCTTGGGGGTTAGCTTTGTTAGGAACCCAAAAATTTTTATTTTTAGCAAAATTGAAATGATGCAACTTGTTAAAACAAAACTTTGCTAAATGGCCTTTGCGGCCACAATGTGTACAAGTGTACACCTTAGGATGCTTATGTGTGTGAGTATGATCGTGACGTGCAACATAAGCATATGCATGATGATGTGCATGAATATGTGGAGCTTATTTCTTTGAAAATAAGGACTCCAATCTAGTGTGGTTAAATGCACAAGAACTCAAAGTAGAGCTCAAACTATCAATCCTATTTTTCAAAACCTTAATCTCACTAGTAGTGGCATGTAAAGCATGATGAGATATAAAATCATTTTTCTTATTCCTTTTAGAAACTTTTTCTTTTTCTTTTTCAAACATTTTTCTTTTTAAAGAGTTACTTTCTTGAAAAACAACTTCCTTTTGTTTTTCCACCAAAACAATTTCATTTTTCAAAATAGTGTTTCCTTCACATAAATCATTCAATTTTGAAAGCAAAGAAACATTCTCATTTTCAAAATCTCATTTTCTTTTTCAATGCATGCAACCTTAGTTCTAAATGAATCATTTTCATTAAGCATGCAATCAAATTTCTTTTTCAAATTTTTATTTTCTTTCTTAATCATGTCATATTTTTCAAGTAAAAGTTGACAAAAAGTTGAAAGCTCATCATATGACATGTTAACATCCTCTACTTCAGATTCGTAGTTACCTCAAGGGGGTTATCCCCTTGGACCATATAGCACTTGTTGGAGACGTCACTTCCAACATCCGAATCGCTCCCCGCATAGTATTGTTCATTTTCGCCAAGGGAGGTGAGGGTGTTCCAAACTACAAAAACCGAATCAAAGTTAGAAACCCTAGATAAATAATCATCATTTAGGGTTGACTTTAAAGCATAAAGGGCTTTTGCATTAGCCTCAAGATTCTTACCATCTAAACAATAAGCATTATTAGTAGTGGCAAGATAAACAAGAAAATCTAGGGCCTTGAGGTACAATGACATCTTAACTTTCTAAATTTGGATGTTAAGAATGTCAAAAGTGGGTGGTGACATGAATTCCATGGTATGTGTACAAATAATGTGATCAGCCTAAAAGAGGATCTTTAACTCTAGGTTGTTAGACCCAAATACAGAGCACTAGCTCTGATACCAATTGAAAATCACCTAGAGGGGGGTGAATAGGTGATGGCTAATCTAATGGTCACTTAATGCCAAATGATGCAGAATTAAAAACTATTATGACCTAAACTAAACTCTTAAACTAAACACCAAGCTTAACACAAGAGTGTAGCCAAATTCCCCGTGAAGGGCTCTGGACTAACTCCTCAAGATTCCCCTAGATATGGGTTGAGGTGCCGCGTTGGCTCTCTTAGTTGAAAACTAGTGTTAGCAAACAATCTCCAAGCATGTATATCAATAAGGCACAATATGAATATCAAGCATGTAAAGATAAGCACAATAAAAACATGCAAGATATAAACAAGAGACAAAGAGAGAGAGTGAGCAATCGCAAACACAAGGGATTTGTTTCGAAGTTCGAGCATACTTGCTCTACATCCCCGCCTTCGACACACGAAGGATTTCCACTATGCTCGATCCCAATGGATCACTCCTCGGTACAGCAACACCTACAATCCCTCGGACTCTCTAGTCCCGTACACACCGCAAGCCCCGCAAGCTTACCGAGGCCGCACCTCAAACCAAGAGTTCACAACCGAACTCTAAACAACGCGAACAACACTTGTCCGCCTCCTTAAGGACAAGAAAAGATCTCTTGGTGATCTAAACACTTTGATCACCTAACAAATACTCTCACAACACAACCCTATAGGTAGATATAGCAATGGATAGCTCAAGTGGTGTGTGAGAAAAATAAGGATGAGATTGGTGGTGAAAAACTCAAGAAGAACTCTTTTGAACACTCTTGATAAAACTGCCCTTTTGATTGAAAGTATTAGCTCTCAATTTAGTGGAGAAAACTCTTTTAAAGAAGTGGGAAAAACTGGCTCAAAGTCCACTAAAAAACTTGGAGAAAAACAATGACCAAACCCCCAAATTTATAGGGCTAGAAAAACTAGCCTTGGGGTCTGTCAGACCTGTCGGTCGACCGCCCGTTGACCGGCCAACGGTCATATTTCAGACCGTTGTTCCATCGGTCGACCGGCCGGTCGACCGATACAGGATACAGAGAGCACAGCTCTCTATCCGGTCGACCGGTCGGTCGACCGGGGCCTTCCCAGAGAGCAGAGCTCTCTGGACCGTCGACCGGCTCGGTCGACCGGCCTCCTACCAGGTCAAGGCGTGCACGTCTGTGCACGTCGGTCGACCGCCGGGTTCGACCGACTTCAGAACTCGGTCGACCGGTCGGTCGACCGCTGAAGCCTAAAAACTAAAATTCAGGGATTAAAAAGTTTATCTTTTTGGCTCAAATAAAATCCCATAAATTCACAGAAAATCTACAAAAATAGTTTTAACAATATACTTTGATAAACAAACATGCTTGCACAAAATCAAGACATGTTACAAGAGATTTGAACTATTTTTGTAACTTAGAAATATTTGCTTGAAACTAAAACATATTTTCCAAAACTTGTTTTTCCAAAACTTTACCAAATATAAAAACAAGATATTATAAACACTTTTAAAGCATATGGTGCATGGATATGATCCACTACACAAAGATGGGAAATATCTATGTTTTTGACATTAAGCTCTATACATGGTTTTGGTTTAAACATGTAAACTTGAATACCAAAAACCAAACATGTATTTTTTCAAAATGAAAGTCTTTTCTAAACTGAAAATCCTTTTATGAAAAGACAACTAAATCAAGAGTGTGTGTGCATATAGATACTTGAGCAATCCACCAACTATTCTATCCTTTACATTTTAACTAAAACAAAATCTTACAAAAAACAAACCTTGACAAAGTCTTGATCTTGAAGTCTTCCCTTGAAGTCTTCTCATCATCTTGACTTGGTCCAAACCGATCCAACGAGCTCGTCTCTTCTAGATGTGATCTTGATGCATAGGCTCATGAATCAACCGGTGCTAGCTCCAAAACTCGACTTTAAAACCTTTGTTGAAGCTCCACACCTACTAAGATCTTGATCATAAATCTGTCACTAATTAAACACAAGATCATTAGTATTATAACTACATGAGTTGATCATCATCAAAACTAGAGTGATGGACCTTCGGGCCAACATAAGTGGGGTAAGCCTGCGTTGTGGGTCCCTCCTGGGTGTCGCTTCATCGGTTAGATGGATTCTATGTTGGACTATGGCTGGACTTATCCCTTTGATAACCTTCATTGTCCATCTAATGGCTTCCCTATGTCTCTCCAGAATAAACATTAAGCTTGTTGCTCAGTCAGGTGGGATGCTATGATGACTGGCAGGTTTTCTCTTCTACCCAGGTAGGCGTACTTGAGGGTTCAGGTAAGGCTTTTAGCTCTAGGTAAGGTGTTGCTTCATTGGAGGTAATATCCGGACTTTCAATCTTGTGATGAGGTACACTTGGGCCTGACGCCCAGTCCGCTGCCGAATCGACGATCTGGTCTAGATTAAAATCCTCAGACTCCAGATCAAACTCTGCCTCTGTTTCTATCTCCATGCTTTCCTCATGCTCACTGGTCAGATTTTCAATAGAATTGACCTCAAAAGTCTAATCATTGATATCCCTTGGTTGTCTTCCAAGATTGAAGACATTGACTTCCTTAGTCATGTCTCCGAAGGTAAATCGCATGGACCCGTTCCCACAGTTGATTATGGTATTGGCTGTAGCAAGGAATAGGCGCCCTAAGATGACTAGAGTTTGAGACCGTGGATTTGACATGGGTTGGGTCTCAAGCACAATGAAGTCAACGGGGTAGATGAAATCCTCGACCCGGATAAGGACATCTGTGATTTTCCCCTTCGGGATTTTCACAGATCGGTCAGCTAATTGAATAGTGACTCGAGTTAGACTCAGCTCGCCCAACCCGAGTTGCCAGTATACTTAGAGAGATAGCATGTTGATACTTGCTCCCAGGTCACGTAGTGCTCGGCTAATTTCTGTTTGTTCTTATGTGTAGGAAACTGTGGGACATCCGAGATCCTTGTATTTCACTAGAATGGGACCAGACAGAATTTTGCTTATATTGGTTGCCAAGAACACTTTCTTGGGCACATTTGTTTTTCTCTTCTTCGTCATATATCCTTAAGAAATTTGGCATAAGCTGAGACTTGTTGGATAGCGTCAAGAAGAGGCACATTCAGTTTAACCTCGTTAAACATCTCAAGCATCTTCTCCATGTGCATATTCTTATTGTTGTTCCTAAGCCTATTGGGAAAGGGTGCTACAGGCTTATGAACTTGTTTAGCAGCTTTGTCCTCGTCAGACGTTTGTGGAGCAGATTGGGAGGAACTAGTAGAGGTAGAGGCAGGAGTAGGATTGATGTGGACAGGATTTTTCTGTTGGTAGACCTGGTTGTCCACCTTCTTTCCAGACCAAAGTGTGTGAACAACATTGCACTGGTTGATCGAAGGATCCTAAATTTCATACGCTTGATTGTAGTTTTTAGGGTTAACTAGCGGCTGACTAGGTAAAGTACCCTTTGATTTTTCACTTAGAGAGCTAGCTAATTGGCTCATCTGTATTTCCAGTCTTGATATGGCTTGTGAATAGTTGTTCAGCGTTTGTCCCTAATTTTGCATGAAAGCGGCTTGGGACTTCTTAAAAGCTTCCATACTCTCCTCCAATTTACTTAATTTTTTTTTCATTGGTGAACTTAAGAGGAGGAAGATGGAGCTTGACTGGGAAAATTTGGTGGAGGATTGGGATGATGAAAATTATTGGAGAAATTAGGCCTAGGAGGATTGTTCTGGGCCCAAAGAAATTTGAGTGATTTCTCCAATCGGGATTGTATGTTTGCGAGTAAGGATTATGTGGTAGCTGTGAGTAGGCCGCGTTCAGGTGTTCCGGTGGCATTTGCTGGGTATGAAAAACAAGGCACTCTTCAAAGACATGGTTCGACGCCTGACAGTATGAACAACCCGAATTGTGAATTGCTGGTGGGTTGATCTGGTTGACATTGGCAGGCTTTTTATTTCTAGAGCCTCTATTCTCCTCATTAGGATTGCAATCTTAGCTTCTGCAACTATGGATAATTCTAGAGATAGGAGCCCTCCTCTTGAAGCTATAAATTGTGAATTCCTTAGTTTTTCTGAGGCTGGCTCCCATTGCAGGATTTTTTCAGCTAAATCCGCAAAAAAATCTCAACTCTGATTCTCATCCTTTTGCAAGAACCCTCCCTAATACATGATTTCTAATAGGGTTTTCGTTTGATAATCTAAGTCATCGTAGAGAATCTGGCACTGACGCTATTTCTCCATACCATGATGAGGGCATTGAGCTAGGAGATCTTTGAATCGCTCAAAGTATCTCCAAAATGGTTCGCTCGGTTCTTTTCTGAACTGTATGATATCTTTCTAATGAGGGAAGTTTCGTGAATTGGGTAGAATTTCTTCAAGAAGGCCTTGACGAAATCGTACCATGTTGTAACTGAATCTACCGCCAAACTGTACAACCATTTTTTAGCTAGGTCCTTTAGGGAAAAGGGAATAAAACGCAACCTAACGACATCGTCTCCTAGCTGGGGAATACGCATCATGAGGCACCCCTCTTTAAATTCCCTAATAAAGAAGTACGCGTCCTCTGATTCTAAACCATGAAACTTTGGGAGAGTGTTGATGAATTGAGACTTTAATTCAAAGTTATTTTCATTTGCCACAGGCAGTTTTATACAAGATAGTAATGAGGTTCTGATAGGGTAAAACCTGTCCTGAAGTGACGCCATCACCGGTTCAGGATGCAAGGGTAGAGAAGTATTTCTGGTTAATCTGAAAGTTACAGGATCTCTTATCTACTCTTGCATGCAGCACACCACAAACAACGTAAAGGCAACAAATAATTAAAAGAACAAAAACAAACAAGAGAAAGGAAAAACAACCATAATGCCTTAGTCTAAGGTACTTAGACGTAGACGACTCCTAACTGGTCGATTCTCCGAGGGAGGTTGTTGCAGGAACTCGACTACAAGCTAATCGGTCAAGAAGGGGCAAAACTGAGTGGGAGGTATCCGGGCGTGAGCTACGGGCATTAATTACGCCAAACCATGGAGCTTTCGAGGCTTTGCCTCTCAATCCACTTTCCTTAGATACCGATTTTGCAGGAGTATAGTTCTTGCAATTTTCACCCTCGGTTAATCTCTTAATGAGTCCGAGATGTCCCTAGGGCTAATGTCTATCAGTTTTTAGTTAAGGCTCGGGTTGTGTGAGTGCACTTGGAGATGATTTTTGGGCTAATGAAGGGTGATGAAATTTCCACCTTATCTTATTTATTTGGGATTTTGCCCTTAATGTCAATTATGCAAGTGTACAATTTATTCACAACAAGATAACACTCAAAGCGATAATCACTCCAAAATGTTAGTCATATTCTATATGAATGCACACATACCTTTTCTCCAGCACTCTTCAATAGAATTGAAATGAATTAAAATAGATATGTGCCCTAAATGCAAGAGCCTAATCCAAATTTCATTTAAGCAACAAATGAATTTCTGTTGAGTTTATTACACATATATAAGGTGAAGCATTCAAGAAAACTAAAAATTTTTGAGAAAGCAATTTGAACGGTTTTCTGTAACCTTGCAGAAGAGTTCTTAGTACTTCAATCAGAGAAACTCGCTTTTACACAAATTTTTCGAGGGCAAATGAATCCTCATGCAACGTCTTTGGTCACCACTTTCGCTTCCGTGATAGTAAGCTCCTTGGTACTTCTCCTACACACAAGAATAAAGAAAAATCTTTAGTATTGAATAATAAAGCCATTCCCTCCCCAGCAACGGCGCCAAAATTTGATCGGCAAAAAGCAAGCACAAAAATAGGTAAAGGAATGTGGGTCAATGTTACTGCTTTTGCGACTCTTTCGTTGTAGCAAAGTGGCTCTACGGGTCGTATCTACAAGGAGGGAGAGGATGAAAGCTTGATGCGGCTTCTTTGTTCAAGAAAAGAGACCGTTCTTTGTTTTAAATAAAGAATTTGAAAATGAAAACAAGTTGGTTTCAAAAATTATTTTAGAATGATTTGATGGTTTGTAAAAGTGATTTTTCTAGATGGTAAAAACGCATGGCTAACTTTCTACTAAGTGCTCCTACTAATCTCTAACTTCTTGAAGATGTAACCTCACGATAGATCATAGGCAAGCATAACCCTTATGCATAGGAACTATTCACGTAAAAATCGAGTGAAAGTTCTTCCTTTAACATAGCTTTACACAACAAAAACTCAGACATTCCCTTATCAAGATCTAATAGAAGCGAGAATAAGGGAAGACACAAGTGCACTAATGGTATCGATAAAGTTAAATGAAAAATCTCTACTTAAAAAGACAAGTAAAGTTTATAGATCATCAAAAATTTGTTAAGTATGAAATATAAGAGAGCTAATGCTTGTAGGTAAATTAGAATTAGAACCCTCGTCTTAAGATGTCATAACTCTCGTTTGCATAAGACATGTTTGACACTATTGACTCATTTGGGTTATCAATCAAGTTGCTAGAGATTAGTGGGTTAGTAATTAGTTAGCCATGCAATGAAAGAGTTAGTTAGACATGGTAGCAAAAGAAACAATAAGAGTTAAGTGGTAAAGAGAAAAGGAGTTACACAACAACAAGTAAAAACAAATGAAAAAACACCAAGTAATTGGAAAGAAGAAAGAGAAGTAGTTACTTGTATTAATTGCCACCTTCAAATACAACTTTTACACACACTCTCTCTCTTTCACTCTAATGGTTAAACTAAAACTAGAAGAAGAAGGAAACAATAACAACTACAATCCTAAAAACAAGATAACAATAATGCTCTAAACTCTGGATCTGCTTCTCTTCAGACCTCAGGAGGTTTATAGGCACCAGGAGAAAGGGGGCCGGGGGACAACTCCTGGCCTAAAGCCCGGGCACGACGCCCGTACGGCCGCGAAAACGCGGCCCAGGCCGCCTTTCAGTAGCCATGCCAGGGCGGCGCACGCCTGGCTTCGGGCAGCGTGTCTTGTCTGTCCCCTGTCAGATGAATCTTCTGGTTTCTGAATTTGATGCCCTAGGCTGACAAAATCTCCTCTTTAAGGTCAATGGCTACTTGATAGATCTTTAATCACCCATTAAATGGCTATTTGGGGTCTTCTTCTTTATTTTGCACACCATAGACCTAGGATCAAGCAAGCAAAACTTATTAGCAAAATTTTATATCAAATAAATATGCGGATGTGATAAAAATTATGCAAATTAGAGACTAATCATATACCCCTAACAAATGTTCAAAATGACGTATGTTTATCGTTAGCCGGGTACATCTTGATTTTGTTGTACCCAGAAAAGCCATCCATAAAGGACATTTTTTTGGAGCCGCGTGTGTTTTCAATCATGACTTCAATGATGGGCAACGAAAATTCTTTTTTAAGACAGACTGCATTTAGATCACGGAAGTCAATGCAGACTCTGATATTTTCATTCTTATTGAGTATAGGTACAATGTTAATAATCTAGTCTGAGTGTTGTTCCTCTCGAATGAAGCCACATTCAATGAGTTTATGAACTTCAGTTTCGATTGCCTCCATAATGTCGGGTCAAAATCATCGTTGTTGTTGCTTAATCGATTTAACATCGAGTTTGATGGTGAGACGATGCATGGCTACTTGTGGGTCAATGTCAGGCATGTCTTCATAGCTCCATACAAAGACATCTATAAATTCTCGAATGAGAGATATAAGATTTTGTTTCATCTGGTGACAGGCTTTTGCTTATATAGAGAAGTTTTGGATTAGCCCAATCAGCTACATCAACTTAGACCACCTTGTCTTTAGTAAGAGGTTCATGTTGTTCAAAGCGCTTTTTCCAGTGAAGGTCAAGCTGTTGATCCCACGGATCGGCATCAAATGGCTCAATATCTTCATCTTGATCCACCTGACTAATAGATGTTATATTGGTGAAAAGATTTTGAAGACTACCTTCACACTAACATTTGATTCTTAGTCTAAAGTGTACGAGGAATGTGAAGGTAAAGATTCGTTGGTGTCTGATTCCGATTGAGCAGGTGGGGCAACATATCCTAACCCCTTGCATGTCTGCTCATAATAGTCGGCTGGCTTTTCTTTTAGTATTGATTGGTCACTAATATTACATATTTAGTGTCATATTTTCACATTTATTTTGTAATAAAACTCTGTTATTTAATTCATTTTAATGTCTACTGGTATGTAGGGTAATTAATGGAGAAAGAGGAGAAATTGACAAGTTTATCCAATTAAATCTAGAGTTTTAAAAGCTCAAGCAAATTAATGAAGGTCTACTCAAATTCAGAGGTTTAAAAGCAATTCTATCCAAAGACTGGAGCAAATCAGACCACATAAGACTAGATAAAATCAGTTAAAATCAGATTTTTGAAGATCTATTTGGTTAGCTTGGAGAATCAATGAGGATAAACGAGAATAAATGTAAATTCAGAAGTCCAAATGTAACCTTATCAATATACAAAAGGATATCTAAAAGATTGGAATGTATATACAGATGATATATCTCAAACCTTATCTCCAACCTTATAAGAAGATTTTTTTCTGTTGGGCAAGCGATTTTATCCATATCTCTAATCTTATCTCCAATCTTGTCAGAAGATTTTTTCTGTTGGGCCAGTGATTTGGTTTAATCCTCAAGCAACTTTTTGCTCCCCATTTCTCCTATAAATACCACTATATGCAGAAGGCAAAAGGGGCACCACATTGTAGAGAGATATTTTGGGCTAGGTTTTTGTTCTTAGTTTAATTTAGATTTTTCTTTCTCTTTTTATGTAGTTTTATATTTCTTTATAGCTTAGATTAGAGAGATTTTCATGAAGAAAGAGATAAAGTATTGTATTTAGAGTGACACTGAATGTAATCTTCTTCAAAGAGAGTTGCGATTGAGAGTGACAGTTAATGTAACTTTCTCACTTTTTTTCATTGTTACTCAACTTAGTCAATCGTTGCTCTATGTTATTCTTTTCACTTGCTTTGCTTTACTTTATTTCAAGGTATGTTAATCAACACTATGACTCAAGGTATGTTATTCTTTTTAAATCTTTTTTCTTGTTTATTAGTTTTAAAACAACTTTAAAAATCAACACTTTTCTTCCTCTTTATTCTTTTCATTTCTTTTTCTTTTAACTTAATAACTATTTAATTTAAAACGATTTCAAAATTATCTTCTATATTCCACTTTCTTTCTAACTTCACCTAGTTTTTTTCCTTTTCTTTCCAAAAACAAAGAGAATCTTTAACCAGTTTTAGTAACTTAAAAGAATACCGAAAACGCTTCTATCACTTTTCCTCCTTGTAGATCATGACCCGCATAGACACTTGTTACAATGGTAGTACTGAGCAACCTTGCACTATCTCAATCTTCAATCTAAGCTTTTCTTTTTTTGTGCACATGCTAGACTCGATCAAATTTTTGTTGGCCCAAGGTTACAATCAACCCATGTTTAGTGTATTTTGATGATTACAAAACATATTAGTTATTGGTACTAATATAAATTGTTGTTTAAGTGTGTTTCAGGTTTATATATTAAAGAGATGGATTCTTCCCTAAAGGAAGGTACATTGGACTCAAGACAAGTCAAATTGGGCTCAAAGTGCAATATTGAAGATCAAGAGAAGATAGCTCAAGTTGAAGTCTTGAAGACCATTGTAGTTTGTAAGTTTAGTTTTGTAAAGATAGAATATGTGAAATTTGGCTCTAGGATTTGCACACACATTTGTTTTATATGTTTCTATGTTTTCAAAATATTTATTTCTAGGTTTATGCCTTAGTTTATACATACATGTACCCAAAGCTTTACATCTTCAAAAACTTGTTTAAATACATGTATATAAACTATTTTCAGCATAAAACTTAGCTTCAGATTTTTAAAGATTTTATACAAAATTTTCTATCTTAAAATCTGCCCAGAAAAACAGTTTTCCAGGCAGACCGGTCGACCGGCCCAGTCGACCGGCTGCTGTGTCCGGACATGCACAAGTTGTGCATGTCTGTCGGTCGACCGGACCAACAGACCGGTCGACCGAAATTAGACGTTTGCTCTCTGTATCCTTCCGGTCGACTGGGTCGGTCGACCGTAGAAGGAAACTGTGTTTCCTTTCTTGAGATCGGTCGACCGGCAGTCGACCGGAGCCATAACGGCTCTTTTGCCAGCAGGGTCCCGGTCGACCGGCAGTCGACCGGTAGGCCTGCAACACCTCCAACGGCTCTTTCCTCTTTGGGCTGTTCTGAAAAACTGTTTTATTTTCTGTTTTAACAGACTTTTTAGAGGGTTGTTGGGGTGCTTTTGCAGGTGATATTAGCTGGAAAAATCAGAGTTTTTAACCTATTCTCTCCCTATAAATAGTGGGAAATAGGCCTTAGTTATTTACCAAGAAAAATACAAGTTTTTCATAGTTTTTCAAGAGAAAGAGAAAAATAGTTTAAAGCTTTCATTTCCATTCTTTCAAATTGGTTTTTCAGTTGTTGTTTGATCTCTAATATCACTCTACAACTGAAGCTTTTCTCACCACACTTCATAGAGCCAAAAATTTCATATTCTTTCTATAGGTGAAGTTGTAAAAGTGTGAGAGTGTTTGTAAAAGAGAAAGAGTGTTGTGGTCTAGTTGAGATCACAAATTTGTAATCCTTTGTTCTTGTGGAGACAAGTTCCTAAGGGGAATTTCTTTATAAGGTGAAGCTACGGGCTTGAGGTCTTTGGAGGCCTAATTGTACGGGATCCTAAGGGGATAGTGGAAACCCTTCACGGAGGTGAAGGCGGGGACTAGAGCTACGGGCTCGAACCTCGAAACAAATCACTTTGTTTGCGATTGCTTTTGTGTCATCTTGTCTAATTCTCTCTTGCTTTACTTGCTTTCAATTTATTGCTTGAGAACTAACATTTTATTTGTGCAATCCTTACTTGTTTACTTTTCTTGCTATATTACTTGTGTACATTTCATCATCGCATTTCATACTTGGAATTGTTCGATCACACCTCAATACAACACGATTGCATTGCGCACCTCTAACCCATTTAAGGGGAATTGGGAGGAAGGAGTTCAGAACCTCGCAAGGGGTATTCGGCTCTTAGTCGTGTTTTGAGAGATCGTTGCATCACTCACTTAAGTAAATTTTAAAAAAAGAGCATTAGATTAGCAATTACACCTATTCACCCCCCCTCTAGGTGTATTTCAATTGGTATCAGAGCTTGGACTCTAGGATTTGGCTTAACAACCTTAGAGAGATCCTTATATTGCTAATCACTTCATTCATTTCCACATAGTAAACATGGCCGATGGAATTAAGACCCCCCCTAAGTTTGATGGACTTAACTTTCCCATATGGAAGGTTAAGATGACCGTTTTCTTGCAATCTCTAGGTAGCCGAGTTGCAAAGGCCGTGACTAAGTCCTTTAGTGTACCCCCCGGTGATGAATCTACTTGGTCCGAAATTGAGACCAAGGAGTTTGATGCCAATGCTAGGGCTCATTATGCACTCCTACAAGCCCTCAATGATGATGACATAGCTAGAGTCATCCATTGCAAATCCGCCTATGAGATTTGGACCCATTTGCTAGTAACACATGAGGGGACATCACAAGTGAAGAGGGCCAAGATAGACCTTCTTCGGTCCCAATATGAAAATTTTTGCATGCAAGAGAATGAAACCATAGATGATATGGTTACTAAGTTTACAAAGATTACTAATGGTCTTGCTTCTCTAGGTGAAGAAATCAACAATGACCAAAGGGTGAGAAAGATCATCCGGGCTCTTCCTCCATCATGGGAAGTGAAAGCTACAACATTGAAGGAACTCAATGACAAAGATGAGATTGAGCTCATTGGACTCATTGGGAACTTGAAGACCCATGAGATGGAGAGGAAGGCAAGGGAGGACATGGCACCCTCCAAAAAGAAGACCATTGCCTTCAAAAGTCATGCTACTTACTCCGACGAAGATGACGAAGAAGAAGATGACGAGGAGCTCTCACTTCTAGTCAAAAACGTCCGGAGGATGTACAACAAGGCAAAGTTCCAAGGACGGAGGAGATGGCAAGGAGGCAAGGAAGAAAGGAAGATCATTTGCTTTAATTGCCAAAAGCCGGGACACATTGTAGCGGAGTGTCCGGACCAAGTGAAGTCATCTTCATCCAAGAAGCCATACAAGAAGAAGGCTATGAAAGCAACATGGGATGACGAAAGTGAATCCGAGGAGGAGATCGACACCGCCAATATGTGCTTCATGGCAAATGAGAGCACAAGCAAGGTAACCCCCTCAACTCTTCTTGATGATGATTTATCCATGGATGAGCTAGGAGAAGCTTTTATGGAACTTTCTAGTAATTATGATTTCTTAAAGAAGAAATATTTAAAAATGAAAAAGGATAATGAATCTCTTAATATTCAAATTGTAAATCTTTCTAAAGAAAATAATGATTTACATTCTTCTTTAGTTTCCACTAAAAATGATTTTGAAAAATATAAGATTGCTTGTAAAGGAAAGACCCCATTTGTAGACTCTAATGAGATTGCCATGCTTAAGGAAAGATTAGACTCATTAGATGTTGTTTTGAAAAAGTGTAGTGAATTTGATAAGAAGAAGATGGAGAATATGTTTCCTAAGAAACAAGCTCCTAAGAAAAATATTCATCATGCTCATGCTCATGCTCATGTACATGCTACACAACCTATGCATCATGGTAAACCCCCAAAGCATGCTCACACTTCACATACACACCATGCATTCATGTATAGAAAAGTGTACTCATGTTCACATTGTGGACGGAAAGGACACTTAGCTAATTTTTGTTATGATAGACTAAGTGCATCACATCATAATGTTTGGGTTCGTAACACTAACTTTCAAGGACCCAAGAAAGTTTGGGTACCAAAATCAACTATTATTTTAAATGATGTAGGTACTTTCCAAAGCCCAACGACGTAGAGGTTTGTGGTATCTTGATAGCGGTTGCTCAAGGCACATGACTTGGGACATCAACAACTTTGCAACCCTATCAAGATATCATGAAGGTGGCACCGTCACCTTCGGAGATGACGCCAAGGGAAAAATCATCGGTATTGGTAATGTAAAACTTGGCACCTCTCCTTTAATTGAAAATGTGGTTTTAGTTGATGGCCTCAAGCATAATCTCTTGAGTGTTAGTCAACTTTGTGATAAAGGTTTTGATGTTGTTTTTGATAATGTTTCATGCAAAGTGATTGATAGAACTTCTAATGTTTGTGTATTTTCCGGTTTTCGTGAAAGCAATGTTTACATGATTGATATGTTAAATATGTCTTGTAATATTACTTGTTTAAAAGCCCTCGATGACGACTCTTGGTTGTGGCATAGGAGATTAGGCCACGTTTCATTTGACCATATTTCTAGGCTTAACTCTAAGGAAATGGTGAAGGGTATTCCTTCATTGAACTTTGAAAAGGACCGAGTTTGTGACGCATGTCAATTTGGGAAACAAACTAAGTCCTCATTCAAATCAATTAAGGATATCATGTCATCACGTCCATTAGAGCTAATCCACATGGACTTATTTGGCCCAACTCAAACCAAAAGTTTAAGTGGGAGTAGATTTGCTTATGTTTTAGTAGATGATTTTTCGCGTTTTACTTGGGTTTATTTTCTTGAACACAAAAGTCAAACCTTTTCACATTTTCAAGCCTTTAAGAAAAGAGTTGAAAAGGAAAATGACTCCTCAATAATTAAAATAAGAAGTGATAGAGGAGGTGAGTTCATTAACCTTCCCTTTACCACTTTTTGTGAGGAACATGGAATAAAACATGAACTTTCTTGTCCTAGAACTCCACAACAAAATGGAGTAGTTGAGCGGAAAAATCGTACCTTACAAGAGATGGCTAGGACAATGTTAAATGAATATGGTCTACCACATTATTTGTGGGCCGAGGCCGTTCATACTTCATGTTACATTGCAAATCGTGTTTTCCTATGTAAAAATACTACTAAGACTTCTTATGAGATGTATTTTTCTAGAAAACCTAATGTTTCTTATTTCAAAGTGTTTGGTTGCAAATGTTTTGTTTTAAATACAAATATTAATTTGGGAAAATTTGATGCTAGATCATATGAGGCTATTTTTGTAGGTTACTCAAATACTAGTAAGGCTTATAGAGTCTTCAATAGGTCAACTTTGACTATTGAGGAATCTATTCATGTTAAATTTGAGGAATCTAACAAGTTTGTTAAGAATTGTGTAGAAATTGATGCTTTAGATGAAGGCTTGGAGAAAGTGACCTTGGAGGATGTTTCTACCATGGGAGACAAGCCAAAGGATGGTGATGGAAGTGAAGCCAAAGTGGAAGAGGCTCAAGGAAATGAACATCGAGCAAATGAAGAGGAGCCCTCTCAACCACTACCAAAGGATTGGAGATTCAATCCTCATCACCCCAAGGACCTCGTCATAGGTGAAGTATCAAAAGGGGTAACCACTCGCTCTAAGATTCAAGATTTTTGTGGTAATTTTGCTTTTATTTCACACATAGAACCTAAAAATGTCCTCGAGGCCGAGGCCGATTCATATTGGTTGCTTGCAATGCAAGAGGAGCTCAATCAATTTGAGCGCAATCAAGTTTGGCACCTTGTTCCTAGGCCCCAAGATAGACCAACTATTGGCACTAAATGGATCTTTAAGAACAAGTTGGATGAATCGGGTAATGTAGTTAGAAACAAGGCTAGGTTAGTTGCCCAAGGTTACACTCAAATCGAGGGAATCGATTTTGAAGAAACCTTTGCACCCGTAGCACGGCTCGAAGCCATACGGATGACCTTAGCATATGCCTCATTTAAAGATTTTAAGCTATTTCAAATGGATGTAAAGAGTGCTTTTCTTAATGGTTATATTGATGAGGAGGTGTATGTTGAACAACCCCCCGGGTTTGTTGATCCTACACACCCTAATTATGTTTATAAATTAGATAAAGCACTATATGGTTTAAAACAAGCCCCTAGGGCTTGGTATGAAAGATTGTCTTCATTTTTGATTTCAAATGATTTTAAGAAAGGAAAAGTTGATAAAACATTATTTACCAAACATATAGATCTAGATATCCTCATAGTTCAAATTTATGTTGATGACATTATTTTTGGATCTACTAATGTTTCACTTTGCAAGAATTTTGAATCATGCATGAAAAAGGAATTTGAGATGTCTATGATGGGGGAGCTCAACTTCTTCCTTGGACTTCAAATCAAGCAACGTAGTGATGGGACATTCATCAACCAAGCCAAGTACACCAAAGAACTCATCAAGAGGTTCGGGCTTGAAGGATCCAAAGTAGCAAAGACTCCCATGGCAACCACTACGAAACTTGACAAGAGACGAACAAGGTAAGGAAGTTGACATCAAATTATTTCGTAGCATGATTGGTAGTTTACTCTATCTTACGGCTAGTAGGCCGGATATAATGTTTTCCGTATGTTTATGTGCACGTTTTCAATCATGTCCTAAGGAATCACACTTAATAGCGGTAAAACGCATAATTAGGTATCTTAAGGGCACAATTGATTTAGGTTTGTGGTATCCGAAAACTAACCAATTTACCATGACTAGTTATTCGGATGCCGACTATGCCGGTTGTAGGGTAGATAGGAAGAGCACAAGTGGCACTTGCCAATTCTTGGGCAATTGTCTTGTGTCTTGGTCTTCCAAAAAGCAAAATAGTGTAGCCCTTTCAACCGCCGAGGCGGAGTATGTAGCAGCCGGAGCTTGTTGTGCACAAGTACTTTGGATGAAACATACTCTTCTCGACTTTGATTTACATTTTGATCATGTTAAGATTTATTGTGATAATACTAGTGCTATTCACATGACCAAAAATGCTAATCAACATAGTAAAACCAAACATATAGACATTAGATATCATTTTCTTAGAGATCACTTTGAAAAAGGTGACATAGATATTGATTTTGTTTCCACAGATTTTCAACTTGCAGATGTTTTCACAAAACCTTTAGATTATGCAAGATTTTCATTTATTTGTGGTGAATTGAATGTATGTAAGATTGATACTTAAAATATCTTAGTTTGTTTTGTTTTGGTTTCTAATATGTTTGTTTTGTTTTGTCTTAAATTTTTTTTTAACCCTTTTTGATGTATGACAAAAAGGGGAGAAATATAAATATATATTAGTTTTGGGAGAAAATATATGGAGAAAAATATGTGGTTTGTTTTAAATTTTGTTATTCCTTATGATAGCTTATTTTTTTTTGGTGATGATATTTTTCAATGCTTTATGTATGTTTACATAGTGTTCATATTCATGTTAAATACATAGCATTGTTTAAGGGGGAGCTTTCCAAGCTCTTTCTTCTTTTATTTGTTTAATAACTCATATGTTTTGTCATCATCAAAAAGGGGGAGATTGTTGGCCCAAGGTTACAATCAACCCATGTTTAGTGTATTTTGATGATTACAAAACATATTAGTTATTGGTACTAATATAAATTGTTGTTTAAGTGTGTTTCAGGTTTATATATTAAAGAGATGGATTCTTCCCTAAAGGAAGGTACATTGGACTCAAGACAAGTCAAATTGGGCTCAAAGTGCAATATTGAAGATCAAGAGAAGATAGCTCAAGTTGAAGTCTTGAAGACCATTGTAGTTTGTAAGTTTAGTTTTGTAAAGATAGAATATGTGAAATTTGGCTCTAGGATTTGCACACACATTTGTTTTATATGTTTCTATGTTTTCAAAATATTTATTTCTAGGTTTATGCCTTAGTTTATACATACATGTACCCAAAGCTTTACATCTTCAAAAACTTGTTTAAATACATGTATATAAACTATTTTCAGCATAAAACTTAGCTTCAGATTTTTAAAGATTTTATACAAAATTTTCTATCTTAAAATCTGCCCAGAAAAACAGTTTTCCAGGCAGACCGGTCGACCGGCCCAGTCGACCGGCTGCTGTGTCCGGACATGCACAAGTTGTGCATGTCTGTCGGTCGACCGGACCAACAGACCGGTCGACCGAAATTAGACGTTTGCTCTCTGTATCCTTCCGGTCGACTGGGTCGGTCGACCGGTAGAAGGAAACTGTGTTTCCTTTCTTGAGATCGGTCGACCGGCAGTCGACCGGAGCCATAACGGCTCTTTTGCCAGCAGGGTCCCGGTCGACCGGCAGTCGACCGGTAGGCCTGCAACACCTCCAACGGCTCTTTCCTCTTTGGGCTGTTCTGAAAAACTGTTTTATTTTCTGTTTTAACAGACTTTTTAGAGGGTTGTTGGGGTGCTTTTGCAGGTGATATTAGCTGGAAAAATCAGAGTTTTTAACCTATTCTCTCCCTATAAATAGTGGGAAATAGGCCTTAGTTATTTACCAAGAAAAATACAAGTTTTTCATAGTTTTTCAAGAGAAAGAGAAAAATAGTTTAAAGCTTTCATTTCCATTCTTTCAAATTGGTTTTTCAGTTGTTGTTTGATCTCTAATATCACTCTACAACTGAAGCTTTTCTCACCACACTTCATAGAGCCAAAAATTTCATATTCTTTCTATAGGTGAAGTTGTAAAAGTGTGAGAGTGTTTGTAAAAGAGAAAGAGTGTTGTGGTCTAGTTGAGATCACAAATTTGTAATCCTTTGTTCTTGTGGAGACAAGTTCCTAAGGGGAATTTCTTTGTAAGGTGAAGCTACGGGCTTGAGGTCTTTGGAGGCCTAAATTGTACGGGATCCTAAGGGGATAGTGGAAACCCTTCACGGAGGTGAAGGCGGGGACTAGAGCTACGGGCTCGAACCTCGAAACAAATCACTTTGTTTGCGATTGCTTTTGTGTCATCTTGTCTAATTCTCTCTTGCTTTACTTGCTTTCAATTTATTGCTTGAGAACTAACATTTTATTTGTGCAATCCTTACTTGTTTACTTTTCTTGCTATATTACTTGTGTACATTTCATCATCGCATTTCATACTTGGAATTGTTCGATCACACCTCAATACAACACGATTGCATTGCGCACCTCTAACCATTTAAGGGGAATTGGGAGGAAGGAGTTCAGAACCTCGCAAGGGGTATTCGGCTCTTAGTCGTGTTTTGAGAGATCGTTGCATCACTCACTTAAGTAAATTTTAAAAAAAGAGCATTAGATTAGCAATTACACCTATTCACCCCCCCCCTCTAGGTGTATTTCAATTTTGGCGCCATTATCGAGGAGGGACAGTAAGTTTCTTTTTAAGTTTACTAATGATTTAACTTTCTTCTCTGTTTTTGTGAGCAGAGGCTGAATTCAGAAATCTAAAAGTTACAGTGGACATTTTGCTACTCTGTGCCCCTGTCCAAGAAGGCAGAGCAATAGAGCCTTCCTTTCAACTGTGGAAATGAGGTCAAAGTCGTGTTTGGCCAAGGAGGTAGACTATTGATTGAATTTTTTGCAGGTGCTTCCACACTGTAAAATATATATTCTGCATCTATTAGATTTTCTTATTGATTTGTTTTGCACACTATATTTAATCCAATAGTTACTTGTGATTGCAAATGCTAAATAACGGTTAGACATTGCATTTAAGGTATTTGTTTAATTCGTTACATTTTTTTTTTACTGTTGGAGAGTGCTAGAGCAAAAGGTACATTTGCATCATATGTAGCTTAGAAAACATACTTGTATAATTAATTACTTGAGTATTGTGTAGCTATATACATGCACACATGCACTAAAATGAATTAAGGGCTTGTCCTATAAATAAGATAAGGTGGTGAAGTCATTACCCTTCCTTAGCCTGAAAATCATTCCTCACTCCCTAACCCAATCCTAACTAAAACTGAGTAGATGTTGGCCCTAAGGACATCTCGGATTCAATAGGAGTTGACCTAAAAAGAAAGTTGTTAGAATTTGACACTTGTCAAATCGGTGTTCAAAATTAGAGATTGAAAGGAGAACTTCGAAGAATAGTGGTTTGGCATAATTAGGCATGTTGCTCAGGCACGAATACCTCCCACTGATCTACCCCCTACCTGGCCGATTAATTTATGGTCATATTGCTGCAATATACCTCCCGTGGACAGCCTAACAAGTTAAGAGTCGTTTAGGTTTAAGATCTACCCTAATATATGCTAGTTTGTCTTTCTTTCTTTCTTTTGTTTGTTTGTTTATTTATTTTTCTTTGTTTATTTTTGTCAGTTTGTGTAAAATAGATTATAACAATAATTTTTTTAATTTTAATAGTAATCCATATTACACAAGACCTCTTTTTCAGATAACACTAACCCGATATTTTATAACTTTAACCAACAAAGTTTGCCAGACTGGTCTTATCCGAATCAGTATATATCCCAACCCCAGTATTATGAACAAGATTGGAATGATCATTATCACTCTTCACCGAGTCAGTGGGGATACAACTCCCTCAAGTCATATGGTCAATCACCTTACCAGCAACCAGCTTCATATACTTCTTATCAAGATCAACCTATAGAAGAAAAATCTGAATTAGAAAAGAGTCTAGAAGCCTTTCTTGAGCCCGGGCGACAAATCCAAAATATGAAAGACTCACAAACCCATCCATATTTTCAAATGCAAGAGCCTTACTCTACTTATCAAGTCCCACAACAACAAGAAGAATCGACTGACTTAGAAAATAGTGTGAAATTCATGTTCAGTCCTAAAATGACTGTATTTAATCCCAAAAAAAGTGTCTCCAATCAATTGATAGGTTAAAAGCAAAAATGAGTCATTTAGTCAAAATAATTAATGATAATAATGAGAAAACTCTACCTAACATATTATTGACCATTCTCGACTCCCCTAGCCATATTGATTATGGTGTCTTGGAGACTTTAACCATGATTCAATTTTATCACAACATCTTGAACTTGACTAATCCCAAACCTTGGACAAATTGGCAAGTTTTCACTTCAGGAAAATTGAACTTGATTATGAATGTGACCCTGATCCCCAACTTTATGATTCAATTCTAATTCTTGAATCTATGTTGACTCCAGTACCTTTACCTCATTTGGACCCAATTCCCGAGCCAACTCTAATTCCTGTACCTATAGATTTATAACATGAACCACCTATTTTTAGTCTCATTCCATTATTGGGAAAAAAAATGTGAATCTCAATTATTTGATTTGGACTCAACTTTGAACCAAAACCGATTATTAAAACTAAACTTGATTTGATTCATTTACGCGAGTCAGTGTTCGGTTCCCGTTCCTTTCATCCCAGAGCCCAAATCATCCATTTCACAAAAACACATTCTATTGTTGGACCAAGGTATAGACATAATGACTTTGAGATGATATTCTAAGATTGGTCATATAAAAGGGATAATTTTCGTAATAGGATCTTGCATGATCATATTCATATTGAGGATTGTAATGTAATAAAAAAGAGGTCATAAAAAGTGAGTTCCATGAACCATCACATTATCTAGATTCGTCAGCAACACTTGGCACAATCCGTTTACCATCGGAACCACCACCTTGAGGTAACATTTTTTCTTCCCCTACTTCTTTTTTTATGCATATATGCATTAATTTATACATTGAGGACAATGTATAAGATTGGTGTATGGGAGGGTTCTAACATAACTTAGGTTTTCTTTTAATATCAAAAAAATATTTTTTCTTTTAAAACTTTTTGAAAAGAGAAACAATATTTTGACTTATTATTTTGTAAGAAATTAAGTTAATATTTAAGAAATAGGATAATCATAATTAAGATTTCTTATACTTTGTCAAAATAAGGTTATTTGTTTGATTTCTAGAGACAGGAAGAAAATTTGAAAAAGTAATTTAGCCTTGATTTTGACCTTGATGATATATGCATACTTTATACACTTACACACTTAGGGTTCAAAAATAAAGATTCTTATGCCTTATTAAAAAATAAAAAAAAGAAGAAATATATATTAAAAATTCTCTAATTAAGTTGGATAGTTGTGCCTCATAAAGCATAAGTATTCACGCCTAAAAGAGTCCCATATTATGAATAAAAACCCTTAGTTTTGTGGCCTTATTTTCTGGAGTCCTTTAATCCTTGGGGTGTTTTCTCAACCGGTGCTCTAAAATCGTCCTATTTGGAAGTTTCCGACTTAAAGGCTCGTTATATGCGCAAATTAGAAAGCCTAATAGAACTAAGAGGTATTACCGCCAAAATTTGAAAAATAAGTCATAAAAGTTAGAGTTGAAGAATCCCGAGTCAAATATTCACGATCATAAATGTGCATATGACTTAGGGTAAAATAATAGACTGGGTGAGAAATACAGTTTTAATCCTTACCTTGATTGATAATAAGTTTTTGAATAGAGACTAAGTTTAGGAATGAATAGTTTGGTATTCCTATAACTTATAAATTACTTAATTTTTGCAAAAAATTCAAATATTTTCTCTCTTTTTCAAAATACCAACACTTTATTTCTCTTTCTTTATGGATTTTGTGGGTGTAATCCACTAAATCCTCCCCGAGATAAAACTCGTCCTCTAGAGATAACCTAGATGTTTAAACGGCTTGTTGGCATGCTAAGTGCAACCGTGATTCCTACGAAAGTGAGTTAGATTAAGTTTATCTATTTTTCATTTTACTTGTTTTGCAGAGGATGAGCAAAAGATAGATGTAGGGGTGTGATCGAGCACTAATATTGCATATTTAGTCTCATATTTTCACATTTATTTTGTAATAAAACCTATTATTTAATTCATTTTAATGTCAATGGTATGCAGGTTAATTAATGGAGAAAGAGGAGAAATGGAAAAGTTTATTCAATTAAATCTAGAGTTTTAAAAGCTCAAGCAAATCAATGAAGATCTACTCAAATTTAGAAATTTAGAAATAATTTTATCCAAAGACTAGAAAATCAGAGTAGATAAGACCAGATAAATTAGTTAAAACTAAAATTTTGAAAATCTATTTGGTTAGCTTGGAGAATCAATTAAAATAAATGAGGATAGAGGTAAATCCTGAAGTCTAAAGGCAACCCTATCAATATACAAATAGATATCTAAAAGATTGGAATGTATATCCAGAAGATTTAAAGAGATAAGATACATTCCAACTGAAGATCAAGGGATAAAAATATTTATCTCTAACCTTATCTCTAACCTTATTAGAAAATCTTTTCTGTTGGGCAAGCAATTTTGTCTATATCTCCAACCTTATTTTCAACCTTGTCAGAAGATCTTTTCTATTAAGCTAACATTTAGTCTCATCCTGAAGGGCGCTCTCCCCTCCCTATTTCTCGTATAGATAGCACTCTATGCAGAAGGCAAAATGGGCACCACATTGCAGAAAAAGATCTTAGGCTAGGTTTTTGTTCTAGTTTAGTTTAGATTTTTCTCTCTCTTTTTATGTAATTTTATATTTCTTTATAGCTTAGATAAGAGAGAGTTTCATGAAAAAAGAGAGGAAGAAATGTATTTAAAATGACACTGAATGTAATCTTCTTCAAAGAGAGTTGTTATTAAGAGTGACAGTTAATGTAACTTTTTCACTTTTCTTTATTGTTACTCAACTTAGTCTATCGCTACTTCTATGTTATTCTTTTCACTCGCTTTGCTTTACTTTCTCCAAGGTATGTTAATCAACACTATGACTCAAGATATGTTAATCTTTTTAAATCTTTCTTTTCTTGTTTATTAGTTTTAAAAACAACTTTAAAAATCAATACTTTTCTTCTTTTTTATTCTTTTCATTTCTCTCTTTTAACTTAATAACTCTTTTAACTTAAATGATTTCAAAACCATCTTCTATCTTCAACTTTCTTTCTAACTTAACTTAGCTTCTTTTCCTTTTCTTTTTAAAAACAAAGAAGAATCTTTAACCAGTTTTAGTAACTTAAAAGAATACCAAAAATGCTTTTGTCGCTTTCCCTTCTTGTGGATCACGACCCACGTAGTCACTTACTATAGTGATAGTATTGAGCAACCTTACACTATCTTAATCTTCAATCAAAGCTTCTCTTTTTTGTGCACATGTTAGACTCAATCAGATATAAAATGTTGTAAAGGGATGAGTCATCCCTTTCTAAAATTCAAGCTATCCCTACGATGTAAGTCGTATCCTATCCTTTTCATCATACATTGTGCTGACCATGCATAATGAAAAAATTATGGGGACTCCTACTCTTCTTCAGAATCTACGAAAGCAAAAGTCTTTGGGTAGACTTTGCCGAAAACAATCAAAGATTGGCTTTTCTTAGAAGATGAAACAATGAACAAGGATTCATCATCATCCTCTATTTGCATGCATGCCATTCTTGCTGTAGGTAGGGGCATGTGCAAGGAGCTAGACTTGACGGAATTAAATACATCATCCAGATACAAAGAATAATCAAATGCAACATTTTCATTGACGCCCCATTTGCTATCATTTTCAGCGGAATCATTACATTCAGGATCAATAAGATATGCTACAATTAGCTCCATGGCAAAAGTAGCAGGCATGTCTTCTTCTGATTCAGACTTTGCCTTATTACCGCTATCAATGTCATCAGGCAATAGTTTCTTGACCACTTTGTTGACTTCTCGGTAGAAGAGAGAGTTAGTAAAGTAGTTCTCCACTCTCTTGAACGGATGCATTTCGGCAAATATTGTCCTGACCACTGCCTTGTCATCCACATATTTGAAGCATTGGTAGAAAGTGGATGATATGATCTAGTTAGCATGGATCCAGGATCGTCTGAGCAACAGATTTTAAGACGTTTTAGCAATGATTACATAACACGTCACTTCTAATTTCAAATTCCCAATTTGACATTGGAGATGAATCTTGCCCAGAGGTTGATTACTTTCGGCGTTGAAACCGTATATTGTAATAGTCATCATCAACAATCTACTCAGAGGAATGCTGAGAAAATAGAGGAGTCTTTTGAGGATGATGCTTAAAGCAGACCCCGGGTCGACTTGGATCCTCTCGATGCATGTACACCTAATGTATCAAGTATAATACAAAGGTCGATCATGCCGATTGTCTTGAAGAGCATGTCCTCAGGAATGAATGTGATTCATGGCCCCTGCTGTTGTACCTAATGACATTGGGGGCATGGAGTTCTGTTGTCATCAATAGAGATTAAATGCACTTATGTCAGAAAAGATTCTGAATCAACAAGTGCATCCCTGAGAACCTTTCTCGTTTCCTTTCAGAGGTGAAGTAGCTCATGTAGAGTAATATGAGCTGTAATATTAGCTGGTTGCGCCAATATGTCAAAGCGGAAAGGAGTTTTAAGTCCTTAAAAAGGGTTTTCTTCAAAGCTTTATCGAACTGGACCAGTTTTTTGCTTCTCTTTGTCCAGTGGAAAAGTAAGTTCTGAAACCTGGACAGGTGCAGCATTTCCTAACGTTCTTGGCTGCGTGTTTCATCAGGGGTCTGGTTGTATTGTCACAAGTACTGCTTACTAGACCCAGTGCCTACTGGCTGTGAAGTAGCAGGTTGTGCCGCAAAGACAAACTTCTCCTCTTCAGAGCTGTTGTATTTTGGCTTCCTTGATACTTCCGTTATAGCATAGAGGCTAAAACGAGGCGAATCCACAAGGACGGGAGGCGATAAAAGCTTTACCGGTTGATTCACGTGTGTGTTAAAAGTTCTTCAATGTTTAAAAGAATCAAAAGAAAAGAAAATAAAGAATGGTAAGAGAAGAGTACGGTGAAAAACGAAGAAGTGGGAAACATAAAAGATAAGATATTTGTGGTTTTTGATATATTTCAAAATAAAGTAAAAAGATAAAGAAAACCTATGGCTGCTAACTACTAATGACTCCACTAACATACTAATCTCTTAGTCCGCATGTATCATTGGCCATCACTAGTCATTGGTTCAAGAGCTTTACAAAGCATGGCCATATGTTAACTTTCACATCTAAATTCAACTAACAAGTGCAAGTTACACTTAAATCATCAAAACTCAATAAGAGCAAGCATGAAATAAAGTAATGTTAGCTTGTTAGAGATTTAGATGTTAGAGTATTAGATCCATCATCATGAGCCATCAATGGCTCTTGCAAGAGCAAGGCCAAGTAGAGGCTATTAGATTCATATGGATTATCAAGTAAGAAGTTAGCAAGTTAGCGGTTAGTAGTTAGTTGCCATGAGAGAAAATTAGCTAAACATATAAAAGGAGCTAGAGAAGGAAACAAAGATAAGTTAAGAGAGCATCTTTCATAAATTGTCACCTTCTATTACAAGCACTCTTGCTTCCTCACCATGTACTACTCTCTCTCCTATTACAAGATCTAAGAGAAATGAAAAATACAAAGGGGAAAGAAGAAGAACACTAACTTAAACTACCCTAAACTACAACAAGTTGAAGAAACTATCCTAAAACATTGCATATCTTGCTGAAGGAGAACCCCAGGGGTATTATAGGCACCAGGGGAAAGGGGGACCACGGGGCGAACCCTGGCCCAAAGTACGGGCGTGAAAACGGGGCCTAGGTCGCGTTTCTGCAGCCCTATTAGGGCTGCATACGCGGCGCCTGCTGCTGCACTCTGTCCTGTCTGTCCCCTGTCTGGTGGAAGTCCCTGTTTCTTGATTTGATGCCCTGAGCTGACAAAATCTCCTCCCTAAGGTCAATGGCTACTTGGTAGGCCTTTAATCACCCATTAAATGGTGATTTATGGTCTTCTTCTTCATTTGCACACCATGGACCTAGGATCAAGCAAGTAAAGCTTTATTAACAGAATTTTATACAAAATAAATATGCAGATGTGATAAAAATTATGCAAAATTAGAGACTAATCACACCCCCACACTTACCTTTTTGCTCGTCCTGAGAAAAACAAAAACTAAAGGAATTATTATACCACTTTCGCAGGTGACGCGATTGCACTGAGCATGTGCCACAAGCCGTTAAACCTCTAGGTTTCCCCTAAAGGAAGAGTTTTGTCTCCTGAGGTTTTTAGCATATTACACCCAAAAAATTCATAAAGAAAGAAATCAAATGTTAGTATTTTGAAAACATATTTTGAAATAGAGAAAAGTGTTAAAGTATTTTTGCGAAAATATAAGTGATCCAAGGTCAGAGGTTAAGCAGAAATTGTTCTTCCTTAAACTAAGTCGGAATGCAAAATCTTGTTATAAATTAAATGTAAGAATTTAAAATTGAATTGATTCTTTGATCTTTCATAAAACTCTTAGAAAAATATGCACTTTGTGAACTGTGAAGATTTTGGGATATTGACTCAAACTTTGATGCCATTTATTATTATATATATTATTATTTTCTCTTTTTTTTCTTCCTTTAGTTTTCTTAGCCTTTGTTATTTACCTGGGTAGTTAGCCTTTAGCCTGTGACTCCCAAACCAGATGATCTTAGGGCATCAGATGAGAAAACATCCCTCGGACTTAAGGACTCAAGTAAACAAGGCCACAAAACTAAAGGAAATTATTTTATTTTTATTCACTGTTTTAGGCGTGAATAATCATTTTTCATGAGGCATAATTATCCAACTTCAATAAGTGATTTTTATTATAAATCTTTTTTTATTTTTTATGGTATTTTCATTCTTTGTTTCAATCCCAAAAAATAGTGTAAGTGTGAAGTGCATAAATCTAAGGCAAAAAATTCAAGATCAAATTATCTTTCCAATCTTACTTTCTTATCCTAAAATTTAAATAAGATAAATTATTTTGACTCAATTTAAAATTTCATAATTTTAGGTCTTCCTAATTTCTAAGATAATCTTAATTTTCTTAAAAATAAATAAAAACTATTTATTTTGTTTCAAAAAGTTTTGTAAAAAGAAAAGAAAAGAGTTTCTTTACAAAAGAGAATTTTAAAAAGTTCCAAAATAAAAATGTAAAAGAAAGAAAATATAAAACTATATTAGTAAACCCTCCCCCACACTTATCTCATGCATTGTCCTCAATGCATCGTGAATATGTATATACATGAAACAAAGGGAGAGGGAAGAAAAATTACCTCATGGTGGTGGTTCCGGTGATGGTCTGATTGGGCCAAGCGTTGCTACCCAATTAAAATATTGTGTATCTTGCAGAAACCCACCAGTAACCTCGCTAATACGACCCAGTAGAAAATGATTGAATGAATGATCTTATTGAAAAATTATCCCCACCTAATGTCTAATTTTCAAAAATAATTACTGAGCCATTTTCTTCAACATCCTTGTCCAACAATGAAGTGTGATTTTGGGAGATGATGGATTTGGACTCAAATGAAAGAGGAACAAAAATCGATACCGACCAGAGAATTTGACTCAGATTAAGTCGAGAGTCAACAATGAGAGTCAAAATTGGTTCAAAAATAGGGTACAAACTAAAGAATTGATGTTCACACACTTTCCCTATTAATAAAGTATAGTCATAAGATACTAGTGATTCAATTTCAGAGTGTACTGGTACAGGATTCAATATTGACTCCGGAATAGAGAAAAAAATCTGGTAAAGATACCAGAGTCATTATTGAATCAAAAAGTGAAATGGAATCACCAACATGAGGTCAGGATCACTTTCTAGCTCAAGTTCAATTTCAGGAAAATGATAACTTACCAAAATGTCAAGAGGTTGTTGGTCAAGTTCAGGTTGGTATGATGAAATTGAAACTAGATTTTTAAAATGACATGAGTCTTGGGTTCAATTAGTAAAGTTAGGGATATAAGGATCGGTCAAAGGTCAATAAGAAAGACTTTCCTCGCTCTCATTGAGTAATTCGCTCATTAGTGAGTCTAACCTACTGATAGGCCGGGTAATAGAATTTGGAGTCGGAATCATATCTTCCATACTTTTTGCAATTAGTTCTTCTTGAAAAGGTGAGTATGGAAGTTGATTTTAGAAATTGTGGTGAAATTGTGAGTCCATCAGATTTTGCGATTGCTGCTCGAACTCACGCAAGGGTTCCATACTTAAATCCAGTATTGATGGTTGTTCATTTTGAATCGGTGAGACCGAAAAAGATGAGTAGGACTCTCGAAAATTTGGTTGAGATGATGAATCTAACATGTTTTGAAATCATTGCACTCTTTCACAAAAGACTTCCAAAACACTTTTCTAACTCAAATTCTTCTTCAGTTGGATGTTCTAGAAAAGGAGTACATGGAGTTTGATTTGGGAAGGATTGTGAATTGAGCAAATTTTAAATTTATTGTTAGGACTCAAATATGGCTTCCATACTCCTTTCCAAATTGCATTTTTCTTTGGTTGGTGGAACAGGAAAAGGACTAAAATCGTGAAATGAATATTGTGAAAATTGTGAACAAGATGGTTGATAATTTAACTTGGGGAGGTCAATCCCCATT
This sequence comes from Agave tequilana, assembly GCA_038442645.1. Lineage (NCBI taxonomy): Eukaryota > Viridiplantae > Streptophyta > Magnoliopsida > Asparagales > Asparagaceae > Agave > Agave tequilana. The sequence goes on along the minus strand of JAVJIF010004803.1, from coordinate 8,653 downwards.
GACTCTGTGAAGAGTTGAAGTTATTTTGAAAATTATAGTCATAGGATTGTGGATACGGGTCATATTGAGTCGGATAATCCCAACTCGGCATATATGGTTAGTTCATGTTGTACATAGCCGGGTCAGTGTTATCCGAGTCAAATGAGGCTGGGGTAAAATATGGATTCATATTATAATTGAAAAAATTGTTGTTGTTAAAATCTATTTCATAATTTACAAAAAGAAAATAAACAAACAAACAAACAAACAAAAAGAAAAAGAAAACAAGCATATGCTAGGGTTGACTTAGACCTAGATGACTCCTAACTGATTAGACAGCCCACGGGAGTACATTGTCAGAATCTGATCACGAGTTAACTGGCCATGCAGGGGCAAAATCAGTAGGAGGTATCCGTGCAGAGCAACGGGCCTAATTATGTCAAATCACTGTTCTTCGAGGTTTCGCCTTTCAATCCCCAACCTTAGACACTGATTTGACAAGAGTCAACTTCTAACAACTTCCCCCTTAGGTCAATCTCTTAAATGAGTCTGAGATATCCCTAGAGGCCAACGTTTAGCAATTTTTATTAAAACTTGGGTTGTATGAGTGGGGAGGTGATTTTTGGGCTAAGTGAGGGTAATGACTTCCCCACCTTATGTTGCGTTGGGTGTTGCCTTTAAGTTCAATTTGTGCAAGTGTGCAATATAGATAAGAATGAACACAAAAAAGCGAGTAAATCACTGAAGTGTTTGTCCTAACTTATGTAATGCAATATGTACACCTCCGTCAAGATTACAACAATACAAGAACAAAATACAGTATATTGGAATGAAAATTGACACGTGCCTAGATGCAAATGTCTAAACTATTTTAAAGCATCCAATTTCTGTAATTTAGTTCTTAAGTTATTATAGTGCACAGGTAACAAATATTAGCAACAGAATATAATAATATACAAGAATTTACCCAATCACACAAAAGAAAGTGTGGACTTCTGCAATGCTAAAACTTTAACCTGCACATCAAAAACAAAGAAGAAAAGTTAACAAAAATGAGAAATCAAACCGTTCCTATCCTCGGTAACGGCGCCAAAATTTGATCAGGGGAAATCGCGCATGAAAAGTGTATGTTTTAAAATCAAGAATTAAAAGTGCGTGCTTTGGCTTCCTTGATTCTTTCGTTATAGCATAGAGGCTAAACGGGTCAAATCACAGGGACGGGAGGTAATAGAAGCTTACACGGTATGTTCACGTGTATGTTAAGTATTCTTCAATGTTTTAAAGAATAAAAAAAAGAAAACAAAGAATGAAAAGAGAAGTACGATGAAAACAAAGAAGTGAGAAACATAAAAGAATGGTATTTGTGATTTTGTTTTTATATCTAAAACAAAGTAAAAAGATAAAGAAAACTCATAGATACTAACTATTAATGACTCCACTAACCATGCTACCTCTCAGGGATAATTGCCTCTCACATGTATCCTTGGCCACCATTAGTCCTTGGTTTAAGAGCGTTTCAAAGCATGACTCATACGATAACTCATCATATCCAAACTCAACAAAACAAGTGCAAGCTACACTTATACCATCAAAACTAATAAGAGTAAGCATGGAGTGAAGTAATGTTAGCTTGTTAGAGAGATTGGATGTTAGAGTGTTAAAATTCATCATCTTGAGCCATCAATGGCTCTTGCAAGAGAAAGGCCAAGTAGAGGCTATTAGATTCATGTGGATTATAAGAAAGAAGTTAGCTAGTTAGTGGTTAGTAGTTAGTTCCCATGAGAGAAAATTAGCTAAACATGTAAAAGGAGTTAGAGAGAAGAAAACAAAGAGAGGTAAAGAGAGAACCTTTCATATCTTGTCACCTTCTATTACAAGCACTCTTACTTTTCAACCATGTACCACTCTCTCTTCTATTATAAGATCTATAAGAAATGAAAAATACAAAGAGGAAGAAGAAGAAGAACAACTAACCTAAACTACCTTAAACTATAACATGAAGAAGAAAACTACCCTACTCTCCAGATATCCCATGAAGAACCCCCAAGGGGGTATTTATAGGCACCAGGGGAAAGGGGGGGCAGGGGGACAAACCCTGGCTCAAAGCGGTAGCGCGACGCGCGGAGCGCCGCCTGCTGCGCGCTATCCCGTCGGTCCCCTGTCGGCTCCTTATCTTGGTTTCTGGTTTTGGGTCCCTGATTTTGACAGAATCACCCTTCTAGGTCAATGACTATTTTTATAGGCCTTTAATCACCCATTAAATGTTGATTTTGGGTCTTCTTCTTCATTTCCACACCATGGACCTAGAATCACAAAAGAAGACAATTATTAGCAAAATTCATTATAAAATGAATGTGAAGATATGATATGAAATATGTAATTTTAGAGACTAATCAGAGGCTCGCTCACAATGACTGCTCGAAGCTCAGCTTACATCGGGTCCTCACCCTGATGGTTACTCGAGCGAGTCAATAGCTTATAGCGAGTTCTACCCTAATGGCTACCCCCTATGAAGTCTCCTTAAAGATAGATGATCACCCATAATGATTGCTCGGAACTCAGCCTACATCGGATCCTCTCCCAGATGGCTACCCGAGCGAGTCAATAACTTATAGCGGGTCCTACCCTGGCGGCTACCCCTCAGAGAGTCTTTTGAAAGATGGAGGCTCGCCTGCAATGACTGTTCGAAGCTCAGCCTACAGGTCCTCACCCTTATAGCTAACCGATCGAGTCAATAGCCTATAGCGGGTCTTATCCTGACGACTATCTCTCGAAGAGTCTTCTGAAAGATAGAGGCTCGCTCACAATGACTGCTCGGAGCTCAGCCTACATTGGGTCCTCACCCTGATGGCTACCTGAGCGAGTCAATAGCCTATAGTGGGGTCCTCCCTGATGATTATCCCTTGGAAAGTCTATTGAAAGATGGAGGCCTGCCTATAATGACTGCTTAAAGCTCAGCCTACATTGGTTCCTCACCCTGATGGTTACCTGAGCGAATCGACAGCCTATATCAGGTCCTACCCTGACGTCTACCCCTCGGGGTCTCCTGAAAGATGGAGTCTTGCCATCCTGATGGCTACTCGAGTGAGTCAACAGCGTATATCAGGTCTTACCTAATGGCTATCCCTCCGGAAGCCTCCCAAAAAGGCGGAGGCTCGCCTACAACGGCTACCCAACAATATAGCTCCGCAATCAGGATATCGCCCACTCGAAAGCGACATCACGCCAAACTCTATTGCAGGGATTTTTCCCTCTCAAAGGCTCAACTCCGTCGCTGGGATTTTCCCCACTCGGAGAAAAATTTGCAGGTGCCGTTGTGGGACAGAGATCACTCGGGAGCGACATATTGAACTATTCCAAACAAAACAGTCACGAGACAATCCAGGCAAGATCCAAACAATACTTCTATTTCAATTCACTGCTTTATTATAAACTTTTTCAATTACATCCATTCAAATAAAAGCTTGGTAACATCTAACAAAAGTAATACAAGAACTATTATATATTTATGTCCTTCTTGAAAGAAAAAAACAAATGTGTTTTCTGCCACAACGTCTACGACAACATCCAAGAGATGACTCCTAAACAAACAATCCACCACTTCAGGGACAACAATGACACTGAGAAATCCCAAGAAAGCACTGAAGATCACATTTTGGACTATAGACTGAAGCCTGTAAGACAGCGATGATATCAATATCAAGCCCATAACTCTGAAGATGAGCTTAAAGTGAAGGTAGGAGAAGTAACTCTTCAGCAGAGATCCCAGAGAAACCCCTATAACTCCCTGCAATTGCCTGTCGGCAAAGCAACGACAGTCAACAGGAGTGCAGACGACCAGACTCAAGGATTAAAACCATAATCAAGCATGCCCTATGCTCCCCCTCCTACACATTGTAGGAAAAAGAGGTGCTGAGCCCCAACTCTAGCCCGATCTGATCAAAGACCAGATGAATAGACCAGGCAGAAACAAGAGCCCTACCTATCCTCCTTAACAATCAGGCCTCATCGCGAAGACTTACTTTCCTTGACGAGCCTATCATTAAAACTGACATCCTCAACAAACAAACTCCTGAACATCAAGAGCGCAGCAACCGTCTACATCCTCTCCCTCTTCTTCCTCCACCAGATGAAGAAGAAAGAAGACATCACTACCCCACCAACAATGCAAAATTTTAAAAGCAAGGAGTTTTCAAGAAGAAGCACATATTTTCCCTCAAAGTTTCATCCTATTTATAGATGGGAAGGAAGCCCAAGCGTCTATCATTCAAATTTCAATCCCCGAGAAGATGAGAGGTTGAGGAACTTAAGAATTTCTAGAAAATGCCCAGGGTTTTAAGAGAGATGCTTTTAACCCTCAAACCTTGAGTGACCACTTAATCAGAAGCCTAAACATGTCGCGACGGATCGGATTTGAACCGTCGCATTTGATTCGCAGCACCAACCTCGAGTGGCTACTTGATCAGAAGCTTACACGTGTTGCGATGGATCGGATCCAAACCGTCGCACTTGATTTGCAGCACCAACCTCGAGCACCACATCTCTTCAAAAAGTGAAGGTTACCTGGCCGATGCTACAGTAGATGGGACGTGCATTTAAATCTCTGCCAGCCTGTAGAGGGACATCACAAAAAGTTAAAAACTGTGTGACACTGATAACTCAAGTCCGAGCTCAAGGATCTGCTCCTCCTCTTTTCTCTTAGCGTCCCCGAGAGCACATAACTCCCGAGAGGGAGTTCTCAATCTCTTGTCGAAGAGGGAAGCAGAGGGGGGCATCTATAGTGCTCAGTTTTCGACCCCGTCGAGATTGGGACATATGTCTATCCAGCCCTTAAATGGTCATTTGACACGTGTCCATACCAAGAATATCTGAAGAAGAGTCCTAATCTCATCTAAACTCTGGGCAGTTATGTTGGTACTTAAAAAAGACAAGATTCTTACTGGCCCGAACAATGTCTAAACTTGTTAACATTTAAAAAAGACAAGTGATAGACAAGCTGACGACCAGTTCTCACCCATCTCCGAGGGACAAGGAAGCAACTTAGACTCCACTGATCCAGTCAAACAGACAGTGAGCCCGGATTGTCTCTAAACAGACCTCAACAGGTCTAAGATGTTAGCACTTAGCATCACATAAGCCCAAAGGGATAGCCTCGCCTGAGGCTAAGATCATCCAACTTCGCCTTGAAGCTATTCAAAGCTCCGCCAGGAAGTTAACTTATAGCTTCGCCTGAACCGATGAAGCGCAACTCCACAGAGAGAGTTAGCTCCGCCTGAAGCCACACGCAACTGCGTAGAAAGGGTATGCTGTAGCTTCGCCATAGACGACATCTAGCTCCGCCGAAGAGCTTTCTTCTGACTTCGCCAGAAATTACCTCCAGCTCCACTGTGAGTTCAAAGCGGGCAGCGCCACCGCTGGTCTGTCATGGTCAACCTTTGACTAATTAAATCTCCAGATGAGATCAGATCTAATCAGGATCAAGATCAAATCCAATCAAGATCAAATTTGAGATCAAATTTGGCAGTTAATTGCCACAATCTCTTGACTCTCCTAAAACGAGTAAGAAGATCAGGAGAGATGCTTCAACTATATGGAAAGGATCAAAACGGATCAGTAGGATCAACCGACATGCCATTTCTAGCTTCGCAGAAGCTGTCCTAGCCTCGCAGCAAGGCTACTTTCAGATATAAACAAATTTGATTCAATCTGTTTCTATATTTTCAAGGGACAATTATACCCTTGCTTTCCTTATAAATAGCCCACCAGAGGCACAAGGAGAGAGGCATGCGCAAGAGATCTCCAGACCGCCACACATACGCGTAAGAGACCCCCGGCAAAGAGAGAGGACTCCACGAGCAGAGACTTCTTCACGACGCACCGCGCGCACAAGAATTCAGAGACTTTTAGAGAATCACTTCTCTAATCAGGGTGCTGATACCCTAATACCTTCTTCTCAAGGAATCTCCGGAAGCAGGCGAGAAGGAATTCCTAAATGAAGGCGGTTTTGAGAAATAACAAGAGGGTTCTACCAACCTTCTGTTCTCTGATTCCCGAAACTAAGCGAGAAGGGAATCTCATTGCTCGCATCGTCAAAGGGACAAAGTGGTCGCGCGCTGACCAGACTCCTATCGGCACACTTCTCCAGAATCTCTGAGGAGATCTACTTATAATCTTTTTAAGAATACTTGTAATTTAGCTCCTCAAACTTTTATTGTAAGTTTTCCCCTTTGCAAATCAATGGAAAACAAGATGGCGACTCCGCTGAGGATTGATTTCTCCACTGCTGAGAATCAAGTGCCGTAATGCGACGAACAGACCTTCGGGTCTAACTCTGAAATCAGAAAAGCCGGTGCAGCCAGCGCCTCTCTGGCTAAATCTCCAAGGAAAGTCTCTACGGAGACAGATAAGGCTATCTGCGAGCCTACTGCGGTTCTCTGGCGCAACAAAGAACCACGCCCGCAGCCCAAGTCCATCACTTTTGAGAACCTTATCGTTCACTTCGACCAAGGAAAATTTGAAGAAGTCCTCTCTGGGGGTGGTCTAATGCTTCATGCACGGAAGCATAGAAAGGTCTCCACGGCTAAGGTTTCACAACAGAAATCAGAAGTAGAATTCTGCCAACACCCTTCAGCCTCGCGTGTGGCTATTCAGGTTCCTTGTGAACCTAAGTATCCTCTGCCAAAGCAGATGTGGAGCCTAAGCAGAAGTCTCTGGCCAAATCCTCAGGCGTAGCTACGCCAAAACCGCGCCTCTCTCGCGAAGAAAAAGGCAAGATGCCTGTCTGCTCCAACAATGCCGCCAGCCGCAAAGTCACGACGGCAATCATACCGTCGCCCAATTCAAGAGCGGCAACGCCTTGCGCCGGCCTCGTTCTCATGAGCGAAGCAACTGTACCACAGCGTACGCGCAGGGTTCATGGCCGCGAAGCTAGAGCCAAAGTACTATCTAAGGCTAATCGCCTTCGCAGCAACATAGCGGATAAAGCACCTCAGCGTGCTCCGCTCTCCAGTTCATCAAGCGCTAAGTTCGCATTTTGTGGCGGAGCTAAGGGATACCCCTAAGTGTTGACAGCGTTATGCAGCTTCAACGTCCAAGGGTATTCCCAAGGCTCTTAAACGCGAAGCTAAACTGAAGCACTACTCTGTGCTAATCCCCTCTGCGGGGATAAAGGAGCAGGACATTGTCCTACGCACGATCCAAAAGAGCCTTCGCGCTCGATTGTAGAGACCCAACCGGGTCTGATTTGCGGAAATTTTTGACAAGTAAGCGAAAGTCAAAATCTCTCCAAACTTCTTCCTCCTGTTGTCAGCAAGAGGAATGTCAGTTGATTATGGTCCACTCAGTCCATTGCCGGTAAGGACCAATCCCCGCCACTCCTACAGGCCGGCGCGATCAGTTTTTAATCGATTATCAGTACAGGTCCCGAGGAAGCATCGCAAAAGGAGCGTCTCGCGAGATCCAGCCTCCGCATCCGTCAATATGACCAGAAGAGGACGAGAGCTACGCAAAGGAAGACAAACATTTGACGACACCCCCTACGGCTCCCCAGATCCAGATTACAGCCCAGGCTTAGGCGAAGTCTTGGTGCATGAAGCAGGTGTTTTTCGAAATACCAGATCTAGGGTGGCGATACCCTACAATTATGAACAGTCTTTCTCCTCAACGGCCCTAGCCTCGCCGGAGCCAAGGAGGAGATCACTCCAACCATCGGATGAAGAAGATGAAGACAGTGGGTATGCCTCTTCGGCGATAGTCAGCTCAGTGCGAACGGACAGAGCATCAGTCAATATGGCTGATAACGCTAACGATGACCTCCGTCGGCGTTTGGAAGCTCAGGAGCAAACTTCCGAAACCCAGCAAGAAGCTCTGGACAACATTCAACAGATGCTTGCTCAACTCCTCAGTAATCGGAATGACAATGATGCCGGGAGCAATCACGATGAGGAAGAACATTTTAGCAACGAGCAGCCAAAGACGGAGAAATCCAAAGAGGGTTCTTCTTTAGACGCTGAAGTCCTTAAGGGCCTCCAAGCTCAAATTGCATCCTTAGCTCAGAGGGATGAATTAAAAAAGTAGGGGCAGTACGTCCTTACCCATTGGAGTGGGATTCAGTGCCATACCCACCGAAGTTCAAACCACCACTGTTGCATATGTATGATGGTAAGAGCTCACCAAATCAGCACATCTACTACTTCCGGTCTCAGACCGGTAATGTTATAGACAACGACGCCATCATGGCTAGACTGTTCATTGGCACCTTAAAGGGGGTGGCATTTAACTGGTTTCGAAGTCTCCCTCCGAGCTCTGTCAATTCCTGGATCGACCTGGAAACCCGATTCCTCTCTCGTTTCTATGAGGACGATACCGAGGTAACCATGGACAAGCTCCTCTCCACTGTGCAGAAGAAGGGCGAATCTGTCCGTGACTACATTGAGCGGTTCAAAAACTTATCCTTGATGTGCCCAGCAGGGATGCCATTACCCATGCTCTTACAGACGTGCAGGCACAACTTCTTGGACCAGGTAGAAGTTCGCATGGGGGCTGTCAAAGCCCACACTTGGAAGGAATTGGTCGAACAAGCTGATATAGCCGAAAAGTCGGCTAAAAAGTTTGAACTGTCTACCCCTAAAGGCAAATGGTATGAGCAATAAAGGACGTAGCGACGTACCGCAGT